>JAENHJ010000537.1:2747500-3315000 GCA_025330945.1 Mucuna pruriens
AGATTTGATACTAAAAAATATATTTAAAATAATTTATTTATAAATATAAATTATAAGAGTTTAAAATTAATTAAAAATTTAAAATTATAAATACTCAAAATATATTTTTATCTATAAAATAAATTAATATTTATAAACTAATATTATGTAAATATATTATTTTTTTTCTTTTATATTTATCAACTATTTTATCATATGATTTTACTAATCCCTTATATAGTAATAAACTAGTTTAAAAAACTTTCCTCTAGTTATATAAAAAAAATCATGTCAAAAAGCTTTTATGTTCCAAGTCACACAAAAAACTTTATAATTGAAAGTCATCCCACAAGCATTTACAAGAGTCATACCAAAAACCTTTTTACAAGAGTCATTCCACAAGTCCCAAATTTCATAATTGGAGTTCATAAAATATGAAAACACCTACATGAAGAGTCATAAAATGTAACACATACCCCATGTGTGCCATACAGAAAGGACAAAATAATCACATTCGAGATTTCTGTTTTTTGAGATTTTATAAATGTCATTTGATTTATATTTTGATAGATTTAATTTGATAAACTAATTTTAAATTATTGTAAATAATTAAAATGTGTGTTTAAATTAATCTTAATTACAAATTTTATATTAAAATATGTATTATGACATGTAAAATTTATTTTGTGTGCAAACTAAACAAGCACAACCGCATTTACTTAATTGCTGTAATTTGTTTTTCATGATATCAACTTTCGGTGGGTGTATAATATATATAAAATAACATTCCGCTCGGGTGGGTGCAAATATCTAATCAGGTCAACCTTACCTAATTTTTTTTCCATTTTGTATTTGAGTAAACGAGTAAATAGAATATTATTAATAATCTAAAAAAATATATAATGCAATTCAATTATAAATAGTAAATTTATTAATTTTTATATTAATTATTTTAAAAATTATAGTAATAATAGTTTTGATTAATTAATTAAGTAAATTATTTTACACAAAGGATGTTCAGTGAAGAAATTTTTTTTATATTCGTGAATTAAGATTTTTAAAAATTATGATTTTATGCTGGACTAAATTCTATTCGATTATTTATAGATATTTGTAAAAATGTTTATATATGATTACTGGAAATTAAAATTTTCATATTTAGTTTTTTAAAAAAATTTAAATACATAAGTGATTTTTTAAAAATATATTTTTAGATAAATAACTTAATTAGGTGAAATTTATTATAAAAATACTTTTATAAATTTTAAAATTACAAGTTTGGATAAGTTTTGTTGTAAATTTTTTTATAATTTTTAAAAATATAAATATATTAGTGTAATTCTTAATATTTTTATTTAATTTTAACATAACAAAAAATTTTATTTTCTCTACTTTAAATATTTATTTACAACTTCTACTAAAATATATCTTGAATGTTACAATAATAATATTCTTGAACAATTTGTTAACTAATACTTGACAATTTTTAAATAATTAATTTTTTTTAAAATATAATGTTTAATATTTTCTTGGTGTGAAGTATAGTGTTTGATATATTAAAATAACTAAAACAATATATTTTATAAAATATTTTTATTTTTAAAATTATATTAAGTATACTACAAATATCTATTAGTATTTATTATTTTATCATGTTTAATAAAAGATTATTTTAAATTTATAATTGTATTAAATGACTGACAGAAGCATCGTAATTTTTTTACATCATTAAAACTTTCTCTCCAACTTAGAAATATTATATTTTTACTTCCCATAAAAATATTAATGTGAGAAATATAAATAAAAATTATTCTCAAAAATTATTATTTTTAAAAATATTTTTTTAAGATAATATAAAAAAAATGAAAAACTATTTAACATTGATGGGGAAAAAGTAACAAGGCACATGCAATGATGCAACAATGCAGCGGATATAAATTCTCCTAACTTGGAAGAATATCTAAGGAGTAATCACAAATAAAAATAACAGCAACAATGAGAAGAATCACGCAAGAGATACCAATATTTTTAACGTGGAAAACCCATATCAACGTGAGAGGTAAAAAACCACGGGTTGTGTAATCTAAAGAAATCAATTCATTATGATCAAATAGGAATACAACAGTGTTCAATCAAGAGCACAAATTTGTACATACAACCAACCAACTCAATCAAGCAACAAAGCTTGTAAATGGAGAGTAAGAAACAAGAAACAAGAAAATGAAGAACTCACAAAATTATACTATTGTATGAGTACGATATCTCACACCACAGACCTCTAAATCAAGATCTAAACAATCAAGATGAAGAATTATGTGTGTTGAACCTACTGTCAAATTACCAACCCAATCCAACGATTAACAAAGAAGATATTGAGATTTTTATGTCGTGCTAATCTGTGCAGAGATGAAAGTAGAACTCTTTCTTTCTCTATTTTTCTCTTCTCTCTTTTGACAATGAAAATCCACTCTTTCTCAATCTTTTAATCTGACCCCTTCTCCTCTTATAAGAGAGACCTAACAGGCTTGCGAGTATTGAGCTTTTGTCCACATAGTTAGGAGCCTAAAAATAACCCAACATATCTCCCCTATCGGAACTATGTGGAGGTAATCAACAGTCTAGCGATCTAATAACAAGCTCCAAACTTCCCTCTTGGAACTACCTTGGTCATCAAGTCAGCACTATTATCATCAATATGAACTTTAGCCAACTCCAACAACTAAGCATCCAAAGCATCACATATCCAATTATACCTCACATCAATATGCTTGGACCTAGAATAAAAGTTGAATTCTTACTAAGATGAATTGCACTCTGACTATCACAAAATAACAAGTATTTGTCCTGAACAAAACCAAGCTCCTGCAATAATTTATTCACCCAAAACAACTCCTTGCATGCTTCTATAATGACAATAAACTCTGCCTCGGTAGTGGACAAAGTAACACATCTAAAATTTAGATTGTCAAGCCACAGCTCCCCCTACAAACTTAATCAAATAACTTGAAGTGGACTTTCTAGAATCAATGTCCCCAACCATATCTGAGTCTGAGTAACCCATCAAAGTAGACTTATTACCTCCAAAACATAGCCTCAAATCACTAGTACCATGAAGATACCTCAAGATCCATTTCATAACATTCTAGTGCTCTGAGCCTGGATTAGACAAAAATCTAATGACAGTACCAACAACATGTGCAATATTGGGTCTTATACACACCTTTGCATACATCACACTACCCACTGTAGGTGTATAAGGAACTCTACTCATATTAGTCTTTTCAGCTTCATTTGAAGGACTATGTCCAGAACTTAGTTTAAAATGAGTAGTAAGAGGAGTGCTCACTACTTTAGCATTTTCCATATGGAATCTTTGCAAAACCCTTTTAACATAATGTTCTTGTGACAACCAAAGTTTCTTTGCTTGTCTATCACGAATGATTCTTATACCAAGAACCTATTTAGAAACTCCCATGTCTTTCATAGCAAATGACTCGCTCAATTGCTTCTTCAACTTGTCAATTCTGGAAATACTTTTCCCAACAATAAGCATGTCATCAATATACAACAGCAAGATAAGGAAGTCATCATCAGAAAATTTTCTAACAAAGACATAGTGATCAGAAGTAGTCTTCTTGTAGCCTTACTCACACATAACAGACTCAAACTTCTAGTACCACTGTCTTAGAGCCTACTTTAGACCATACAAGCTCTTCCTGAGTCTGCACACATAGTCTTCCTTTCTACTAATTTGAAAACCATCAGGTTGCTTCATGTATACCTCTTCCACTAAATCACCATGAAGGAAAGATGTTTTTACATCCATTTGCTCAACCTCCAGATCAAAGGTAGCCGCTAAACTCAGAACAATTTTGATGGATAACATCTTCACCACAAGAGAGAAAATCTCATTGCATTCAACGCCTTTTCTCTGTCTAAAGCCTTCCGCTACTAATCTAGCTTTAGACATTGGATATGAAGAATTACTCTCTTGCTTTATCGTGTAAATCCACCTATTTTCCAAGACCTTCTTGCCATTAGGAAACTTCACCAAATCATAAGTGTGATTATCATGCAAAGACTTTATTTCATCTTGCATTGCATCCATCCACTTTTGCTTCTTTTTACTCTCCATGGCCTCTTGGTAACACTTAGGTTCTTCTCCATTTGTCAAGGTCACAAACTCATCAGAAGTATACTTTGTAGATGATTGTCTCTCCCTATTAGACCTCCTGAGTTGAATTGGAGGTGGTTTAGAAGTATTACCTAGATTCTCATCGTGTGGCATCTCTTGTTCCTCTTCAGTATCATCATCAAGAGGAATATCAAAACCATCTCCAAGCTACTGATCACCAACATAATTATGTTAATCACCATTCTGAACATTATTATTAGTAGTATCCAGATCATGTACAGGCATCTGAACTGAATCAATTTTAGACAAACTATTGTCTTTCTCAGGTGTAGACTTCTTTACCTTATCAATGTCTTCAATGGTTTGATCTTCCATAAATTGCATATCACGACTTCTGACAAGTTTCTTCTCAATAGGATCATACATCTTGTAACCATACTCATCAAGACCATACCCAATGAAGATACATTACCTAGTCTTCATATCCAACTTGGATCTTTTATCCTTTAGAACATCGATAGGTTGAGATTTAGTCGTCGCTTCTCCTGTCAAAATACTAGATTTTTCGTATGTTAAGGTAGAAAAGGGTCAACCTAGTTCATTCTTCTCAAGGACACATGGTTCTTACGTCTTCTAGGGTGCAAGGCTAAAAGGATTCCTAAATTGGTTATGTAGGATGCGGACTCTTGGCAAGTAAAGTAAACGGGGGGTTGTTAACAGGAAAAGTAAATTTACAAGAAATGTAAAGATTAACTAAAGAATTTAAAGAAAAGTAAAGATTAACAACTACCTATGATTACTAAGATTACTAAGTTTACTAAGACTATCAAGATTACTATGACATATTTATCCTATCACTTATCCTGATTTATCACTTACTGATTTTAACTCTAATTCTTACTATGTTAGTGATTTCTCACCCTAGTCTTGCAAAGCTAAAGTTAATGGTTCCTAGTCTCAATAAACTGTCTACCCTAGAGTGCGAGTCATGTCAATTAGGCAAACATGTCAGATCCACCTTCCCTAACCAAGTCAACAAAAGATGTAATTTGCCTTTTTTTATTGTCCATTCAGATATTTAGGAACCAAGTCGAGTAACATCTTTTGGTTTTAACTACTTCGTCACATTCATTGATGAATACTCATGATGTACTTGGGTCTATTTAATGAAAGAAAGATCTGAACTATTGTCCATCTTAATGTCCTTCTTTAAAGAAGTGGAAAATCAATTTGGAAAAACCATTAAAATATTGAGAAGTAATAATGCAAAAGAATATTTTTCTTTCGAACTAAACTCATATCTGTCCTCAAAAGGAATCTTACATCAATCCACATGCCCTTATACTCCTCAATAGAATGGTATAGTTGAAAGGAAAATTAGGCATATGGTTGAAACTGTCCACACCTTACTCTTAAGTGCAAATGTTCCTACTAATCATTGGGGTGAAGCCATTTTACTGCTTGTTTTTTAATAAATTGAATGTCATATGCTTCACTTTAGAATCAAATCCCTCATTCAATTTTATTTCCTAAAGATAAAATGTATCATGTGCCTCCTAAAGTCTTTGGTTGTGTATGTTTTGTTCATGATGTCGCTCCAGGTCGTGATAAACTCTCTGTGAGAGCAATCAAATGTGTGTTTCTTGGATATTCTCGTCTTCAAAAAGGGTACAAATTTTACTCTCCATCTACAAAAAGACACTATATGTCAGCTGATGTTACATTCTTTAAGGAAACTACGTTCTTCACCAAAGATGATTGTGACTCTATCCAACAGGCACTACCAATTCCATATCTTAGTCCAACAGAGTCGTCATCTCTTGAAATATATAATCAAGACATACTCCAACCTTCCTCTTCTGTTCATTCTCAAGCTGAACTATCTTCACCTTCAATGTCTACATGTCAAAGCAGGACACAAGAGATGGGTACCCCCAGTATGTGAAGATTCACTTGATTCATGTCCTCTATCCTCAACTGACCCCACACCGAATCCTCTTCCATCCTCACCTTCCCATGATTTTGACATTGGATGACTCATTGCTCTTCAGAAAGGTATTTGCTCCACTTGTAAGCGTTATCCTATTTACCTTAGTTATCATCATTTATCTTCTTCGTATTTTTCTTTTATTTCCTTTGTCTTGTCCATTACTATTCCTAAATCTGTTTGTGAAGCACTTAATCATCCTGGATGGTGACAAGCCATGATAGTTGAAATGCAAGCATTGGAACAAAGTGGTACTTGAAAGTTAGTTTCTCTTCCCTCATGCAAGAAGGTAGTTGGTTGTAGGTGAGTATTTGCTATTAAAGTTGCACCTAACGGCATAGTTGATCGCCTCAAAGCCCAGTTGGTGGCCAAAGGATATACTCAAGTATATGGTCTTGATTATGAAGATACTTTCTCTCCTGTGGCTAAAATCACTACTATCCATCTCTTACTTGCAATGGCTACTATTCGTCACTGGCCTCTTAATCAATTAGACATCAAAAATGCTTTTCTACATGGTGACTTGGATGAGGAAATATACATGGAGCAACCTCCTGGTTTTGTTGCTCATGGGGTTTAGTGTGCAAGCTTCGTAGATCCTTGTATGGACTTAAACAGTACCCAAGAGTTTGGTTTGGAAGGTTTAGCCAAGTTGTTCAAAACTTCGGGATGACAAGAAGTGAAGCAGATCACTCTATATTTTATTGTCATTCCTCTTTTGATAAATGTGTGTATTTGGTTGTGTATGTGGATGATATTGTCATCACAGGAAATGATGATATCAAAATTTCCTAGTTAAAGCAATACTTATTTAGCCACTTCCAAACCAAAGATCTTGGCCACCTGAAATACTTTCTTGGCATAGAGGTCGCTCAATCCAAGGAAGGTATTGTTATCTCTCAGAGAAAATATGCTCTTGATATCTTACAAGAGAATAGTATGAGTAATTGCAGGCTAGTTGACAGTCCCATGGATCCAAATATGAAGCTAATGGTAAAATGGGGTGAACCTTATTCTAATCCAGAGAGGTATAGAAGACTAGTGGGTAAACTCATTTACCTCACTATCACTAGACCTGATATCTCCTTTGTAGTGGGAGTTGTAAGTAAGTTTATGCAGGCACCTTGCATTGATTATTGGGTAATAGTCCTTCGTATTCTCAGATATATCAAGAAGACACCTGGACAGGGTTTGCTATATGAGGATAAGAGAGACACTCATATATCATGTTATTGTGATGTCAATTGGACAAGATCTCCCATTGATAGACGATCTACTACAGGTTTTTGCATATCTATTAGGGGAAATGTGGTCTCTTAGAAAAGTAAAAAC
Source organism: Mucuna pruriens (assembly GCA_025330945.1). Classification (NCBI taxonomy): domain Eukaryota; kingdom Viridiplantae; phylum Streptophyta; class Magnoliopsida; order Fabales; family Fabaceae; genus Mucuna; species Mucuna pruriens. The sequence continues at coordinate 2,754,934 of JAENHJ010000537.1, forward strand.
CAAAATACTGTTGCTCACTCTAGTGCTAAAGCAGAATATCGGGCTATGACTTCAGCCACTTGTGAATTGATATGGGTAAAACAACTTATTCAAGAATTGAAATTTGCTGATGTCCAACCAATAAAATTGTATTGAGATAATCAAGCGGCTCTTCACATTGCTTCTAATAATGTATTTCATGAGAGAACCAAACACATTGAGATTGACTGTCACTTTGTACGAGAGAAGTTGCTGGCTAAAGAAATAAGTACAGAATTTGTCAACTCGAGAATTTGTCACAGATACAAGTTATATTTTCCAAGCTTGGAGCATATAATTTATATGATCCAGCTTGAGGGGGAGTGTTAAATATATTACCGTTTTCGTGTATCTTTTCTAATATGACTTTTATTTTCTCTATATTTTCTTGATATAGTTTCCTTATTTCCTTTTTTTAGGCTTAGATGTTTACCCTATAAAAGGGAGATTAGAAATTGTATTACATACATTACTCAGTTCAATATAGTGGTCTGTTTAACTAATCTCTCATCCAAATTTGGTGATATCCCGATCTAAGGTCCAACTTGGAAAAAATGGTTGCTCTTACTATTTCGTCAAGTAACTCATTGATCATTGATAGTGGTGTCAAAATACTATCAAAACCATTATATTTCCCTTATATTTGTAGTGTAGGGACTAATCTAGGTTGAATCTCTCATCCAAATTTGGTGATATCCCAATCTAAGGCCCAGCTTGGAAGAAATGGTTGCTCCTACTATTTCATCAAGTAACTCATTTATCATTGATAGTGGTGTCAAAATATTATCAAAATCACTAGATTTTCCTTATATTTGTAGTGTAGGGACTAACCTAGGTTGAATCTCTCAAGGACACAATTATACAATGGCTAACCTTTTTGAACAGGAACCAATTTGAATGTTAAATGAGAGTTTGTATGTAAAACAGAATTATGCAAAATAGAACATAGTTATAATATACATAATAGAATTGAATTAAGTAGAATTATGTAACATCAATCCAAGGATTCAATCATGTTGTTTGTTATCATGGTTCTAATAAGAGTATGAATTCGTATCAATTCAAGATTCAATAGATAATCATTTAACATTCATCCATACAAATTGAGATCACAATTGCAGCCCCTAATTAGCATGGATTCAAGTACTTAATTGGTTGATTTTGGTGATCAATCGATTACCTAACATAGCATAATCCAAAACTTCAAAAAAAATCATTATCATGAAAACGGGTTAAGAATTGGAAAGAAAAAAGAAACATAGTAGAATTTGCATAAAGAAAATTCAAGAACTCAAACCTAACCACAATCATGAAATCTTGAATTGACAAAAGAGCCTATTCTTCCATGGCAGTCATCATAGAAAAAACGCAGCAAAATACAAAGTAAAAAAATGAGAAGAGAGGAAACTTGTGATACAAGAAACCTCCCCATACTAAGTGTGAAAGGTCCCAAAAGTATCTAACTAAGAAAGGTGGTTGGGTTAAAGGAATTTGCAACCCAAAAGTCCACCAACCAAAGTCCCAAAATTAGGCCAAAATATACAAAGAAAGACTCAAAAAAGTGAGTGCATAGGCTGCAACTTCACACTAACTTTTGATACTGAAGACGATCGAACTGGATTGAGCCTAACAGGAAAAGGTTGTAGATCTTTGTCTTAGCTTTCCAATGTCATCAAGATTGTCTAATTTGAAGGTCTATTGCTCCAGATATGGCCTGCACAAGTAAACAACATCATAATGAATATTAAATCCGAAAATAAGTAAAAATTAGCAATTAAGTCCAATAACCCAATACTCAACAAATGTGTCAATATTAACCATAAAATGATATCAAATATGTCCAACATAAGTCACTATTAAGTGTCTAAAAAAGGCTCTATCAATCACCAATATTGAGAATTTGTTAGAAACACAATCACCTTATTAGGAGTTTTGTAATCTACACAAAATCACTAACTCCAATAATTTTTCGCACCAAAATGATGAGTATGGGCTAATACTTGGTCTAATGTTTCCTACATGGAACATCTCACCCACTAGTTTCTCAATTTCAGTTTTCTAATAGTGTGGATACTTATAAGGTCTCTAAATTTGGAATTGAAGCTCCTTCCTTCAAGGTAATAGCATGATCTTGTCTTCTCAAAGGAGGCAACCCATGAGGTTCCTTAAAAGCCTATGCAAATTCTAGTAGTTACTGCACACTCTCTAGACATGGCTCCTTGATCTTTTAATTCAGCGATAGAGTAATCTATCAAAACACTCTGCTCTTCTTCCTACATGATTTTTACCATGGCTTGAACTGAAACAACAACCTTGTTGAAAGATGGATCTCCTCTAAACACCACATCTTGCGCTTCTTCCCTAAATTTAAGTGTGAGCTCCTTGAAGTTGCTTTTGATCTCTCCTAATTCCTCCAACCATTCCAATCCTAAAACAACATCAACTCCATGTAAATCAAATAGATAAAAATTTTGCTAAATCTCTAGCCCTTGTAATTGGAGTTCATTTTGGGGCACATGCCCCTTGTCCTTACCTTATGGCCATCTCCTTACCTTATGGCCATCTCCTACCTTCACCTAATACCTTATGGCCATCTCCTACCTTTACCTAATAAGTAGGGGTGTCCAAAATTGGAAGCCTGAAGTTTTTCACTAGATTCTATGAGATAAAATTGTGAGTGGCACCATTGTCTATAAGGATAGTCACTTGTTGATTACCAAGAGTTCCCCATAATTTGATAGCCCTATTGGGAGTGAGACCTGTCATACTTTGAAGAGCTAGTTGCACCACTGTCTCTTCTCCCTCTTCTTGCATGTCCCCTTGTGTCTTCATCATAGTTATCAGAATCTTACGATTCATGATATGTATCTTACGATTCAATAGAATTTGGTTACCTATCGATTCATATATTACGATTCGATACAATTTGGCTATCTATCAATTTGTATTATAAGATGAACCTTAAATAACTTTGTATCTTACAATACATGAATGAATCTATTTTATTTTATATCATTGATATGAATTACATGATTCAACAATTCATTATTTTATCATTTTTGTTATTTTTTTCATCAATTCCTAGTGAAAAAATTTAAAAATCATATAAGCTTGATATTTATTAATGTATGTATTGATTTTTCATGTTTCTTTATGTTAAAATGTTCCTAGAGTTATGTTTTTTAGTTATTGATAATGAATATATACTTATGAATGTCTATATGTTATGTTTTATTATTGATCATGTATCTTACGATTTAGGATATGATTCGATTCGCGATTCATAAAATAAACTTTTCGATTCACTATTAGAATCCCGATTCACCTTCCATAGTCTTCATCATTTCTTCTAAAATGGTAATGCTTATTCTTACACATGTTCAGGTGAGAATTTTTTATCACACGTAAAGCACAACCCTTTCTTCATTTTCTCTTGATATTTTTGCCTCTGGCAGCTGCCGAATCTTTCTGCCCTTAATGTTCTTCTCATTACCCTCTACTCCTTTAATGGGTCCATAGGCAGGATGTGTTCCTATGCTATTAGTGGCAACATTGCTGGACCGATGGCTAGTTCCTCCCCCATTTCTCCACATAATTATTCTAGTCTCGTGATTACTAATGTTTATTGATCCCATACTTTGTCCCACTAACTCTAACAATATATCTTCTTGGAGTCTTGCAACCCGCATGCCTTCTTGGATAGACTGAGGATTGTGCAACCTTATAGCTTTTTCCAAGGGAGTGCGAAGACCCCCTAAGAATATGCTTAAGGAAATGGAATCATTTACCCCTGACCGAGCTACCAACTCATCAAATTCTTCCAAATATGTTCCCAAAGAACCCCGATTGCTTCAATCTTGGTAACTTTGACAATGGGTCCTTATAATTTCCATCATCATATCTACACCATGCACCGTACAAAATCTGCTTCCACGGCAAGTTCTCCTTGGCTTTAGGACTCGTATAATGTCTCATCCATGTAAAGGCTTTTCCCGTCATGGCCATCAAGATCAGTTTTGTCTTCTGTCTTTTTGGAACTTCTTCCAATACTAAATATTGCTCACATTTGGCTCTCCAAAGTTGATACCCATTCCCAACAAAAGTTGGAAATGGAATTTTTGTGGTTTCTACCATCCAGTTGTGATATGGAGTCCCTTCTTCTTCCTTTATTCTATTGAGTTGTGGTCCCTGTTTTAGGCTACCTGCATTTTTCTGGACTAGCAACTCCTTCATCATTTCTTTCAAAGATTCCACTCCCTTCCCTAGCTCTTCAAATTACAGGTTGTTCAAGTATTGCGCCTCATCATGTTGGCGATGCATCTCCTCAATTTTTCCTTCGAGTTCTCCAATAGACACCATAATGTGCCTTTCATAGATTTTCGATTCAAGAAAGCTCCAAGAATCTGCCACAATTGTCACCCATATTTCCAATATCAACTGTGCTAAAAACTAGTTGATAGAACTCGTGACAGAAATAGCAAGAAAAAACTCAATCTTTATTGCATAGTAGGAAAGATTTCCCTATGAGTACACACCCAGATATTTCCAGGTCTAGTCCACTCCAGAAAAATTTCTAATTCTGTTCCCCTAAACAATATCCCATCATTCTCCTTTTATAGTAAGTAAAAGGTTAACAGTTTATAATAGAAAACTACTCCTAAATGGACCCATCCAGCTGCAGCCCAACTACTTCCTTATATAATACACTTGCATAATCACAGGGCTGCCATCACACACTCATGCAAACTCTTAAACTTCTCCTTGCACGTTAACTTCTCCATACACATTAGTTAAATCTCTCTTATTGCATAAGGTCTCCTCCATCAATGTTTGGCTGTCTATTCATCTCCTCCTATCATCTCCAGACAGTCTCTGGAGATTCTCCAGTGACAATTAGCCTCGCAAGTAATCAGTTAGTCCTCTGTTTTTTCTTTTTCTTTTTTTTCTTTTTGCCTCCTTTCGTTTTATTGTCTCTACTTCTTTACTCTTTCCCACTTTTTTTTCTCTAATTTTTTACTTTGATTCTTTTCAAATTCTAAGTTTTGTTTTTCTTCCTCGTTTTTTTATTCTCTCTTGTTCTGTAATGTTTTTTTCCTTCCAAATTTGTCTTCTATTTTCCTCTGTTTTTCCTTCTTTACATTTTATTTCTGATTTTTGTTCCTCTATATCTTCTCCCGTTTCATTCTCTCTTCTATTGTTTAACTTCTTTTATGTTTAATTTTTCCTTAATGCTTTCATATGTTGTCTTGAACAATTTAACTGTTGAGTTAATAACTTGTCAATTTTTATGTAGCTTATTTTTATTTGCATACAACTTATTTTTTCATACATATATTTCAACGTTGTACGACTTCCACTATTTGTATGTGATGTTATCCACCATCTTCCATACTCAGCCATTGGCAACCGTGTTTGATTCAATAAACATTTATGTTTGTGTTTGGTTGAAAAATTTTAAAATTTTAGGGAATTTAAACTGTTTGAAATTTGAATTGTGTTCATTTAAATTTTTTATTTTTTAAATATTTTGTTTGGATAAATCAATTTAAAATTCTTAAATTTTAAAATTTTAATTTGGATAGAAAAATTTAATTTTTACAATATGTAAAATTTACTTTTAAAATATATATTTTAAAAATTAAAATTTTAATATTAATATTTTAAATATTTAATAATTAAAAAATACAAATATTTATTTTTTTATATCAATATTAATAGAAAGAAGAGAGAAAAGAAAGAGGAAGAGAAAAGAGAGATGGGATAGGGATAAGATAAGAAAAAGAACGAAGAAAGAGATAGGAGAAAGAAAAAATAGGAGATGCGAGACTTATAAGAGAAAACAAAGAGAGATAAGAGAATGAGACGAGAAACAAGAAAGGAAATAATAGAGAGAAAAAAAGAGAAAGGGGGAGGGAGAAGGAGAAGAGAGAAAATAATGTGAAAAAAGAGAGAGGAGAGAGAAAAGATTAGACGTAGAAATAAGAGGAAGAGAAAGTGAGAATAAAAAAATTTTAAATTCTTACTTTTTTAGTGGAATTTAAGATTCTATAATTTTAAGTAATTAAAATAATTTTACAAATTACTAGAATTTCAATTTCTTTCTAATTTTTTTACTTAGACAACACATTTTACTAGTAAGTATTTCAAATTCAAAAAAAAAAGTTACTCTCATAAAATTTCCTATCCAAATACATGGTTTCATAGTTATGCTTTCTCTTTAATGTAATTCAGTCCTCTTTCTAAAATCTAAGAATTATGTCTGTAATTATTGGTGATTTCTTGTGATGAAATTTTTTAATATTCTAGTGGTGAGATGGAAATGAAAGTAATGATAAGAAAATTATTCAGATCAAATTTTTATTGTTGGTCTAGTTTAATTTTATATTTTCTTTTCAAATATTCATTATAAATTTATGGGACATTCTTGTATATTAATGTGCAAAGGCTGTACTAGTTCAAGTTTTATGAAGTAGGAAGCTCATTAGCCACTTTGATGCTATTTACAGAGGCTTTTGCATTTAATTATTCTAAAGCTGGAAGGTCTATTATGAATTTTAAAATCAAATGGTATTAACATTGTATTTGGAAGTATTGAAAAGTACCCTTTGCTTTAGCAGATATTTCTCATTTATTATATATCATTTGACTTATTTTACATGTTTATATGGAATCTAAAGTAGTAGTTTCATTAGAAGTAGCTATGATATTTATTCCAACATTGTTTCTAAGATTATGCAGGCCTTTTTTTTCTTTATTTTATTTTGGTTCGAATTTACAACTCTTGAAAAAGTTGTGTTTACAAAATAAAGGGAAAAAAAGAGGAATTTTACTAACCAGTTCCTTATAAGTATTGGCTAAGGAAGAAAAAAAATTAGAAAAAGCATTTAATATGTTAAAAATAATAAGAATTACATTTTCATTGATGAGTGAAACCATTATCTTGTGTGTGTTTTGAATTTGAAATACGTAAAAGGTATTGATTAGGTAAAAAAAATTAAAAATAAATTATAAGAATATTTTGATCACTTAAAATTGAAGATTTTCTCTTTTCTCACTCTACTCTTTCTTTCCCTCTTGTCTTCATTTGTTCTCTTTTCCAAATCTTGCATCTTCATTTTCTTTCTCTATTATCTCTTTTTTCTCTTCTCTCTCACCTTTATCTTCTTTTTCTTTTTCTTCTCTCTATTAATATCGGTGTAAAAAAATAATGTTTATATTTTTTAATTATTAAATATTAAAATATAAATATTAAAATTTTAATTTTTAAAATATATATTTAAAAAGTAAAATTTACATATTATCCAAACCAAAATTTTGAAATTAATTTTAAAAAATAAAAAAATTAAATAAAAGCAATTCAAATTTCAAGCATTTTAAATTCTTTAAAATTTTAAAATTTTCCATCTAATCAGAACATTAAGGAATTGTTAAATAATTTATTATTATTGATATGATTTATTACTAAATAAATTATTATAATAGATATAGTTGATCTTGTTTACACTGAATAAACGAATATTTTTCCTAAAAAGTATTCTTTTTATATAGTTTTGTTCCATCTACTAAAAATTGAAGATCAAAAGGACAGATATATTCGCATCCAGTACATCCGTTTAAATTAAGAGAATGACCATTCTAGTTTGGATTAATTAAGGAGTAGTCAATGTATGAATCTTTTTTTGGTTCAAAACGATGAGAGAGTTGAAGACGAATCTAATGCTATTGATATCAATCGGCAGAATATTGTTTTTAAAATTGAGAAGGATTTTTGGACATGTTATTAGTTTCTTTAGGAAATTTCCGAGGACTATAATTATGTTTGATAAAAAAAACAGTTGATAAAGTATGATTTAAATATATTTTACTAGTTGTGGTTTTAAATAAAATGCTAAGGTCGGTCTAGTAATAAGAATGTTTGAGTAGTATGATTTAGGTTTAAACTTTCTTTACTCTGCCAAAAGTTATAGTTTTAGATTTTTAAGTAAATTGAACTCTTATCATTTTTAAAGATAGAATATTTTATTAAAAATTAAATAAATACTGTAATAATTAAAATGAATTGTACAGTATTAAAGGAACGGTAAGAAATTTTGTTAAAATATTGAGGGTAAAAGTAAAAATAATAACTTATAACAAAACGCCGTGAGTTAGATAAACTAAAACAATACTTCAACTTTAGTTTAGTTTATAAGTTATAAATTAATTTTAATAACTTATTAATCACATAATACTTATTTTTACAAAAGAAAGCAATTGGAAGTAAAAGAAATTATGTATTGATTGAATTAAATTATACAATTTCTAATCTTTCTTTTTATATGGTAAATGTCAACTACTTAAAGATAAACTAATAACAGATTAAAAGATAACTAGATAAATGAGATATTCACAATTTCCTAATGAGATATTTAAATTTTTGTAACCACTTAATCTAATAAGATATTTAGATACATGTAATCTCTTAATAGGTTACTTATCATATCTTATCATATCTTATCAGATATTTACAATATCTCCAACACTCCCCCTCAAGTTGCTAAATGAATATCAATCGTTGCTAAATGAATATCAATCATTCCTAACTTGCCATTAAGTTCTTGAAATCTAGTTGCATGGAGCCCTTTGGTCAAAACATCTGTCACTTGGAGTCTTGTAGGAACATGTGCTGTGACTATAAGTCCACTATCTAACTTCTCTTTAATGAAGTGTTTATCAATCTCAATGTGTTTTGTCCTATTGTGTTGGATTGGATTATGGACAATACTTATAGTTGAGTTGTTGTCACAAAACAACTTTATAGGTTTCTCATATTTTACTTTGAGGTCATCAAGAATAATCTTCATCCACAATCCTTCACATATACCCTGTGCCATGGCTCGAAATTCTGCTTCTACATTAGATCGAACAACCACATTTTGCTTCTTGCTCCTCCAAGTTACTAGATTTCTTCCTAGAAACATATAGTATCCTAAGGTGGATCTTCTATTCACAATTGATCCTACATAGTCTGCATCTGTATATATTTCCATGGACAACATTCCTTCTTTTCTAAATAATAGTCCTTTTCCTGGACTTGCCTTCAAATACTAGAGGATCCTTTCAATTGCCTAAAGGTGCCTTTCCCTAGGATCATGCATAAATTGGCTGACCACACTAACAGCATAGGCAATATTTGACCTAGTGTGGGATAAGTAGATCAATTTCCTCACTAATCTTTGATATTGGGACTTCTCTATGATTGGACTTTCCTCACACCCAATCTTATGGTTTTGTTCAATAGGTACCATTGAGATCTTGCATTCCAATTTTCCTGTTTCTTTGAGGAGATCGAGTACATACTTCCTTTGGGAGATAATGATACCTTGTTTGGAATATGCAACCTCAATCCCAAGGAAGTATTTCAGCTTTCCTAACTCCTTCATTTCAAATTGTGTTGCCAGCTTTTCTTTTAGATTTAGTTTTTCAATCTCATCATCACCTGTAACAATCATATCATCTACATAGACTAGGAGAAGAGTGAGTTTACTATTAGGAGAATGTTTTATAAAAAGAGTATGATCACCTTGACTCTGTCTGTATCCTAGGAATATCATGACTTGAGTAAATCTTCCAAACCATGCTCAGGGAGACTGTTTAAGTCCATACAATACCTTTTCGAGTCTGTATACCTTGTTCTTCTCATTGTGAGAATAGAATCCTGGAGGGATCTCCATGTAGACTTCTTCTTCTAGGTCTCCATGAAGGAAGGCATTTTTAACATCAAACTATTGCAAGTTCCAGCCAAAGTGGGCAGCTAAGGAAATAATAACTCTTACCATGTTCATCTTTGCTATAGGGACAAATGTTTCCTCATAATCTATTCCATAAGTTTGTGTATATCTTTAGCAACCAATCTTGCTTTGTATCGCTCAAGGGTCCCATCAGATTTACACTTTACAATGTATATCCATCTACAATCTACAACTCTTTTGTCTTTGGGTCTATCAATAATCTCCCAAGTTGAGTTTTTCTCTAACGCCTCCATCTCTTCTTTCATTGCTTGAACCCAATCCTCATCTTTCAAAGCTTCCTATACTAATGTAGGTGTTTTGATTGCATCAATGGCAGCAATAAAACTTTGATGTTGTACAGAGAGATGGTTAGTACACACGAATTGAGAAATAGGATACTTGACACATGATCGTTTCCCTTTCCTCAAAGCAATAGGCATGTCATCAGTAACATCCTCAATGGAGTTATCAGGAATACTTACCTCCAGCTCAAACAATTGGACTTGCTCCTCAATTGAGTTATCAGGGATACTTACATCCAGCTCAGACATTTGGACTTGCTCTGGGACTATAGTGGGTTTCATGACTTCTTGAACTTGAACATCCTGAGTAGGCGTGACTTCTTGAACTTGAACATCCTGAGTAGGCGTGACTTCTTGAACTTGAACTTGAACATCCTGAGTAAACGTGACTTCTTGAACTTGAACTTGAACATCCTGAGTAGGAAAAGGTAATGACTCAATGACAGATTCAACTTGTAGATAACTCTCTCCCTAAAGTGGAGGACCAACAAAGAATGACTGTGTTTCATGAAAAGTAACATCCATTGAAACAAAGAACCGATGACTCAGAGGATGATAACACTTAAAACCCTTTTTATTTGAGGGATAACCAATGAAAACACATTTCATAGCTTTTGGATCTAATTTCCCACAATGTGGATTATGAGAGTGGACAAAGGCGACACACCCAAAGACACGACTTCGTAAGCTTAACATTAGGGGAGAAGAAGGAAAGAAAGATAACATATGTTTAATTGGACTAATACCGTTTAAGACCTGAGTGGGTAACCTATTGATGAGATAGGTGGTAGTTAGGATGGCTTTTCCCCAATATACATTAGGAACAGACATTTGGAAGAGGAGGGCTCTAGCAACTTCAAGGAAGTGATGACTTTTCCTTTCTGCAACCCCTTTTTGTTGGGAAGTATTCACACATGTTAATTCATGAACCACACCATTATCTTTAAGAAACTTGGAAAACTCAAGATTTACAAATTCGGTACCATTGTCTGACCGTAGTCTTTTAATGGATTTATTAAATTGGTTTTTTACAAGATGGAAAAAATCAACAAATATTTGACAAACCTCATATTTATGTTTTAGAAGAAATATCCATGTCACATGAGTACAATCATCAATGAACGATATAAACCACTTAGCCCCCGATATAGAGTTACTAGTTGGCCCCCACACATCAGAATGAGTGAGGTCAAAAGGTTCAAGACTTTTATTATTACTAGGAGAAAATATTGCATGATGGTGCTTTGAAAACTAGCAAATATCGCACTTAAAGGACTCGACAGACTCTTTTATAAATAAATGTGGAAACATTGTCTAAAGTAACCCAAATGGTGGATGTCCAAGACATTTATGATAAAGGACTCGACAGACTCTTTTATAAATAAATGTGGAAACATTGTCTTAAGTAACCCAAATGGTGGATGTCCAAGACATTTATGATAAAGCCAAATTTGAGAAGCTGCCCAAGTTTCTAAGGTTGCTTGTTGACTAGAAGGCAATTCTTCTTTATTGGTGTTGTTACCTATCTTTGTATGTTGTAAGTAACATAACCCACCCTGATCTTTAGCAACTCCAATCGTCCTCCCCATTGTAAGTTCCTGAATAACACAATGAGAACGAAAAAATGTCACTGCACAGTTCCAATCTTGTATAAGTCTATTAATTGAGATAAGGTTGTTAGCTAGTTTTGGAACATGAAGAACATTGTGTAGAGATAAAGAGGAGTGAAGTTGGATGTTGTCAAATCCAACAATAGGAACATGATCTCCATTAGCAATAGTAATGAGTTGTCTTTTGGGTACTTTAAGGTATGATGTGAAATGTGAGGGAAACGGGGTCATATGATCTGTTGCCCCAGAATCAAGGATCCAAATACTTTGTGGAACTGAACCAGAAATATTGAAGGAACTCTTACCATTCATAGTCAAACCACATGAACCAAGAGGCTTACTTGTTGAGTTTAGGAGGGCTCGAAGCCAGTCCATCTCCTCCTTACTAAAGGCTTGAATATCCTGGTCAAGTTGCGAGGTAGAAGGATGTTCAACTTCATTCTCCTTATTAGAGGTTGTTTGATTAACCCACATTTTAGTTGAGCCTTTATTTCCACCCATTCGTTCAAGAACTTTCTCCTTTCCATAACGCTTGTAGCAGATATCTTTAGTATGTCCTGATCGTTTGCAATACTTCTCCACGACTACTCTTTGTGAATGATTTTTCTTCGGATGTTGATCTTTTTGTGGCACATTTTTCTGTCACCATTGCAAATCCTGTGTTGGAGTTTCCTTTATCAAGCATGATTGATCATCGGGTTTCTTCACTCAACACAATAAAAAATACCTCAAACAAAGAGGGAAGCTTCTCCTTACCTAGAATCTAAACCCAAATAGGATCGTATTCATAATTCAAGCCATGAAGAAACTTAAAGATTCTCCCCCTTTCAACGAGCCTAGTATATGCAACAGAATCAGCTTTGCACATCTTCAATCCTTGGTACTGGTCCAACTCGATCCATAACCCATTTAGAGTCCCATAGTACTTTGCTATAGAGAGGGTTCCTTGTCTAAAGTTGAAGATTTTTCTTTCAATATCATACCAAGCAACAGAGTCCTCTTTCATTGAATATGTCCCAATGAGATTCTCCCATATCTCACGTGTGGAGGAATAAAACATATAATTTCAACCTTATTTTGGAGTCATAGAGTTTCATAGCCATGTCATAATGAGAGATTCCTCATCAACTCATGCTTCAAACTTTGGGTCATCTCTAGGTGGGTCGTTTCCTTCAATATGACTTAACTTCTTGCGCCATTTAAGAGTGATACGAATATATTGTGCCCATTGTAGATAATTGTAGCCGTTAAGGCGATAAGAACTCACCAAATTTGAAAGTTCATTAGGTCCCAAGGTAATGACTTTGTCTTCTGCCATTACCACCGATAGTTGGGAACAACAAAGAGGATTTTGACTAGTCTCGCACCAGCGTGTGAATCTTGTTAGAGGGTAGTAGTTCATTGAAGTGAGGCAGTGGAAACAAAGCTCCAAGATCTGGAACTCTGATATCAAATTAGAAGTAAAAGAAATTGTATATTGATTGAATTAAATTATACAATTTCTAATCTCCCTTTTTATAGGATAAATGTCAACTACCTAAAGATAAACTAATAACAGATTAAAAGATAACTAGATAATATAAGATATTCACAATCTCCTAATGAGATATTTAAATATTTGTAACCACTTAATCTAATAAAATATTTAGATATATATAACTTCTTAATAGATTACCTATCATATTTTATCAGATATTTACAATATCTCCAACAAAAGCCTTTAACGAAACTCGTGCCATTTTTTTTACATTAAATGAGTCTTGTTCATTATCATGATTCTTGATCACTTTCTTACCTTTTTCAAGGCTCTTAAAGGTATATATAAATATAATTCTCCTACTTGTAATATATTGTATATAATTATTTTCATATTGTTTTATAATTATTAAAATATAAATTAATTATTTTAATGGTTAAAAATAATAATAATAATAATAATAATAATAATAATAATAATAATAATAATAATAATAATAATAATAATAATAATAATAATAATAAATAACATTATATATTTAACTAAAAATATTTTTTGATTTTTAAGTTTTTTTATTTATTAAATTCTATATATTGTTAGAATTGAAATGTAATTTATAAATTTATTTAAAAACATATAAGTAAATTAAATTTTTAAAAAGTGTAAGGTAAATTCTCTACGTGTTTCTTTAAACCTTTGGGACCCACTTTTTGTCCGAAAATGGAACAAGCCCAAATGTCTTGAAATGAGAAACCCCAAGATTGACTCACAGTTGGCAAGGTGGTTAGCCGGGTGAGAAGTCAATTGGTTAGAGGAAACATGAAAGTCAAGAATAGGGGGGACAAAAAAGAATAAAGCAGGCACGAGATGAATGTTCCTCTGAAAAGGGAAAAAGACAAGGGAGGATTTAAGGAAGGAAAGGAAGCAAATACAGGACCTTTACGTGGAGCGGAACGCCATGCAACAAAGAGTGAAAATATGGGCAAAATTTTACAACAAAACCCCGCCAATGTTAGCCAAGGAACGACAAGGGTTTGCTCCCGGATGTCCACGCCAGAAGTCATATCCTGATTTGTTGCTACCATAATTAATGAAAAGCGTCCTGCAGAGCCAAAGAAACGCCACTACATTAAATGAGTGTGGGGAAATTGCCATCGCATTAATGAAAGAAGATCGGCTAAAGATAGAAAGGATGGAGACATGGGAGGGGGAAGGCGCCTATAAAAAGGCTCGAGATGGAACAAAGAGAGGTTCAGAAAAAAAAAAAAAGCGAAGGAGGAGAAGATAGAAACTTAAGAAGAGGAGGGTAAGTTAGGAGGAGAGACAGGCTAGTGACGTTATTCGGAGCGATCATCGGATCAATACGACCAACCCTGAAGTACTGCTGGATACTAGGTAAGTAATCTCGAACCTTGAGCTAGCATGTCATGAGGAACATCCACAACAGCTTTGTCCACCCTTTAGGAAGAAACCAACTTCTTGGCACAAGGTCTCCCTTCAGGGATCTCCTGGGGAGGGACCTTCTCAGTCCCTCCTAGATCAATGCCAACCCAACACAGCCGAATAGCTATCATATAATAACCTACCGAAACACTACCAGTGTCATACACAAACCAAATCTGTCTCGGCTCAACCTGACGTAAACTAATCCTCTACCCGCAGAACTACGTGGACTTTGACTTCTCCATTGTGGGATACGTAGGCACAAGGGGAATGCCCTCTTGTCGAGTCTGCCCTTTCACACACTATCACCCATTCAAGCTCAAAAAGTAACCTCTATCCACGATATCCCCCGCAGTTGAGAGTGTCATCAATGTCATGCATATAGATAGGGTAACTATCATGTGATAGGCGTAGGGGCGTAATGCACCCCTGCGTAACCGATTCTCGAATTCCATTTCTCTGGTTTAGATTCAAACCTTATCCAATCACCTTTCCATTTTATGATTTCCTAACGTTTCCTCCCTAAAACATCGGTAACAACTCCTATCCTCCATCGTGAGGTCGCGAGATGATCGCGACAAAACCCAATAAAAATATAATTGAGTTTAATTTCTTTTAAACAACTCAGCCCTAATTCACCCATCTTTTGTAGAAATGTGGATAAAGAGAGTAAAAAAAATAAAAAGATAATGAATGTGTTTGGAGACCCGTTCAATTTGTTTCCAACGGAAGTTTTATATATTCCAATGCATAAACGTAAAAACAATGTTTGTGTTGGATTGACTTACATTGGACAAAATGAATATTCAAATATATTATATTCCTTCCGTCCCATAATGTTTGAAGTTTTAACAAATTAATAAGTTTTCCTATTTCTATTGTCATTTTATAATATCAATGAAACATAAATTTAATGGTCACGAGTTATCGGTATAAACACTTTTATACTTTGAAATAATTAGTATTTATATTTGGTATGTTTTGAACTTTAATGGCATTCTAATTTATTCTTAAAATTTATTTTTTTATAAATAATTATTTCTATCAAGTTAGAGTTAAATTATTTATTTTAAATATAGATTTCACAAAATGAGTTGGATTAATTAATTCGACTCAAACACATCTAATACTTGAGTTAAAAATTTTGAACTTAAATTAAATATGTTTTTTTAACATGATTCATCATGACTAATGCCCACAAAATCTTTCTAAAGTTTGAAAAAAAAATGGGCTTGTACATGGCTTGGATTTCATTTTAGAGATCTACACTAAATTTGAATTTTTTATATTCAATCCATTATATTCCATAACCAATATTAATCAGGTATTTATTTTGTCACCCATACTTCAATGTCAAATATTAATTATTTTTTTTCCTTTTCTTTTGTTACAATTCATTTTTTATATATTCAAATATAATAAAAATATAAATTTAGAAAAAACAAAAACAATTAAAAGTTTTTATTTCATTTTTTATTCTAAATTTTATTACATTTTAATGTTTGAAAACTGATATATAAAAATAAGACTACTAAATGTTTGGCATTTAAAATAAATAAATGATTGAACTTTCTTCTTTAAGAGACTATTTGATCAATTGGAATAAGATTAAAGTTTAGAGTATCTATTTACAAAAAGGTAAATTTCATAGAAAATAAGTATTATTTTCTGTAAAAAATAATTATTTTAAATAAACTAATAAAATAAATTATCTTAGAAATACTTTTTACTATCTAAATATAAAATTTATTTCACCACGTAATCAATTATAATAATAATCCATTATTGAAATAATCTTTACTCATGATCTCTAAGAACTTAAGCAAAATATCCATCTCTAATCCTATGATCAAAATTTTCAAACTGTAATATGTATAAGCACGAACTGGTGGACTACCAAATAGTGATAGTAACACGTTACAATATATAAATTATTAAATGGTATAAGAACATCGTCTATTTATAGTTTCAACTACTATATATATATATATATTTAAAATTTTTAATTTATAAATGAAACCATCTAATAATTTCTAATTACAATGAGTATATTTTTCTTACAAGGTCGAAATTGAAGTTGCTGAAGAATATTTCACTTAATCGTAACTCTCAAGGCTTAACTAAAATTTACATGAATAATTATTCATATAAAAATTAAAACAAAAAACAAAAAAAAAATTAGTTGACGGCCCAACTCAAGGAGTTTTGGCTAGGAAAATGTTTAGAAATAGAAAAATACTTTGTATTCAAAAAAAAAAAAATAAAGACAAAAGATTGATCAAGTGATTTAAAAATAATTATAAAATCTTAATTATTTTTAAAAATAATGTTTGGAGAATTTTTTGACCTCTTAAAAATAATATGTATATATAAAAGGAGAGATTTACTTATTCTGAAATAATTCTAAAAATATTATTTTTTATTTTTTTATCTTTATTATTTTTTTTTTCGATATAACATTTTAATATTAATAAAATAATTTCGAAATATCATCACTCTTTAAATGCGTGCAGAGATATATTAAAGCCGCCAAGGTACGAACATGCATTCAGCCAAATGTTCTTGTGATTAACTTCAAGGCCGGCAATTTAATTAGAGTCATTTATTGTCAGATTCTAGTTGGATTGTTGTACTAGGCTACTAGCCAAAGTCTACTTAACACCTTATAGTAATTATTTACATTACAATAAGAGAAATATGCTAAAATTTAACAATTGAGTAAATTACGAAATAGCTCCAAAAATAAAAATAAAAATAACAGTTCCATTTCGAAACAAAACCTCTAGGATATTTTGAAAACTTATCAAAATTTACTTTTAGTTATTTACCATAAAGTATTCATATAATTTCAGGTCATTTTGTAATTAATATGATTAAAATATTTTAGAAACAAGTTCTCACTTATAATTTATTTTTTTTAACATATTTAGACCGACCATCAAGTACGCAAATTAATTAACACAAGATGGTTAAACAATTATTTCAACTTCAAGTATTAAGTAATAATTGTTTTACTTCAACATCCTCCATCTATGAAAGATACACACAGTTTTTATATAAAAAAAAAATCATTTGTATTTATAAAATTGAACATATTTATTAATTATATTAAATAAATAAATAAATAATCCTTACAATCATATATTATCTATTTTATTTTTAATTTAAAAAAAATCTATCTTATCATTAAATTATAAACTAATATATATAATAAATTTATTAATTTTATAATAATTATTTTAAAAATCATATCTATCTTTATTTATGATCATTGATCCTATAAATTTTTTTTATTCTTATGTAAATTAGGTTTCTAAAACTTATTAGAATCCATCTTTAAACTCAACAAACATTTATGAAAAACTTACAAATTATTTACTAATAATTTTTTTTTTATATATCTACCTTATTTTTACCCACCAAGGGCCACTATAAATTTTGACTATGCATAGACTGATAAAAGATGAAGACAAGTTTCTCAAAAATTTACTTGTTTTTTTTTTTTAATTTCATAGTTAAACTAGTATACAATAGAATGTACAAGACGTGGTATCTAATTTATTTTTGAAAAGTTTCCATGACATGGACAGGCATGTTGATAACAAGGCCCTTAAACCTTTGCAAAGCGTGGAGCTACACCAAACGGCAAGTGGAGTGTCAATTTCCGAGCTCTGAAAATGAGTGGGGAGCCAGCAAAAGAGGCAAGGTAGGAGCACGAATCCATTTTGTGCATGGATTTGGCAGCAACGCCAGACCTTCCAACAATCACATTTGGCCTCCCTCCTACTGCTATATTACCTTGTTAATTGCAAAGCCCCTCTCCCTCTCTCTTTCTCTCTCCCCCTCCACGATTCTCATAAAAAACAAAATAAAATAACAAAAAATGCACAAACCCATAGAGGCCCAAACGGTGATAATGACGAACCATATAATCCCGTGGTCAACCATTGGTGTGGTGAGTGCGTGGTACAGTTCCAACATAGGGGTGCTCCTTCTGAACAAGTACTTGCTCACCAATTACGGGTTCGTATTTCCCGTTTTCCTCACCACGTGTCACATGCTCATGTGCTCGCTCTTCAGCTACGCTATTTCCGTTACGGACACGGTCCCCCTGCAGCGCCTGCGCTCCAGGACCCAGTTCTGCAAAATCGTCGCTCTCGGCGTCGTTTTCTGTTTCTCCGTCGTTTGCGGGAACGTGTCGCTCAGGTACATCCCCGTGTCGTTTAACCAGGCCGTTGGCGCCACCACCCCCTTCTTCACTGCCGTTTTTGCTTACGCCGTCACCGCCAAGCGAGAGGCCTGCCTTACTTACTCCACGCTCTTGCCTGTTGTTATGGGTGTCATCATAGCTAGTGGGGTAAATCTTTTTTTTTTTTTTTCGATTTTCGATAGCTTTAGATGGTAAAAAGGAAAATACATTTTATGGTATCACTTTTAATTGAAATTATTTTTGTATTCTTCTGTTCGAGGAAAATTTTTCTTGTTTTGTGTTTATGCATATATTTCTAAATTATCATTTGCTTTGTATGTGGTCCCTTAGTATTGGAATTGGAAACAAATGTTGCACCAATTCGCAATAGAATGTTGCCTCGTCGTCAATTAGTGAAATAAATTGAAATGCTAGATAAAATTAAGTTTTTATGTTTGTGCATCTATTTCCATTGAGTAACTAAATTAAAAAACAAATGCTTTTAGAAATTTGATAGAGATTACCTACAAGGACATGATCACCTATTAGGACAACCTTTGATTGAACTAATCATATTATCAATATGTGATAATAGTGTTACATGGTTAGATAATTATGATATTTAAGTATGTGGTTACAAATGTAAGATATAAATAAATTTTTTTTATAGATACTTATAGAAAAAAAAAATGAAGTAAATTTTTCGATAAATTAAAATAAATTAATCGTAAAATCTCTCTTATATTAATTTTTTTCAAAAACTTATTTTTAACATATGCACAAGTTATTTTTATCTTATGATAAAGTTTAGTTTATTTTTTCTTGTTTTCTTTATAAATACTTTTAAAAAAATTTATCTAAACAGATTTTTATCCTCAAGTTTATGTTTATTGAAAAATATTTGTTGTCACAAGTGAATTTCTTGAATGAATCTTCGTATATCAAAAAATTAGTTTTTATTCTTTGTCGCAAAATATTTTAATTCATCTAAATAAAACATGTTTATTCTTTTTGACATAGAGAAGTCGAGAGATTAAAGTTGATTTCACGTCTCAAATTTCTTTGGATTTTGAAAAAGTAAACCATTTCCTATGCCCAAGCCAATGGAATTCTTATCCTCTTTTTTCCTTAATCATCCCTTTTTCTACAATTTCCCCCAAACTTCCAAATGGTTTTAAGCTTTGCTGGTGCCATTTACATGTTACGTTGTGAAATTCATTCTTGACATTTTTTGTTTAGCAAAGTTTAGTTTCTTGAGAGTTATTTCAGTCCTGGCTTTGTCAGAACTGAGCTTTTTTCAATTATTTTATCTATGCATTTGCATCCATAACCAGAGTGATCAAAACGAGAAACTTCTGAACATTCCCTCAAGGTATATAGAGATATCAAGACATGGCTATACAAAGTGGGAGAGAGTTAATAAATCAAAGTATATTGGTGATAATGATAGGTAAGAGAGATTGGCCAAGACTAGTAGCTTAAAACTCTTTTTGGGGCTAGGAAAGATGTTAGGCCCTGTTTGTCTTACAATCAAAATCAATTTTCCAACCTGTGCACACATTCCACTCAAATTTATGGTTGAAACTTGAAATTAATTTGAACACACATTTCTTTGACATTTAAAAGTTTAAAATCAATTCTATCAAAACTATAAAACAAAGGGGCACCTAGTCCAGAAGTCGGTGCAATGAGGGTGAAATTTTGAGTTGCCAATTTGATGGAGATTCAAGGGAATGCAGAGTTAACAAACACCTTGAGCTCAGTATTAGTACAAGAACTTGTGTTATAAGTAACAGTCCACGTTTATCCCCTACTTTCTTTAAGCCACCTATTTTCTTCTTTTCTTTTCTTAATCTTAAATATCTAATATTTTCAAAACCATCCTATCAAAATAATTGCTAGCATTACTTGTTTTCTAATCTCTTCAAGATCAATTTGTTTGTTCCCAATCTCACATGTAATATTTATCCTGCAGGGTGAACCAAGTTTTCATATGTTTGGATTTTTAATCTGTGTTTCGTCGACTGCTGCCAGAGCGTTTAAATCAGTGCTCCAAGATATTTTGTTATCCTCGGAAGGGTAATAATTCTATCAGCTTTGTCCTTGTTATAGCAACATGATTGAAATAGAGAACTTGTAGGATCTGAATAACAGTGAAGACATGTTTAGATAATTTTTTTTATAAGCAATCATAGTTAAGAAAAATAAAAATAAATAAATAAGATAAGTTTATTCATAACTTAAAATTAGTTTATGCATAACAATTTTTTGAGAAATTAATATAAAAGAGTTTTTACAAACTAGTTTATAAATTATGGAAAATTTTATTTTATTTTTTTATTTATTTTTCTTATAAGTGTTTATAAAAAAAAATTATCTAAATAAATGTTAAGTGCTACTGTTCTGTACTTCACATGTAAACCAACCTAGAATAACTTTGATGATTTTCAGAGAAAAGTTGAATTCTATGAACCTGCTGCTTTATATGGCACCTATAGCTATGATGGTCTTGCTTCCTGCAACATTGTTGATGGAGGGGAACGTGATTTGGATCACAATAGATCTTGCCAGGAAGGATATTAGAATATTTTGGTATCTGCTTCTCAGTTCTTCTCTAGCATACTTTGTGAACCTGACTAATTTTTTGGTGACGAAACATACGAGTGCACTTACCCTTCAGGTATGTCCTAATACCGTACATCCAATTCTTGTTTAAGGCTAACTATATTCATTTGTCATGGGAATCACTTGACAGATTAAGCATTCATTTTAACATATTGCCTGCATCCCACGTACTAAAATCTAAAGGGACCAAAATTAAATGAAGCAAACACTTATTATGTGTTTTTCACAATATGTTCCATTGAAAAATGTTTCTACTATAACATCTAGCGAAAAGGAAGTTAAACAACTTAACTCAACCTAATTTACTGTTTCATCAGTTTTGAAATTAGATTAAAATTTTTAATTCAACTCAACTCGTAATAAATTGGAGATTAAGTTGGATTGATGCATTACTATTTCAAATAAATATAACTCACTTACAAAATAAATAAATATAAATAATTTAAACATAATGTTATAAGTATAAAAATATTATTTTACTAAATTATCATAATACAAATTATATTTAAAAACTATCATCATAAGTTAAATAAATACAAAGTAAAATAACATAAAATTCATAATATTTTATAAAAACACTATTTAATAAAATAATATTTAACTAAATAATAAATAAAAAAATCTAATCCAACATATAAAACTAACTCAATCCACCTTTGACTTGTTGGGTCAGTGGATTATATACATGTTGAATTATCCAATTCTACTTATTTTGAGAAGTTAGATGAGTTATGTCATTGAGTTTAATTTACTTTGACATCCTTGTCAGGAAATGGTATATGTTTTCTTGATATATGATTGCACCACTTGAATTCAACTTCCAATTTTCTTGGTATTTGGATGAACCACTAGGTATATATGGTCTAAATTGAATCTGAATGACATTTGTTCAATGTTTCCAGGTTTTAGGAAATGCAAAGGGGGCAGTTGCTGTAGTGGTCTCAATTTTGATATTCAAAAACCCCATTTCAATGATAGGAATGCTTGGCTATGCAATCACTGTCATTGGAGTTATATTGTACAGTGAAACCAAGAAGAGGTATAGCAGAAATTAGTAAATTAACAAGATTACCGATCAAAGCAGAGTGTGATTTACCACAAGCTAGAGGACCAACAAGTTATGCATATAAAACGATGAGCTTGCAGCAACCACTTTATTACACGTGAACACAAATATTATTCCATTCATTGCAAGCATTGTGGGAGTAATCACACTCCCCATAAACCCTTTGCTGTGGACTTGAGCTTCATGCCTAATGTGCTATGCTTTCGGTTCCTTCAACCACTGCAACTTCTTTTTCATAACATTTAAAAAAGGAACTCCAATAATTTAGCCAGAGATAGGATCCACGTACATGATATGATATTTATATTTCTCCTAATTAAATTTTGGCTTCATTGCATATTTATTCCTATATAATATTTTTAATTCGTAATTTTGTTTTTTTTTAATTGTGCATTTAGTCTCTCAATTTTTAAAATTAGACAATTTTAATCTTCTTGTTAATTAATCATTAATGGACAAACGTTAACTCTAACTTAGTTATGAGATAGTCAACCAGTCAAAAATTTTAAAAAGGGAATAACGGCAAGACTAAAGTGGGACAGATAGTCAACTAATGACAAGGAGGATTAAATGTCCACAATTTAAAGAAAAGGGATCAAAATCGCAGGTTAAGAATTTCAAGAAAACTAAAATGCCGTTAAGCCTTAAATTTTTAACAAATGCTAAATAGTATTTTAAGAGAATTGGTTAAGAAATATAAGATGAAAAGATTTTATTAAAAAGTGTTGTTAATGCACTCCAACCGTCCAACGTAATTTTTAATAAAAAAATTTATATTTATTAATTCTTTAATCAATCTTTAATTTTTATAAGATCTCGCTTGGTTAATGCCTATCATGAAATAGGTAAAAAGCTTGCACACAACCTTGTCATTTGGAATTTGGACACGGGAGTTTTCATTTTCGACGTCATTAGAACAAGTCGCACAATTATTTGTGAAAATCCATGTATTCACAGAAGAACATAACTTTCCAAAAGCATAAAAGATTATTTTTATGCAAAAGATCATATAGCGTATAGTTAGCAAATATGTGGTGCCCATATAGGTGGACAAGATTCATCACACTAAAAAAAAATGGTGCCCATTCACAGATTTTTGTTCTTTTTATTCGTAGAGCAAATTTAAATTTGTCGCTGCTTTGTGTCCT
Organism: Mucuna pruriens; assembly: GCA_025330945.1. NCBI lineage: Eukaryota > Viridiplantae > Streptophyta > Magnoliopsida > Fabales > Fabaceae > Mucuna > Mucuna pruriens. Next base: position 2,778,582 of record JAENHJ010000537.1, read on the forward strand.
TCATTTGCTCCATTATATCAAACTAAAGGAAATGGTTCTTGTGTGTACACATTTTTATTGTTTTATCGTACTAAAATAAATTAATGAAGGATGAGATAAAGATAAAATACTTTAAATTTTAGAAAAATAGACTATATATTATTAATATAAATAATTTTGTAATGTTATTTAATCACAAAATATTATATATAATTAATTTGTTTACCTTTAACCTAATAATATTAAAGTGATATTAATAATTATTATATTAAAAAACCTCTGATAAGATTAGCAAATATATAAATTATCACATCTTCACCACTATAATAAAGTTAAATGGATAATTTAAAAAAATGTTAGCAATCATATAAAATATCACATCTTCACTTGCGCTTTTTAACGTGCCAAATAAATCTTTGAAATATAAAACATAACATACAAAAGAAAAAAAAACATAAACATCAAACTGCAATGTATGTTTATATACAGTTCTGCAATTTGCTTATTTTAAGAGTAGAGGAAAATTGAAAAAAGGGAGGAGCCACTATTCCTCCTTTTGCAAAGAAGTTATTTTTACACTTTATAGGATTTCAAAATTTAGTATTCTAGTATTTCTTTAAACTTTAACGAGGAAGAGCAAACTTAGATTGTCAAAATAATAGCATTAACATTCTCCTTTCTGCTTTTCCTCTTAATTCTAGACCAAACAAATGTAACATTTTCTTCCCCTTCCATTACTTTATTCATAAATCTTTCTTATCCTTCCTGATAGAATTTTACAATAATTACGTCACACATGCAGTCACAGTTCAATCTTTAAGATATATAGTTTTTGACATAATATCGATACCAATTGTAACCTATTTTGCAAAAGGAAAAGTAAGTTTTTTGAATACTATAAAAATATAAACAACTCAATTTAGAAAAATAAAAATGTGTATAATGCAAGAATATATTTAAGACAGCCTAGTCAAATGATAAAATTAAAGTTTGTGTAAAATTATATCTTCACACAATTAGAAGTAAGGACTGGAACAAAGAGATGTGAAAGTCCAAAAAATATTTAGTATTAGAGACACACGAATTCAATTAGGGGATAAAATTCTCTTAATACCTTTTTTCTATTTTACAAATAATTTACTGGAAAACTTAAGCATTTAACTTCCACATACATATAATTGACTTAATTGGCCAGTAAAAATTAATAAACTGATACATATAGAATAAATTTATTTTAAGAAAACACCTCTAAAAAGTAAAATAACTAACAATTGTGTATATGTTAAACTAGCATGAGTAATATATCATTAATAAATTTGTTGGGATATTTTTGGCTCCCAACTATGTGGACAAAAGTCCAATACTTTCTGTTAGATCTCTCTTTATAAGAGAAGAAGAGATCAGATTAGGAGATAGAGAGAAAGAGTGGATTTTCATAAGACAAAAGAGAGAAGAGAGAAGAGAGAGGGGGGAGAAAGAGAAAAAGAAGGTGTTTTGTTTTCATCTCAACATAGAATAGCCACGTCAAAATTATGATATCTAATTTATTAACCATTGGATCGGACTAGAAATTTGACAGCATGTTCAACACACATAGTTCTACATCTTGACTGTTCAGATCTTGATTTGAAGGTTCATGGTGTGAGAAATCGTGCTCGCACAGTAGCTCAATTTTGTGGATTCTTTTCTTTCATCTTGTTCTTCATCTATAAGTTTTACTTGCTTGCTTGTGCTGGTTGGTCATATGAACAAATATTGTTCTTGACCTGAACACTCTTGTATCCTTATTTGATAATAGTGGATTGATTTTTTTGGTTTGAACGATGCATGGTTTTTACTTCTCATGTTGAGAGGGTTTTTCCACGTTAAAAATATTGGTTTCTCTTGTGTGATTCTTCTTATTGTTGCTTTCATTCTCATTTGTGGTTACTCCTTAGAGATTCTTGCAAGTTAGGGGAATTTATATCCACTACATTGTGATATCATTGTATGTGCCTTATTGCTTTTTTCCTATCAGAGTGGTATCAGAGCACTCTGGTTTGAAGGGTGTTCTACTTGCTAGAATAATGGAGGGTAATACAAATAAAATGGTGAGTCTGAATGGTACTAACTATCACTTGTAGAAATGGAAGATGAAAGATTTATTATTTGTAAAGAAAATGTATCTTCTTGTTTTTGCTGCTCATAAGCCAGAATATATGTCTGATGAAGAATGTGACTTTGAGCATCAACAGGTATGTGGTTTTATCCGACTTTTTGTGGATGATAATGTTTATAATCACATTGCAAGTGAGATACATGTTAGGACTTTGTGGGAGAAGATTGAATATCTATATGCCTCAAAGTGTGGGAATAACAAATTATTTTTGTTGAACTCTATTGAGAGTTTGAAGTTCAAGGAAGGCACTTCATTATTAGATCACTTGAATGAATTTCAAGGGATTATTGATCAGATGTGAGGAATGGGCATCAAGTTTGAAGATGAGATTTTGAGATTACTACTCTTAAATTCTCTATCTGAGTCTTGGGAGACTTTTAAGATCTTTATCACAAATTCAGCCCCTAATGGTGTTGTCTCTTTGCAAATGGTAAAGGGTGGCATCCTTAACGAGGAGATGAGAAGGAAGACACAAGGTTCTTCATCTCAATCTAAGGTATTTGTCACTGAAAATAGGGGAGAAGTCAAAAAAGGGAAAGAGAAAAGAGTAGAAGTAAATCTAAGTCCAGATACAAGAATGTGGAGCATCACTACTATTACAAAACAAGGCATATACAAAAGCATTGTTTCTTGTGGAAAAAGGAGAACAAAGGCAAAAAGGGTAAGTCAAAAGAGAAGGATGATGATGATGATGATGATGATGATGATGATGATGATGATGATGATGATGGTGTCACTACTGCTACAGGTGATGATATTGTCATTCTTCGAGACTTTGAGTCGGTTAATCTTGTATCCGATGAGAGCATGTTGATTATTGATAGCGGTGCTACATTGCATGTTACACCAAGGAAGGAGTTCTTTACATCTTACACTGCAGGTGATTTTGGAGTGTTGAAGATGGGTAATGATGGTGTGACCAAGGTGATCGGTGTTGGTGATGTTTGCTTACAAATCAACAAAGGAATGCAATTGTGGCTTAGAGGAGTCAAACATGCTCCAGATGTTCGCTTTAACTTGATATCTGTGCATATGCTTGATGATGGTGGTTATGATAATCACTTTGGTCATAGAAAATGGAAACTCACCAAAGGTAACTTGGTTGTGGCCAGAAGGGAGAAAATTTCTAAATTGTATTGGACAAAAGCTTTGGTTGCTAAAGAGAGTGTGAATGCCATGGATATGGAAGCATCTTGGTGGCACCGAAGGCTTAATCATATAAGTGAAAAAGGGTTGAATTGTTTAGCCAAAATGGATATGCTTCCAGGATTGAAGAATGCAGAGTTGGAGAAGTATTCTCATTGCATGGCTGGTAAGCAGATTAGAGTATCCTTTAAGAAGCATCTTCCCTCAAAGAAGTCAGAGTTGCTAGAATTGGTGCATTCTGATGTTTGTGGCCCATTGAAGGTAAAGTCATTTAGTGGTGCACCTTATTTTGTTACCTTTATGGATGATTATTCTAGGAAGTTTTGGGTCTATGATTTGAAGACAAAAGACCAAGTGTTGGAGAAGTTCAAACAATTCCAGGCTTTGGTTGAGAGACAATCAGGCAAGAAGGTGAAATGTATTCGTTTTGACAATGGTGGTAAATATTGTGAACCATTTAATGTATATTGTAGGCAGCAGGGTATCAGACATGAAAAGACTCCTCCTAAAACTCCTCAGTTGAATGGCTTAGCAGAGAGAATGAACAAGACATTGATTGAGAGAGTTAGGTGCATGCTTTTTGAAACAAGGTTACCTAAGCATTTCTGGGGTGAGGCACTTTACACGGCAGTGCATGTTATTAATCTCAGTCCTGGAGTTGCTTTGAATACTGAGGTTCTAGACAAGATTTGGTTTGGTAAAGATGTCAAGTATGATCATTTGCGAGTCTTCGGTTGTAAGACCTTTGTGCATGTTCCAAAGAATGAAAGATCCAAGTTGGATATGAAGACTAGGCAGTGTACCTTCATTGGGTATGGTTGTGATGAGTATGGTTACAGGATATATGATCTTGTTGAGAATAAACTTGTTAGAAGTCGTGATGTGCAATTCATAGAAGACTAAATCATTGAAGACGTTGATAAGAATGGTAAGCAACATAATTATGGTGATCGACAGCTTGGAGATGGTTTTGATGTTCCTCTTGATGATGATGCTAAAGAGGAACTAGAGATGTCACAAGATGAGAATCTGGGTGATGCTCCCGAACCACCTCTAGTTCAACTCAAGAGGTCTAATAGACAGAGACAATCATCTACAAGGTATACTTCTGATGAGTAATGTGACCTTGACAGATGAAGAAGAACTTGAATGTTACCAGGAGTCCATGGAGAGTGAAGAGAGGCAAAAGGCTTGACAATCTAAATTGCAGAAGTATGTTGCTTTGTCCACTACCAAGGCAGAGTTTGGTTTTGTTCAGGACAAACATTGGTTATTCTATGATAGTTAGAGTGTTGACATGATGAACAAGGTAGTTCCAAGAGGGAAGTTTGAAGCCTGTTGTGACATCACCGGACTGGCGATTACCTCCACATAGTTGTGAGGGGGAGATATGTTGGGTTATTTTTGGGCTCCCAACTATGTAGACAAAAGTCCAATATTCTCAAGCCCGCCAGGTCCCTCTTTATAAGAGGAGAAGATGTCAGATTTGGAGATAGAGAGAAAAAGTGGATTTTCACAAGGCAAAAGAGAGAAGAGAGAGAGGGAGAGAAAGAGAAAAAGGTGTTCTGTTTTCATCTCAACACAGAACAGTCACGTAAAAATTGCGATATCTACTTCGTTAACCGTTCGATCAGGTTAGAAATTTGACAGCAGGTTCAACACACGTAGTTCTACATCTTGACTGTTTAGATCTTGATTTGAAGGTTCATGGTGTGAGAAATCGTGCTCGCACAGTAGCTCAATTTTGTGGATTCTTTTCTTTCATCTTGTTCTTCATCTATAAGTTTTACTTGCTTGCTTGTGCTAGTTGGTCATATGAACAAATATTGTTCTTGACCTGAACACTCTTGTATCCTTATTTGATAATAGTGGATTGATTTCTTTGGTTTGAACGATGCATGGTTTTTACTTCTCATGTTGAGAGGGTTTTTCCACGTTAAAAATATTGGTTTCTCTTGTGTGATTTTTTTCATTATTACTTTCATTCTCATTATTACTTTCATTCTCATTATTACTTTTATTCTCATTTTCAATTACTCCTTAGAGATTCTTGTAAGTTAGGAGAATTTATATCTGTTGCGTTATAATATCATTATACATGCCTTATTCCTTTTTCCATCAAAATTAACATTGGAATCACCAAATATTTGACCATTGTCAAACTCTGATTATAACTCAATGTAAAAAATGTGTACTATCAAGATATCTTGCAACATTTATAAAATTCTAGTATTAGCATTCCCAATCACTTAAAACATTTATAAAGTTGTGGTGCACTTTATAAAACTGGAAACAATCAAAGTTAATTTAATAAAAGGGATAGAAAAAAAGGGAAATACACCCATATACTCTCAAGTCCCACCCTTGCTTCCATAGCTTACCATTCATCCATTGCTTAATCTTTCCTGTAAAAATCCTCAATTAGTACAATTGAGGTACCATTGCTCATCTAACAATGGCAGTTTCCAACCCCATATCCTATGAAATTATTTTCTGCTAGGCTTGTTGACAGGGAGAAGATTGTTTCAAAATAAATAAAAAATAGTCGATAAGTATAATTAATTAATAAATAAAGGAAATTAAAATTATAGAGAGAGATGTGTAAGAGTGAGTTGGGATGAAAACAAAAAAGACATTTCAATGAGAGTCACAATAGCAACATGGACGAGTCATGGATACCCCAAAGTCTGAGCATGTCATTTCCCAAAATATTAAAGCAAAATTGAAATATGTGAGCAACATAAATATAGACTCCCTTCAATTTTAACCTGAAGTGTTATAAGGTTATAAAATCATGTAAAGGACAAAACATTACAACAATAATAATAGACCAAGGTTCATAGTAAGTTACAAATAAATTCTCATTCAGACTGATTGCTTATATTTCTTAGTATTTTTTCTTCTCTCGTCAATCTACTAGTCCAACATCTCGTGGCCTAAAATTACATATTTCCTTCAAAATCACGTAATGTATGTCCACCTTTAACACCACCATGGTTTAGGTAGGGTTAGATGTTTCATCTTCCTTCTTTTCCTTGTCATTACTTTCCTTCTTTTGCTTCCTGCAATTCAAACAAAGTGGTTGACAATAACATTTAACAATGCAAAATAGAGAGACACAAAGAAAGAGTTCAATATCATCCATTGTGTAGGAGAGTGGGTTGGTACGAAGAGAATGGTAACCGACCAATTCAATTTTGATTGACAATGGGAAGGGAAGGTTGAATATGAAGGAACCCAACACTAACAAAACGGGGGTAAAGCGAAAAGGGAATACTCAAGGGATGAATTTAGAAGAAAGAAAGAAACTGTATAAAAAATGAAAGAGTAGAGAGTAATTGGTGGTTTATTAAGGGGTAAAAATGAATTAAAAAATGTGTACATCAGATTATTTATCTATTGTTATAGATAAAGAAAAGGAAAATTTCCATTTTTATATTATGATAAAATGATAATTTACTTGACACAAAAACCTGAATGTTCTAAATTAATTTATTATTTTATAGATGATTGTTTACAGTATTCTTTTCTTCTCTTCTACCGAATCCCAAACTTCCTTCCACTTCCCATATTTATGTCAACCTTTTACACAAGAGAAGTTGTTGTTTTTTTTTTCTTTATCTAATTTCAATTTTTAACACCGTCCTTGATATGAAAGGCAAAAAATAAGAACGAGGCTAACATTAAAAAACGATTGACATGTTATAGCCCACACATACGTCAAAATTTATTTCGACCTTTCTTATTTAAAAAAAAATAAAAATTCGAGATAAATGAATTTCCATCTAGCTACAACTTTGCGACTTGAGAAGCAACTTGCCTTTCTAGATATTGATTGTATGTTATCATTACAAAGTGTTGAAATTTGGAATAATCCAATCGAATCTGAAAAATCAATTTGAGGTGGAAAAAATAAATTAAAAATCACTTAAATTCTTAGTTCTTTCTAAAAAAAAATTATTTATTTGAGTTATTATAAAAAAAACTACTTTTCATCCCTAAACGCTGAAATTATTATTTTTGGTGCATTAATGAATTATTTATAAGTTTAATAAAAAAATCAAGTGGTTAAGTTAGATGATACTCTCTACTAGCTAGTTGTAATATCAGGTTAACACGTGATTCTTCTAAAAATAATTTTAGATATCTAAAATAAATATTATTTATTTACTTTAAAATAAATATTTTGATTTTATTTATTTAGTTGAAATTATTATTTTTTATTCTTATTATTTTATGATATTTGTTAACTATTTATATATTTTAATGGAAAATCAAGTGATCATATTAGAGGACATTTAATATTATTTGTAATACCATATTAGCATGTGATACTTCTAAAAAAAATTATAGATCTATAAAATAAATTTTATTTATTTACCTTAAAAATGACTTAAATATATTTTTAGTTCTTCTAAAATGAATAAATTTTATTTTAGTCCTTATAAAAAATTATTTAGTTTTCGTCCCTTAAACATTAAAATTATTATTTTTGGTCTTGACTATTTTATGACATTCATAAGCTATTTATGTGTTGAAAAATCAAGTGATGATATTAGATGATACTCATTTCTTTATGTGGTACCATGTCTAAAAAAATTTCTAAATCTCTAAAATAAATTTTATTTTATTTACTGAATATTATTAACACAAGTGGTTCGACACTTATCTTCTTTAACTAAAGTATACGGTTTAATCCTCAACTTGGGCATGTAGCCTTAACTTGAAATAGTACTTTACTCTTAAAGGAATCAACTCGATGGAAGAGAGATTAGTTAAGTGAAAAATAAGTCTTGAATACCTCTTAGTTTACAAAAAAAATATTTATTTACCTTAAAATAAATGTTAGTGACAAAAAATAGTAATTTTAAAATTTGAAAATATAAAAATCAAAGAAAAATATTTTATAAGAACCAAAATCAAATTCTTTCATTTTATAAAGATCAAGAATATTGATTTCAAATTTTAGAGGATGAAAAACAAAGAATTTTTTTTTATGAAGACCAAAATAAAAACTTACTTATTTTATAGGAACTAAAAACATATTTAAGTCATTAAAAATTAAAGAAATGTTTAAAGAAATTTTAAGATTTTAGTTTTTTTTTATTAAATGTCTTTTAAAAAATTGTATTTGATTAAAATATAATTGATTTAGGATGCTTACAAGTTTTTAGATTTTAGTTTTTAACAAAATAAATTTGCCTAAAATATCCTTAAATGGGTTTGACTTAATTTAAAAACATTTTAAACTTAATTTAAAAACATTTTAAACTCAATTTTTAAAATTAAAAATAACTGTTTGAATTTATGTTTTTCAGTCATAAATTAATTAACGTTGACAATACAAATTAATAACCATTTGGGGGTACTTGTCCATATAAACACCTTAATTTCAATGCACTTAATGTCTTATAAATTCAATTTCAATATAATCAACATTCAACTTTTTATTCAATACATTTTATTTTTTAAATCAATATCCTAATTTGTTATATACAAAATTCCTTTTATAACTTGATACCTATAATTTTCTTTTTTGTGTGCGTGTTTCAAGAGTATTCTCTAACTAACAACTAATGATTAATTCTTTTTAAAATATGAAAACACTAAAAAAAAAGAGATATTATTAAAGTCACTACAATTTTTATTAAAGTTTTTTTTTACATATACGATCAAAATTCAAACCTGGTTAGAGTATTTAAAAAACTTAACTTATTGACTACTTTAATTTTTTTAACGAGTAAGAATTTTTTTTTTTAAAAAAAAGAAAGATATATGTATTTTAGCCTATTGCAAACAAGAATAATGTTAATTTTTGTTACAACAAATATATTTATCAATCAATAATTGGACGAATTTTACATTAACACAATCCTCCTCCGAAATCATAAGCAGAATTTTTATTAAAAAATAATTTTTTTTATTAACATATTTAAGACCAAACAGTCTACTGATATATCAAGTTGGTAGACAAGAATAACGTTAGGTACACAATTTTGTTTTTTGGTGGAATAAACTCGTAACTAATCCGAGTTAGGAAAATTTTCCAAACTCAACAAACACTTCCCAAGATAATTACATTTTATTTACTATAAAGATCCTCATATATAGATAGTAGTACTCCAAATATATCATTTTGAAATATGAATCTGATTTTTGTAACTAACTTTTGTTGGTAAAAATATGACACATGTGACATTAACTATTCATGTGTTATATTTATTGTCTCATATTACAACTGGACTAATTGGAAATTTTGTATACCTGCGATTTAGTTCTGTCTCCCAATGCTGAAATTAATTGCGTAAGGAACGTGAGAAGCTATCTTTTACACATAAACGCTATGCACGTCAAACAAAGGGGGCGAAGGCAACCAATGCTATTCACAATTTACACGCATCACTTGTGAAAAGTTTAATATTCGTTTAGTAAATTTTTATTTATGACTATTTTATTGTATTGCAATACAGTTTAAGTAAAACAGTAAATTCACCCTAATATATATATATATATATATATATATATATATATAAGTAAACTATCATTTTCCCTCTCATATTATACTGCTGTCACATCAGTCTTTAACATTAGTATTTTTAAATTAGTTTATATAATTTTTAATTATTTTATTTAAAATTTTAAATTCAATCATTTATTTTCATTTTAATATTTAAACATATATTATTACATAAATTATAATTTTTTTTAAAATTTTAGACTAATGTATTTGATGAATAATAAATTTATACATTTATTTAATTCTTTATAATTTTAAAGACTAATATGAATATTTTCAAAAGCTAAACACAAATTGGTAAGCATAATAATAAGTTATTTAATTTTTATAATAATTATTTTAAAATTATAACTATTATGATTTTTTATTATTTGTGTTATGCTAATTAATTGTATATAAAAATAAACCTCAAAGTAAAATCTACTATAAAAATAATTAAAATTATTTTAACAATAAATAAAAAAATATTTCGAATTTAGTGTATACAATTTAATAGAACAAGTTAATTTTCGTTTCTCTCTTGATCTTGTTTTTTAATGCAAAATTCTTAATACAATTAAATTCTTGGTGAATGCTACAGTATAGATTATGGATGGTGTTAACAAAATTCCAAGTCACACCTGACTCAGCCTACTACTGAGTTATAAGAGGTTAAAATAGAAAAAACGAAACCGCGCAACAACACGCATTGGAGGGTGCCAGCTAATGGAAAGTTTCCCAGACTATAAATGAGAATTGAGAAACCCAATACCAAAATCCAAAACACATTTCCGAATTCCAGATAGAGGAATTGAACTCGAGTAGAGCCTTTCAAAAAGGGATCAAGGGGAAGGACTCAAATTTGCACACGCAACCTTTGGTTTCTTTACCAACACACACCATGGTGGCAGATTCTAAGTCCAAATCCGACCTCTCCTTCTCCAAAACCTTTGCCAGCAGTGCTTTCTCCGCATGTTTCGCTGAGGTAATCACTAAACGTTTTCTGGGTTTTCTTCTTTTTCGTTTTTTGTTTCTGGGTATTCTCTCTTTTTTCATGATCTTGTGAAAGACCCATCATTTTCGTAGTTGTAGTAGAAAAGGATCTGATTTGCATTCTCACTTTGGTTTCCTAGTGCTTTCTCTTTTGTTTAACAAACCATGGTGGGTGGTGGTAAAGTACTAACTTGGATGATCAAGTAATGTTTTTGTCGACTCGGAGTTCAGTTGAACGTGTCTATGTCTAACTGTGGTTGGTAATGTATAATTTTCAAGTTGGTGTTGGTTTTCAATTTTCAATTTGTGTCTACCAGTATTTGTGTGTATTTGGGTGATAGTTTGCCAATTTTTTTTTGGACAACAGTGATTTTGTGAAATTGGTTTTGGGTTAAAAGTGAGTTTGAAGTGATTTGTGTTTTCGAAATTTTCATCTCAAGAATAAGTTTGTATTGTTGGCTCAATGCAAAGCTATATTTTTCCCCTTTTAGTCAGACTTGTGTTTAGGAGCAAACTTAATTGTGGTTGGAAACACCCAACATATATATTTTTTTCTGGCAAATTTGTGTTGGTCATCAACAAATGCAGATTTAGATGTCTCCCTCAAAAAGGCTCATGTATTGGGGTCTTCTGCTTTATGTGTTATGATTATGTTGTTTTCTGTAATAAGAGATTATAAAATGAGCGATCTTGGGAAAATTGAGAGTTTACACGGCAACAGTATTCTTGACATATGTTGATTTTGGTCCCGAGTTTCTATCAGTGGAGATTGATTTGGCTTGTTATATATTTTTGACTGATTTCATTTCTTAGTGTGTTTCTTGTGTCCTGTTCACTTGTTAGTCCTCATACTGCTTTACGCAGTACACAATTGCAGCTATTTGCTCAGATTTGTTATTAAGTTCTTGTAATTGAAATAAATAGGTGTGTACTATTCCTTTGGACACTGCCAAAGTTAGGCTTCAGCTTCAAAAACAAGTTGCAGCTGGCGATGTAGTCTCCTTACCTAAATATAAGGGTATGCTGGGAACAGTTGCAACCATTGCCAGGGAAGAAGGTCTTTCAGCACTCTGGAAGGGCATTGTGCCAGGGTTACATCGTCAATGTTTGTATGGAGGTTTAAGAATTGGGTTATATGATCCTGTGAGTTTTGAATATTGTTGCTGAAACTTGCTCATTTATTTTAGTCTATATATGCTGTTTTGCTTGTGTTATTTGATGCTGTAAATAACTTGGGTTGTTAACAGGTTAAGACTTTCTACGTGGGGAAGGACCATGTTGGAGATGTTCCATTGTCAAAGAAAATTCTTGCTGCATTTACAACTGGTAAAGTTCAATGCTGGAAATTGTGGGAATAATTTGTATATGTGATACTATATGAATTATTTACTTTTTCCTTAGAAAAACTTGTGCTATTCCTATCTAACAACTCATTGCAATAACCCAATGATGAACTCGTTCAATTTGTCTTGTTAACAGGTGCTGTGGCAATTGCAGTGGCAAATCCAACCGATCTTGTCAAAGTTAGACTTCAAGCCGAAGGAAAATTACCTCCTGGTGTTCCCAGGCGCTACTCTGGATCTTTAAATGCTTATTCAACAATTGTGAGACAGGTTTGTGCAACCCAACGTAATTTATGGAAGAGAAAAATGTATTCGGTCCATTTTAGTTTGTGATTATTTTTATTCTAACTTACATCTAACACACAGGAAGGAGTTGGGGCTCTTTGGACTGGGCTTGGCCCCAATATAGCAAGAAATGGTATCATCAATGCTGCTGAGTTAGCCACCTATGATCAAGTGAAACAGGTCATTAATTCAAAAGTGTCTGGATGCTAGCATTGTGGAGAAAACATTTCTCCTCCTTCTTTATATTTGTAAATAACTAACTATTTTTTTATGCAGACTATTTTGAAAATTCCGGGATTCACTGACAATGTTGTAACTCATCTTCTTGCTGGTCTTGGGGCAGGGTTTTTTGCTGTCTGTATTGGATCCCCAGTTGATGTGGTAATGTTTTAGAATTATCTAATGAATATCTGTAGTTGATTTGGCTTTTTGTTTTTTATATGTAGTGTGTTAATAGTTGTTTCAATTTGATATGAATTTTGCACTTGATATTCCCTGTTCCACCACGATGAACCAAGAATATCAGGATGATTAGAAAATAGTCAAATTAGTAAACATTCAAAGCTTATTAGGAATTATTTTGCCGCATCTGATCTTTTTAAGGTCCATTGGGGTGGATGTGTATAATTTCATTTTTCCCATTTTTCATTTGGTTGCGAGATGATCAACTGAGCTTCTTGCTTGTGCCGGCTTATCATTCCACTAATTCTGTTGTTCTATCTTCATTCTGGTGTATATGCAGGTTAAGTCAAGAATGATGGGGGACTCTAGTTACAAGAATACCCTTGATTGTTTTATCAAAACATTAAAGAATGATGTAAGTTGCTCTCCACTGATACATTTTTGCTCTCGTAATCATTTACCACCATTTTGCTTTAGTCACAAGTTACAACCATTAACTCTGAATCCATTGTTGTGATGGTGAATAAAATTCTTCACAGCATTTGATCACATCTAATTGTAAGCAGTGGGTATAATCCACAAGTGTAGCATGCTGAACAAACTTTTTCACTTCTAGTTATCTCTCATTTATTCCTCTTCTGTATGTTTTAGCCTTAAATTTGGTCAAACAAGGAGTTACATGGTAAATGTGTATCCTTTATCAAAATTGACTAGCCTGTGTAATCTGATTTTATTTTTCCAGGGTCCATTGGCCTTTTATAAAGGGTTCCTCCCAAATTTTGGACGGCTGGGATCTTGGAATGTGATCATGTTTCTAACCTTAGAACAGGTATAATTTGAATTCTCTGCCCTACATTCCATTCTTCCAATCCTCTGTCATGACTCAATTTATTTTTTATAGCTTTGCATGCTTGTTTAGGTGGAGATGAGAATCCTCATATTTGCAAAAGCAGTATTTCTATATTTAATATCAACATGATGAGATATTAATAATAATATAATAGCATTTTGGCAACCTCTTCCTTGCATCATTTGTGATAAAACCCTTTCCAGAACCTACATCAATAAAATGAGTCAATTTGGATAAATTTTTCAATGAACATTTATAGAATTAGAAAATAAAATAAAGATTTAAATACTTTTTTCGTCCCTGCAAATATATCAATTTTTGCTTTTAATTTCTATAAAAAAAATTGTTTTTGATTCATGTAATGCTCAAACCTTTAGTTTTTGTCCATCTTGTTAGTCTTCATTACAAAAACATTTACATGGCTCCATTTGATGTTGCCATGTTAACATTTTTGTAAAGTGGTGTTGCCACGTGCCAACACTTGATGGGGCCACATAAGTATTTTTTGTAACAAAAGGACAGAAAATGGAAGGTTTAGATATTACAAGGTTCATAAATAAAAAAAAAAAGTTACAGGGACTAAAAACAAATTTTAATATATTTGCAGCGACTAAAAAAAATGTAAACCTAAAATAAATAAATAAAGTAAAATAAATCAAATTTCTCATATAAGTCAAAATTAACTTGTGGAGCTTAATTTTTTTAGTAAGTTCTCATTTAATTTTTTCATAAACACCTATAAAGTGATAAGGGATTTTTGTTATATTAAATACTTATCTCAATTGAAAAATTCCCATAAGCTAGAAGATAAAATTGGCCAATATCAAGCATGAGAATTGATTGTTTATTTTCTTGCATGCATTCCCAAAACTCATTTAACTTCCATTGAATTTGTATTTACTTGCTCACTTGTATTTTTTTTTTATGACAGACTAAAAAGTTCGTCAAAAGTTTAGAGTCGTCCTAAGCTGAGTTGCCTTGAGAATTTTCTAAGGGATTGGTTGCAATTGCAAATGCAGTGGAAATTGTAGAAAATAAAGGTCCCTATCTCTTCATTTTGCTAACCGGGATGTAGTCAAACATTCTTATAGGGAGAAAAAATGAGTAAAATAAATGAGAGTTTGTTATTCATATATACTAGATTTTAGCAATTGCCATAAGATTGCATGCAGTTTCTATGTATTTCTCTTTAAATTTTATTATGAACCAAGCTTCGACATTACATGAGATTCTTTTCAAATTTGGTGGGGTTCGAGACTAAAAAACAATGTATCATTCATAAATTTAAACACAAAATAGCCCTTCATCATGATCAATTGTCTTATAATGCTGGCTATTATTGTAGTATCAAGATTTTCACGCAATTGATGCATGAACCTTTGTTGACTGTTTGCAAGGCAAAATATTAGCTCAATTAAATTCCGTTTGTCTAATGGAAATTGGATAGTGTCTTCGAAAATGAATGCATTTCTGGTTTGATTTGGTCTTGAGTTTAAATTTTTTTTTATTTTGGTTTCATAAAGCGTTTTTGTTTATCAAAATAGTTCTTTTGTCAATTTGTTTATAGCAATGATGTTAAGTTTGATTCACATGTTACATTTTCTTTTTTTTACAGTTCGACGCTTATTTGGCTAAATGTATTCGAGTAAATTAATGTAATAAATTGACGAAAAAATCAATTTAGAGAGACTCTTTAAGGTGTTAAAATAAAAAATTATATTTAAAAGATTAAATTAAAACAAAAATTTTAGATAAAGAATTAAAATTATATTTTATTCAAACATTTTCTACTTTATGTTTGGTTGAGATTATTGAAAGTGAGGAAAAGAAAGAAAAGTTAGAAATTTAAATTAAAAAACTTTAAAAAAATGAATTTTTTATTTTATGTCATTTTTTTTCACTTTCTGATAAAAAAAATTTATCATTCTTTATATTTTTCTTTCATTATTTATTTTCTCTTACTTTCATCCCATCCGAACATAACATAAAGTACAAAGTCTTGCAGTCAATAATAAATATATGGAACATTTGTCCTGGCATTATTATATATTAAGGCAATATTCTTTCGTATTTAATGTAAAAGAAAAAAATTCTATCGTATTTGTTATCTGTCGATGTTTCATAAATGGGGACAAGATAGTTCCTTTCAAATCATCCCTGGGTGGCATTATCTTCCTCCATTGTGCCTCTTCTTGAAAACGCGTCTACATAGACAAGAAATGCCTCGTAATCAGGGATTGATATTGATACTTTTTTTTTTAATTACTATAAATTAGTAAGAAAAGTCAATATATTAGTTTGATTCTTTAAAAGATCCATTTTGATTCTTTGATTTTTTAAAATATCTATGTAAAGATTGAATTAGTCATTAGTTTAATTTTATACTAACAATATTAATTTTGATTAATGCAATCAGCACTCATCTAATTTAATATTTTTCACAATTTGTTACATTTTAATAAAATGAGAAAAGAATTAATTTGGTAAACGGATACATTTTAAAAGATTAAAGTATTTTTTTAAATATAAGAGATCAAACTAAAATTTTAAAAAATATAAACTAAAAATATATTTAGTTTATTATTTTATAATAAATATTGTATAAATAGCAAAAAGAATTTACCATTTTGTATATAAAAATAAAAATATTGGGGGAGATAGCAAACAGCCATCATTATAGCCACTAATAGTAATATTTTGTAAAAATAAAAATATGTTAATAAGTTAATAGCTAAATTATATTTTTTACTTTATTATAAATTTTTATTTTAGTTATTTGTATTTTAAGAAATTTATTTTAATTTTTTAATTCTTAAGCTTATGTTTATATTATCCTTTTAAAATAATCATCATCTTTTTATTTGGAATACAATTTTGAATCTTTTAATCACTAATTTAATTAATAAAACTTATTTTATTATATTATCTTTATTTAAAACTATGGAATTTACTAATTTGAAACAAAAGAGGTCACGATGAGATAAAAATTATATAAAAAAATTGGTTTAATAAACAATCAGCAAATTAAAAAATTTATTAATATTTTTATTTGTTATGTGATACTCACTTTTACATTATTTTTGTGTTATTGTAATTTTTTTTTGTTTAAATATTAGTTAAATGATATAATTTTCGTATAAATGAATATAATGAAATATGTTTTATGTCTTGAATTAATAAAAAATATTTAAAATTTTACTCTAAAGTAAAATAAAATAAAAATAATCATTATTTTAAAGAATAATATTAACTTAAATATGAGAGTTAAAAAAAATAAAAATAAATGAGTAGACCCACTTTTCACAATAAAATAAAAAGATAAAATTATAATTTATCCCAAGTTAATTGAAAAATGTATTAATACAAGTTTATGGTTGATTAAACAATTGAATATCTAACTTCTTCAACAATATTTGTATAAAAAAAAAAAAAAAAAAAAAACTTCGCCAGTTTCTTATCTTAAAAATTATAATATTTTGATTGCCAAATAACATTATGAAGTAATGATAACTTGTACAAAAATAATAATAAAATTTAAAAATTATAATATTTGCTTGCATCTTTAAAACCATATCAATAGGATAAAAACAGAAGAAAAAAAAAGAGAAAGAATGTTCATAATTTAGTTTGAAATTTATATCATGATAATAAATTGTACCACTCACTAATTTAGATTTATGGATTTCTTTTGCTACCAGAATGACGGATGTGGTACTAATTTCCTAAGAAGTTAATATATCTATTATCAGAGTATTCATTTTGAGGAAATTACTAGAGTATTCAATTGGCCTACATCATCATTTTTTGTTCACATGTTTTAAATTAAAATTTTGAAAATATATTAAAGTCTTATATATATTTTTAGTTATATAATATAAACATTGATTTTGATTATTGAATTTTTTTTATTTTTTATTTCTATAAAATTTGCAATCATTAATTTTAATTTATATAAAATGAGTGAATTTTTGTAATGCTTCCTATAAAATATAATTTTTTGTATTTGCATCTTTGTAAAATATAAAATAATTATTTTTAATTATAATATTTATTTTAGGATATATAAATAACTTAAAGAAAATAAGAAATATCAAATGTTGACATAAAGTTGCAAACAATAGTAAGTGTTATTTGAAATTATCATTTTACTTTTTATCCTAAAGTTTTTCATCCCTCCTTCCTCTTTCTATATATATTATAATGGGAGATTAAATTATTCTTCATTTACCATTCATCTTAAGTACAATTATATTTTTGGTAGATAGATCATTTTCAATGGTATGAACGTAGTGACTTAAGACATTATGTTAATAACAAACAATCGTATAAACTTTTAATATATTTGACGGATTAAGATTTTTATAATTTTTTATAAAATATAAATTTAATTAATTCAATAGTTAAATATAATATTCTTATTAATTAGATAAAATATACAAAAATTTATCTAATTCTAAAATTATTTATTATATTATCTATCAATGAATATTTATATATATTTTAAATATCATATTATATACGGAAATAAAGTGATGTGATAAACTATCAAATAACAAAGGAGTTCAATATTTTAAATCTTTTACTTTTTCTTGATTAATTTATACTAACATCAATAACTCTTATTCTTTATATATAAATTAAAATAATTATTTTGATCCAGAATATTTTTAGAAATTATTTTTTATTGAGAATATTTCTAGGAATTTTATTTTAGTGAAAATATATTTAGGAATTTTTTTTAACTTGAGAAAATTACACTTACCTTTCTTGAGTTCTTCTTAATAACATGTCATTATATTAAATAAAATAAGAATATGAGTTTTTTTTTTATTAAAAATATAAGGAATACAAGCATCTATTTAAAAAGTAAAAATGATGCAAGTATATGTAAAGAAGACTATGGAGGAGATGAGTGCAAATCCTCTTTCTTTTTAAATTAGATTTTAATATTATTTTCAAATAAATTATTAGTAATTAAAAATAACTTTATATTACAATATAAGTTATTTATTATAAATATCAAATATAATTTATATGTTTAAAATATTTATTTATTATAAATTTTAATTATAATATAATTTACATATTAAAAAAATTTATGAATTATAAATTTAAATTATATAAAATAAATATTTATCATACACAAACTAAAATATTAATTCTTTTTAATTTATCAAATGAATAAAAAGCCATCAGTTATCTTTTAATTATTCAAAATAATGTCACTTTTACTTAATTGTACTTGTATATAACTGTTACACTATAAAACTTTTGTGTCCTCAATAAATATTTATACAGATACTTGCTTGATTTTTCTAATAATATTGACATATTCCAAACCTTGCAAAAGTCTCTTACCTTTTCAGAGATTTATTAGATTTTTATTTTACCTTCTTTATTATGTGTAATATGTTAAAGTAAATTAAATTAAATGGAATCTAAAATGAATTTATTCCGTAACATGCGGATCTAAATTTATTAATACCTAAACTATAAACAAAAACAAGGCCATACAAAGACTCGTATCGTGGCATACACAATATTATTTTCCCTGAATAGACAAAAAGTACAATGTGTGTGCAACTATGACAAGGTGTCAAGTGCCTCAGCCCCCACATGCTAAAAAAAATTATGTTGAATATTTTAATTTAATAGGGACATTTAGATCTAAAATAAATTCTTTTAAATTTATGGGACTAAAATAAAATAAAAAATTTATATGAAAAATCAAAATTATATTTCAACCAAAAAACTTTAGAGTTTAGATTAGGACAACTCACCAAACGCAGATTGATGGGCAGGCAGGACATGAAAGATTCTCTTTTCAACTTCTTGCAATTATAAAGAACATCTCATATGATAAGTTTCTGTTTCCTCCATGATGATGGATTTTGACAGTTTTATTAACTTGGTTTTCTTAAAACCAATGTTGAAGTGTATCATCTAAAATGTCAAATGATAAACTTCAACACAGTTATATTATCTTATCTTAACTTGAATGTTTGCCTTACAGAATAACATTTTTGTTTTGACAAAATCTTTTTAGCATAATTCAACATTTCTTTTGTATTTTTCAGATACTCAATTCATATTAATAAATTATATAAATACATATATATTTTTTATGTAAAAAATAAAGTCGGGGATTTGGGTCCCTCCATTCCTAGATAGGGGTCAAGGGATTTAATAATGACTAATGACATACAAACAACATTCATTTACTTTTTCTTATCACAACATAGACATTATGTCAACTCTCATATTATAAATCAGTCTATGAATTTAACATCGCTACCTATAAACATATGTAGGGACCAAAATTTTTTTAGTGTTTAGTTTTAAGAAATTGATTAAAATTTTCTTTCAGGGATTAAATTGATAAAAGATCTTGGGAAGACTAAAATAGGATTTTACTCAGATTCCTAACAGAAACTCAGGATCAGAAATTTTAACATTGAAATGTCTCGCATAACATAGAGTAATAACTTCTGCAAATTCTGAAAACTTTGTAGGAAAGTAGAAAAAAATGTTTAATAAAAATTCATGGAAAATGTTATATAGACAAATTTTAGAAAAATAGAAAAAATGTTTAATTTTCATGCACTTGGTTAACTTTGTAAAAAAACTCTTTATACTCTGGTACATTAAAAAAATTAGTGTGCTAAATTGCTGATAAAAGTGAATAACTTGCGAATCTGCACAAATCTACGTATAAGTGTAATAATAGTAGTAACTGTATTACATGTACAAATACGTGCAAACAACACATTTGATCTTGTGGATAGGTAGCGGCACCTATAACTTTTTTTTGTTAACCTATAAGAAGAAATCTTAAATACTTAGTGGACTACATGAACTAGTCCAACTTAAAGAGGTTCTTCATTATGTACCAAAAAAGAGATCCATCATTGAAGATGGAAAATGCAAAAGGAAGACACTCTATTGTCCCTCAAACTCACAATTACAATCTCACCAGTTACCCTGTAAGAAATATTTTAGAAGAATAATAAAAGGAAATATCAAAATGAATGTGAGAAAACAAATTCAGCTCAGCTTTTTCTTCTCCAAAATCCAGTTGTGGACTCTGCTGACATATTTCTCATTTATTTTCACATGCAATAGGCATAATTTTCTGTAACCCTTCAAGACATACATATCTATGTGATCTTCATATCTTTCATAGATTGCTGGTACTGTGAGAACAATAAAAAGACCTGCCAAATAACCAAGTCACAACAACAAATTCATTTTTTATCAATTTGCTACTTAATTTTCTATTGAGTAATTTGAGTCTATTATGATCACATGATGCTCAAAAACTTACTGGTGTATGCCAGGGTAAGGAAATCAGTCAAGCCACCAACAATAGAGATTAACCAGAGGTATGCAGCTACTTTCAGGAACAGCCTTGAGTCTTTACCAAGGGCAATATCTTGAGAAATTGATAATAGATCATTAACTCTCGTGCGGATAAAAGTTGTCACTTCATTCGCCATTTCCTCTGATAGGTGCAACTGTGGCAGTGGCGGAGCAGGTCTGTCAAAAGAAAAATAACAGCTTAACCTGCTCTTATACATTTTGTTGATAAACTTCAAACCATTAACAACTACCAAAAAACTACAGATGCAAATTACTGAACATGATGGCATGTTAAGAGTGATGAAAGCTAGTACTTTGAGGTGTCTAGACTCTAAAACTACAACTTATTCAAGTGAAGGTATTAATCAAGAAGCAATATTTCCCTTCCCACAAAATCTTAAAGCATAATGAACCAACCTAAACTTTCAAATGATTTCCTACGTTACATATTTTCCAAAGACTAGGCATAACATCTTCCAAAATCTGCATTACAAACAGCTGCCAACACTGACAACAAGGCTCAATTTCATTAGTGCACTGATCAAAGATTAAAGATGTACGTGTACCTTGCATCACTCAAGAGTTCAAAAAATGCAATGCAATAAATATACAACACGAACAAACTTCTCCTATAAAAGTATCTTATCGAATCAAAACTTGCAACTGTGACTGGATTTATGAACCAAATAAATAATAAAATCTCCCTCAAGTGCGGCACCAAAACTCAGGGTTCACAAGAATGATCAATGATAATTAAAAAAATGGTTTTCAATAGGCACAAAGAACACAAGCGGAACTGCTGATAAATTTTTCCCACTCCAATGTACAAGAAAAGTAAGTTCTGAACATTAAGATACAAAAGTGTTCTGCACATTTTAGTCTAAACTAACATACATCACCATAGTGCACAGAGCAACAAGTTTTCAAACAACTCTTCATGTTTCTTAAAACTACAGCAGCTCTGTTACAGTATACATGTAACACAATTTCAACCACTAAATCATACCATGATACCGGCATTTATCATTCAAACAAATAGCCTTGGACCATATAAATTAATAAAGACATAACTCTTCTAGATTAGAACAAACAATCTGAATTTGAACTATCAATGATCTATAAATATTGACATTCTAACACATTTCAGAGTTCAAAATAGCACACACAAGAAGATCCAAGTCAAGTGCATTCAAAGAAATATAATCTGTGCAAGTGTTACCTATTGAGAATTGCTGCAGACTTGGCCCAAAGAAAAAGAATGACAATGAGGAGGAGGAGAACACTAGAAACAAGAGACAGAAGAGTATAACCAGATCTTTCAAACACAACCCAAACAGCTAGTGTGACCAACAATATCCCCACAGTAAGGTTCTTTCGCCTCCACAGTATTAAATCTGCAACTGCATTGAAGCATGGCATTAGGGTCAATTATCAATCCATTTTTTTCTTCTGATTCTGACCCTTTTCCCCATTGGTACTAAAAGCAAATAAAAAATGAAAACAAACAGGAACAAGCACACCCCAGATTGCTATTTCACTGTTAAATTAAACAGTACCAAAATGAACATAAATAAACAACACCAAGGACATATAAAGAAAAGATTGTGATCAACAAATCACTAATAAAGTTGAGAAATTTAATAAAAAAACTGGCATACCTTGACCACCACCAAGGATCTCATGAAGAGTTCTTTGGCGGTTGAACAATCGATCAGAGGAACCCATTTTGAGGAGAAGCCAAAGTCGGGAACTTGAACCCAGCGAGGGATCTGTGTCACCAAAAAGCAGAGAGCTTTGAGATGATCCACGAAAAAAGAAAAAGCAATGAACAACAACTATGTGAACTTTTATAGTTTTATTCAATTTTTCACCTTACCTATCTCACTTTTATTGTAAGTGTGGACCCTAAATTATGTATTTGTAAGGATGATGGGTGGTGAAAGATGGGGCTGGATGTCTTAGATTACAGCCTAAAAGTGTCTTGCCATTCTTTGCTTTTGGGACTCGCATAACAGTGCCCAACAACACAAAAAACAAAAAAGAAAACAAAGAACAAAGAAAGAAACTGTGGTTGATCTCATATTCCACTGTAAGCCACCGTCCCTCGTTTTTACCCTCTTTCTTGTTCACCGCCCAACTAATCCATTTCAAACGAACCTTTTGTCCTGTTGACAATGGTTACTCTTATCTTTCTTTTTTTTCTCTCACTATACACTCATTCTAATTCTAACACGATAATATTAAAATAAGGTAAATATTCGTTTGATTGATGTCTATAGTTGTGATTATTCTCAGTTTTATGTTTAGTACAAATATAAACAAAGGGATAAATTTTAGTCTTTCAACCGTTTTCCTTTTATGACAATTTACTATATTTATAAAATTTTTATACCTGTTTTATGTACTGAGAAAACTTCTTCTAACAATCAAAACTTAACTTTTATATACGTGTAGAAATTAAAATTTATTGTTATTTTATAAGGATTAAAATTTTAAACGAAAATAATTATAAGAAACAAATAAATAATTTAACTTCAAAATAATTTTAATTTGGACTTCAACCCAACTTTTATTATTATTTATATATTTTGAATTTTGTGTAATTATGCTTATAAGTAAAAAGTTATGCGTTAATTGTTTATATGAAAACAATTGATTATTGTAAAAAAAAAAATAATGAATATAAATTGTTAAATATTATTCAAAGAATTAAAATAAATTAAAAATAAATATATTTCACTTTATTAAATAATTATCTGACCATTAACTTGTAATTATGATCATTATATTTAGTACAAATCTTTTATGGCTTAAAAACTACTTGAAGTTCCACGTCTTGATGGATTACAACCTTTGTTCTTTCAGTTTAATTGGCTTATGGTTGGAGCATTTGTTCGTGAGATGGTGTGCAGATGTTACTTTGAGCTGAATAGCATTAGGGAAGTTAATGATACTCTGTTGGACTGTGTTTCCAATTGTAATGCTTTAACTAGTACGCATTAGTTTCGTTATATAATTCTTTGTAATATCATCTAAGAAATCATTACAAAAATTAAAGAAATGAGATTAAGACTAATGCCTAATTTTGTTGGTACTTGTTAATGTAGTTTTATTTCAGACAAGCATGGTACATGTAAGATAGTCATTGCTCAAAAGATATTTCATTCTAGGTGCATGAAGAAAGGAAAGTTAGATTATATGGTCATTAAAATTGATCTTGAGAAGACTTACGATAAAGTGTAATAGGATTTTCTAATCGATACACTTAAGGAGGTGGGATTTCAAAATCATTTTTATAATTTGATTTTATCTTGTATAACTTTCATTATTAATGGGACACCAATAAATGGGTTCACCCCTCCTAAAGGCATTAGGAAATAGAATCTTATTTGTGGTAAAAGGTTAACTCATCTTACTAACACGGAGGTCACTGGAAAAGTTGGCAATCCATCAAATTGAGCATGACTAACCCATGTATCTCTCATTTATTGTTTTGTAGATGATTTGTTATTATTTAGTGACTGAAGTGTGTAGTAGATGGATTCCATAAATCACTCTTTGGAGGTATTATGCCCGTCTTTAGCTCAAAAGGTTTCCACTACAAGGCCTTGCTTGGTTGCATCTTGTATTGTAAACCATAAAGTTATGGAATTGAGAATTAGGTCACGACTCTAGCTTACTAGTGATCTTGACAAATATACGGGGATTTCTATTTTGTGTTATAGGAAGAAAAAAGGCCCAATGTAAGCTTAGTAATTGGAGGCCAGTACTCTTTCGTTCAGAGGAAAGGGGTGCACTTCCTCTTACACCATTGTGTTGTTTCCAAAGTAAGTTTGTAATAAAATTGAAAGTAAAAGTAGGAATTTTGTGTGGAAAACTTAGATGAGCATCCAAAATATCATTCTTGGAATAATTTTTTTTAAACAAAAATTTCCGTAATGAATAATGTCTTATATAAATTTAGAACATCATTTAAATACTTATTTATTAAAGACATGATTGAATGTATCCATGATTATCGGTTAGTTATGTGGTACTTTAGAGAACTAAGGAATTAAGTATTCTTTTGTTTAATCACACGTTTCAAATTCAAGGTTTTTAATGGACAAATTGTAGTAAGTAATTGTATGATGTTGTGTCAATAAAAGGGACCTATTCACATTATTTATTAATCCTATGCATCTCCCATTATGGGTCTAATGGTTAGGCCCACATTGTGTCCCACATAAATTAATATTAGATGTTCAAATCTCATTACTATTAATCACATATTATTAGCGGACTTAAATATCATCTAATGGATTGTATTATTAGCCCGTTTTGGAAAAACAAAATGTTACGTTTGATTGCAACCCACAAGAATTAATAGGAAAATTCTAACATTCTTCCCATTGGGCAAAATCATTTATGTAATTTGTAATTTGAAAATATTTTTGAAAACAACTCTCGAACTAATAACATATTGTGGCCATAAAACATGATCTTAAGATACAATACCTAATTAATACTTCATCCAACAAAAGTCATGTAACATCGAATCATGGCAATAACTACATTTGTTATTTATGTAACACCTTCCATGGTTACAAATATCATTGACTCTGTCAACTAGTCATTAATGTGGAGTGTAGTAAGAAAATGACTTCTAATGATCAAATAGTTATACTATCATTTTCTTTGTCTGTCCTCAATTTCTCTCGAATGCCTCAAAGCCACATAAATGACTTGGTTTACAATAAAATCATCATGCCTCAGCTCCAAAATGGTGCCCACTATGAACATAGTAGTCCTTATGATACCAAACTTAAATATCATGTCTCAACTCTAATATGGTGTTGACCATCAACATAGTGGTTCCAATGACACTAAACATTTCACATTTGACATATATGTGCAAAGATGCATTAAATAAAATTCATCACATCATTAAATCAAATGTAAAATGTCACTAATACATTATTTCACAAAATTCAAATTAAAAAGATACAACATCATGAAAGAGGAAATAACGTAAAACTAACACTCTCACTAACCAAACACGTCAAAAGAACTCACAATGTCAATGCTCTCAACATGTCTTTCAAAAACAATAGGCCTAAGTTCCTTGGTTAAGGAATCAGCTAGCATGGAATCTGTGTCAATGTGCTCCACCATTATAGAACCATCTTTTACAAGATCTTTGATAGTTAGGTATTTCAGCTCCAAGTGCTTGGATCCACTAGAAGCCTTATCGTTCTTTGTATAGAATACTACAACACTATTATCATAAAACCCTTAGTGGCCTAGCAATGGACTCCACAAATGCGAAGTCCTGCCACAAGATTTCTCAACCAAACAACATGAGTAGAAGTAGCAAAACAAGCAATGAACTATACTTGCATACTAGAAGAAGCAATAAGAGTTTGTTTCTTACTCTTCTAGGATATTGCACCCCAACCATCATAAAGACATATCTAGAAGTCGATTTCTTGTCGTCAAGGCACCCAACAAGATCTAAATATGTGTACCCCATGATTTCCAACTTGTCAACTCTCTTATAAACAAGCATACACTCTTTAGTCCTCTATAAGTACCTCAACACTTTCTTAGCGACTATCTGGTGATCATTCCTATGGTTTGACTAGTATCTCCCCAAAACTCCAACTATGAAAGAGATGTCAGGCCTAGTGCATACTTGAGCATACATTTTGCAAAAGGTCTTTCATTCATCTTTGCTCACTCAATTGCATTTTAGCACATTGTTCCTTGTTGAATCTATCACCTTTGATGATTGGAGCATTCCTAGGTTTACAATTTTGCATATTAAATCTCTCTAAGATTGTATCAATGTAAGTCTTTTGAGACAACCCAAGTGTATGCCATGATCTATCTTCGTGAATCTAAATCCCCAAAACAAAAAAGCCTCTCTAAGATCCTTCATGTTAAAGAATCTAGTAAACATTTGTTTTGTCTCACGCAACATGCTAAGGTCATTAGAAGCTAACAATATATCATCCACATATAGTACAAGGAAGATAAACTTGCTTCTACTAACCTTTAGGTATATACAATGATTAACTTTATTCTCCTCAAACCCCATGGAAGTTACCACTTCATCAAATTTCAAGTACCATTTTCTAGAAGCTTATTTCAAGCCATAAATTGACCTCTTAAGTTTACATACTAGATCCCATCACCGCTAACATGGAAACCCTTAGGTTATTGCATGTATATATATTCACTCAAATCACCATTCAGAAAATTTGTCTTCATATCCATTTGGTGCAATTCCAAATTGAAGTGAGCTACAAGTGTAACACCCTAAATTTTCATTACATGTATTATATAATATTTAATATTTTATTTAAATATGTACATGTTTAAAAAGTTATTTTGTTACTTATTAACTAGATATATAGAGAGTAAAAAAGGAGAACCCTCGGAAGGACATTTGAGTTTTGGGGATCCTATTTGAGAGTCGATATTCTAGGTAAAGGGAGTAAGAAATCTCCTTAAAGGGTATGAGTATAATTGTGGATAGAGGGAGTAGTCCTTAAAACCCCTAAAATTGTATGTTTTAGATTATCTTAAGGGGAGATTATACTCCCTAGAATAGGATTGTTCCTTTTAATTAATTATTGTTGTTAATTATATAATCATAAATTGTATGTTATTAGTGTTCTTTAAATAGGAGCTAAGCTCCTTTGACTAGGTTGTTTGTTTATAATTTTGCTTTGTGAAATTGGTTATGAAATTGTTTGTACATATGCAAAACATAGATAATTTTAGGTTCCCTTGCAAAAATTCAAAATTTTGGACCAAAATCTAGAAAATTTGAGTTACAAACTGTTGACCATGGTTGTGCTCACGAAGAATAGGTCGTGTAGATTGTGCATGCCCGTGCAAAGTTGGGTAGTACTTGATGTGCTACCATATGGAATCATGCTAGTGTGAGACAGTTAACAAAGAGGTTAAGTTGCATGCCCATAGCCTACTTTCTTGAATTATAGTTGATATCACATGGTATATGGAGTACTATTAGGAATACATTGTTATCATCCATATACATATGTGGATTATTTATTTTCTATCTTATAATTAATTGTATGTATTTGTGTTCTGCTTATATTCTGTTCATACCATGAGCTTGAGTGAAGCATATTTCTCACTCCATTTTGTTGTGTTAATTGTGTTTGGACTGAATATTATTTTGCATGTGATGATGTGTAGAAGCATGAGGAATGAGTTAGGCTCCTCATTTACTGCTTTCATCTTATATTTTAATTTTATGCTTTGGTATGACATGTGATGTCGGAGTGGTTGTAATTAATCTATGATTATGTTATTGGTTTTATATTTTATTAGAAATTGGCCTTTTGGAGTGCCAATAGGGATACTTGTTTGTTTCTTAATTACAATATATGACTAGGTTATGTGAATCATTTGCCAATCGATGTATGTTTTCAAGTTGAACTTTATTCAAGTTTATTTTATTAGTGTTGTTTATTATAAGGGTAAAAGGTGTCACAACAAGAGCCATAATGATTTTAAAGGAAGCCTTAGTTGATATAGGTGAAAAGGTCTCATTAAAGTCATTGTCTTCCTTTTGTGTGAAACCCTTTACCACTAGTCTGGCCTTAAATATCTTAATATTAGCCTTTAAGCCTTTCTTTGTCTTGCAAACTCATTTACAACCAATTGCTTTATTGTTCTCAGGTAACCTAACAAGCTCCCATACACCATTCACTAACATGGACTCCATCTTTTCATTCATTGTATGCTTCCATATGTCACATTGAGGGAAAGAAACAACTACCTAAGAACTTTTCAGATAAAAAAATATCTCCAATTTCATATGCATCCTTACTAAGATAGACCATAAAGTCACTACCAATAGCAAGTTGCCTTCCTCTAGTTGACCTCTTCAAAGGAATTTGTGCAACAGTCTCAATGAGTTGTGGATTCTCAACCACAATAGGAGGATCAACTTCATCATCAACTTGAAGGTCAGCTACATCCTCAACCAAAACTTTAGTTTCAATTGAAACCTCAATCTCAACTAGAACAATTGTTAGAACACCAAAAATAGGAACAGGCAACAATAAAGAAACAATCACAAGTAAAAGAACATCAGTCTCATCAGAATGAATAATAGAAACTACTATATCAAGCTCAAAAATTTTGGCATTCATAGATTCTACAATTTTGCTCCTTTTATCAAGACAAAAGAACTTGTATCTTTTAGAACATTAAAGATATCCAATGAAAAAGCAACGATTCTTTTTGGTATACGTTTTTTTTTATAAGGGACTATAAATTTTCACCTCAACTAGGCAACCCTATACTCAAAGAAGATGGTTCATGTTGGGTTTTCTTTCTATCCAAAATTCAAAAGGGGTTTTAGGAATGCATTTACTCGGAACCCTGTTAATAATGTAAAGAGTCGTTTTCAATGCTTCGCCCCACAAATATTTTTGCAAGTTACATCTACTCATCATGCTTCTCATCATATCTTTAAGTGTCTTGTTACACCTTTCAGCTACACCATTTTGTTTAGGGCTCCTACGCATAGTGTATTATGGAGCTATTGCACAATCTTGTAAGTATAAGGTGAATGGTCCCATGTATTGTCTTATGACATCATATTTACCATAATATTCTCCACCACAGTCAAATCTTACAATCTTGATCATTTTCCCAACTATTTTTCCACTTTAGTTTTAATATTTTTGAATTTTTCAAATACTTTATATTTTTCTTTAATCAAATAAAGATAGCCATATCAGGAAAAATCATAAATGAATCTAATGAAAAAATTGTTACCACAAATTGTAGGAGTTAAGGGGCCACTAATATCTATATGAATGATCTCTAGGAGATCCAACCTTCTAGTTGCACCTTTCTTTTTTTGTTTTAGTAAACTTTCTCCTAATGCAATCCATGCTAGTAATGAAAACATAAAAATTCAAGGAAAGTAAAATGTTTTCCTTTGTCAATCTCTCAACTCTCTTGTTGGAAATGACCTAAGCATTTATGCCATAAAAGAAAGGATTTTTTTTCTTAATATTAGATCTTTTAACACCAGAATTCTCAACAACTAAAGACAAAGAAATAATATCAGAAGCTAAAGACAATTTGTCCAAATCATCCACTAAATATCCATAATCAATAATTTTGAGTTCAACATTAAAATTATTTTCCTATTACCAAAAGTAAAATTGAAACCAAGATTGTCTAAACAAGAAATATAAATCAAATTTCTTCTAAAAAAAAGGTACATAAAAAGGTATCATTTAAAATCAATTCAAATCTAGAACCTAAAACGAAGCTAACATCTTCCATTAACTCTACAAGGACTTCAAGATCATTTCCTACCCTTAACTTTTTTCCCTTATACTAAGCTCTCCCAAGTTTTTGAACCCCTATAAAGACATAGAAATATGGGTTGTGGAATTATTACCAAGCACCAAGAATCTATAAGGACATCAACTAGATTAGACTTAAGACAAACAAAAGATAAGTTATTACCTCTTTATTTGAGCTTGTTCTCTAGCCAAGCCTTGAACTTTCCAAAATTAGCTCTCTTATGCTCTTTTTTTCTTACAACAAAAGTAAATATGGTTATGGGGACCAACCTATTCCCTCAAATAAAATGTAGTCAAAATAGTTTAGACATTTGGAGAAAAATATTATACATGAGATTGAATATTATCAAGTGGCAAATAGATTATGGATGATGAGACAAGTATTAATTTTTGGAAATAGGTGGTTACCTTAAGGTCTAATTAACTTATCATACAACCTTTGCCTATTAATCTTGCTAATCAAACTATGTATGAATTGGTTTCAATAGATGTCAATTGTGTAAAAGCTCCTTATCTATTTATTCATATGGCTTATTTAGGAGATTTTTGTAATTCTTCCCCCTAATGGTTTGGTGGGATCAAACATGTTTATTTAGAGACTTTATTCGGATAGTGAATTTTCCACAAGATTAGCCTATGATTTGTTATTAGGTGATATGTGTTAGATTAAGGAACACAGAAAGGGGAGAGGTTGAATTGTGCACTTTAAATTTTTTTGCAAATCTTTTAAATACAATCCATTTGTTGTGACCAAACGATGCAAAAACTTGTTTGATAAAAGACTTTGTTAAAAAGTTTTTTAAGAAGATAGAGGCAAACAATATAATAAGGAGAGATAGGAAAAAGATAATCGCTCAAGAAATTTATACTAGTTTAATTTAGACTACATCCAATCTTTGGCTAAAGCACCAAGCTTTTCATTGTAAGCAAGAGCTCTTTTACTTACAGATAATCCACACATAAGCTAACTACCTTACACCCAATTTGTTGTTCAATTGCTTCTCAAAGCAATAATCCAAGTATTCTTTCAATTGCCTTTTTAAGAAATCTCCAAGTATTCTTTAACAACAAGCTTCTTCAGGTTCAACACACTATACAGATAAAAGTGTTTAAGAATGGTTGATACTTATTTTTTGTAGAGACGTATATTCATTTTAGAATGAGTCTACAACTTTACAAGAGAGAACTAGACTTTAAGAATTAAGAGCTATTGAACTTTACACTTTGATTGTTTTGCTACTTATTGTCTCTCATTGCTAGTCTCTTGAATAAACATAAAACTGGAAGGATATAGTTGTTTGAAGGTCTTCAAAGTTCTTTCTTTGTAAATTCAAACATCTTCTAGAGTTTGTAAAGATGTTGAATCATTTAATGCAAGCTTTAAATGTTTTACACCAAGTAGTCACTCATGATATAATAAAGCAGTGTTTACCTCCTTTTTAAGTAATGTAAATGTGTTGTTCTGACTTTGCTATACTTGGAAAGGTATGTTGCTAAAAATGTTGGAAATATTAACTTGATGTGACATATTTCGGTTTGCTTCAAAAAGATATGTCCTAAAACACTTATCACTATTTTAATATATAAAAAATATATCTCATTTAAATGAAACACTTCATTTTACATGAGCTATCATCTAATGTTTAAGATAAAAGAATTACAGGATTAGATGATGTGTATTATTATATATGAGAAATGTATCATTTGATGGATCAGACAAAATATTTAAAATATTCTTGGTAAGTTTTTATGAAATTTCTTATGAAAATCTTTCTTTATAAAAACATGGCAATCTTTATAGGTTTGTTTTTTTACCTTTAAAACATCTTTGAGGGTTTAACAATACGTGTGAGACTGAGTTAAATCACCACATTTAGGGAAAGATATGGCTTATTGATACTCACCTAAGAAAGAGATGCTTCATTTGGAAGATTCTTCACATTGGTTTTTTTACAAATTCTATTTGGCATGCAAGAAGTGTGTCAAATTCCCTTCTCTACCCTTTATGTTACTAGTGTGAGGAATCATAATTGCATATTTTGCCTTATTGTGCAAAGATTGGAGCAGTTGGTAGGCATTTCCCATGTACTTCCTTTAGATGTTTTTGTTAGATAGGTTGGTAAATTAGCTAGACTACAATGTGGACAATCCTATAAGTGTATAAATAAATGTGATGTAGGGAGGTCTTATTTTGTACTATGTTAATATTTATATAGAAGACATATAATGATTTTATTTTTAATGAGATTGCGTTGAATGTGGTATCTCTTATTCGTATGGCTCAATAGTTACTCAAGTTACAAATGTTATTGGTCGGGGTTTATGTCAATTAGGCCATAACATTTAGTATAGTACGAATCATATGAAGTAGATTTTACCTCTTTAGATTAGTTGAAACCAAACACAAATATGGTTTAGTGTTGAATGCGATTAAAAAGGCTTCATGTGTATAGGCATTTAAAGGACTAGATGAAGGTTTTTTTTTTTTTTTGAATTTTGGGTTACTCTAATATTATTAGGGAACTTTTTGCACTACTTTTTTTCACACTCTTTTTCCTTTTCTTTGAAAATTTTAAAATACCTAAAATTCATTTCTCTTCGTTTTTCCTTTCTTTTCTCCTTCTTACATGCCCCCGTCCCCCTTCTTCTTTCTAGCACCACTTTTTTCTTTCATTCTCACTAACACCATTTTACCCCCTCCCTCTCAACACTTTCTATCTCATCTCTTCCTTCCTTCCTTGCAATCTTCTTTTTCATCAATGTTTCCTTCATTGAAATTGTCTTCTCCATCACCTTTTTTATTCACAAGTCATAGATATTCCAAAAACTAATTTCCAAGATGTAATTGGAATTTTCGATAACATTTTAGAAACTAGTTTCCATAAGCTATTTTTCAATTACATTATGAAAAGTTTTTTTAATGAAGTTATGTCAAAATATACTATAGAAACTAGTTTCTATAATGTATTTATTTTGGAATACATTGTGGAAACTAGTTTCCATAGTGTAATTCAACACAACTACATTACAAAAATTAGTTTTAATATGGTTTTACATTAGGAAAAATAGTTTATGGAAAAGTTATTTTTGTAAAAGAAAACACAAAAAAACTAGTAGAGGTAAATCCCATATTATTATGGTTAAGATTTTGGAGTTATTATTGACTCTTAAAGGTGATTGAAATGTTGATTTTAGGAAAATCTAATTAGAGTGTGATTTAAGAATTGTTGTTCAATGTCTGACTTAAGGTGTTAATATGGGACATCTATATCTCGTGGTGGATTCACCCCAACTTGGCTTGCCAAATATTGGGAAGTTAAAATTGCACATGTATATCATGAAGAAAATGTTGTTGATTGTTTAGCTTCAATGACTTATTTAATGAGCATAAGTTTGCATTTTCTTATTAGTCCCTTGGAGGGTGTGTCACTTTGTTGCTTAAAGATGTAACATGACTTTCTACTCTCCATAGGATTCAAATGAAAAAAAGTTAGAATGGGAGATTTTACTAAAGATAATCATTTAGATTCTTTGACAGATATGAATTATTAACAAAATAGGTGAATACTTCACACCTATAACATAATAAAAAAAATAGTACAAATAAAAAGAGATCATTTTCCTTAAATATGGTCTTTAGTTTTATGATGAAAACTAAGCATACAAAAAATAACATTAAATGTATTTCTTCTCACCTAATAAGTAAGATAATTTGAACAATAAAATGTATATATATGTATATAATCCTATAACCAACCAGTATAGACTAAACTACATTGTTTTGCATATTTCTCGTTTTATCTCGTCAAAATGAAGGAAATATATAAAGAGTATATTTGTACGTATTATCAGGGAGAGTTTGACATAAATTTTTTGAAATATGAAATTGGAAATGTTTGTTGGGTTATTTTTGGGCTCCTAACTATGTGGACAAAAATCCAATACTCTCAAGCCCGCTAGGTCTCTCTTATAAGAGAAGAAGATATTGGATTGGGAGATAGAGAAAGAGTAGATTTTCACAGCCAAAAGAGAGAAGGGAAAGAGAAAGAGAAAGAAAGAGTTCTACTTTCATCTCTGCACAAATCAACACGACGTCAAAATCACGATATCTTCTTCGTTAACCATTGAATCGGGTTGGAAATTTGACAGCAGGTTAAACACACATAATTATTCATCTTGACTATTCGGATCTTGATTTAGAGGTCCGTGGTATGGTGTGAGACATCGTGCTTGTACAATAGCACGATTTTGTGAGTTCTTCATTTTCTTGTTTCTCGTTTCTTGCTCTCTATTTGTAAGCTTTGTTGCTTGATTGAGTTGGTTGGTTGTATAATAGGCTCGTATTTTTTAGTTGTCTTAACGGGCATCAAATAACTAAAGTTAACTATAGTATAGCCAATCCTAGGTCGATTTTTCTCAAGGACATAATGTGCTCAATTATGGTTTTATGTGCAAATTGAAGTAAAGCTAGAAGTCCCAAGTGTAAGGTGCCGACTCGCTCTCGGCAACTAGCTGAGTTGCTCCCGGCAGAAACTGAGCCGATATGGTCTCAACAAAGACCTATCCAACTTGGTTTCGGCTAAGTGCGAACAGACGCATCAGAGTTGAACTGACTCTGTTTCGGACTAAAAAGTAGGAAACAGGGGGATTGGATGCAAGTGAAATAAAGATAGAAATTAAACTACGAATGTAAATGCAATTACACTAAACTACTTCTAGTGCTACTTCTACTATTGTGTTCATGTTCAGTCCCAATAATCAAGGTCCTTTAGGTTTAGTCACTCTAGTTCACAGTCCATATCAGCCTTCAGTATTCTTATGACGATCTCTAAACATCCGTCCATTGCCATACCGAGGATTTACACAATCGCTACCTCATCAGTTGGCAGGGATTAAGTTCAAGCTGATTTTAGGTTCTCAATTAGGTTCTCTAGTTGATTACCTACTGTATTAGTCAAACCAGTTCTGATCGGCTTAGCTTAACATTGTTCACATTCTAAATGCAATCGCGATTCAAATCGTGAATTGAAGGAGAGGAATGCAACAGAGATCAGAAATCAGAAAACACTTATATTATTAGAAACGATATACAAACACAGGGCCTAGATTCGGTGACTCCATCTTCCACAACGATCACCATGGTTGATGGTGGTGGTCCACCTCCGCTAGTTAGGACGCTGAGGATCAAGTCCACCAAAGTGCGTTGGTAATCCAATCGGTCCCCTCTGGTAACCTTTGACTTCTCAGCTCCTAACCTGCACTTCCTCAATCGAGAGAAGCACCAATGACAATACCGTGCACCACCGTGAGTATAGGAGATGAGAGAATAGAAAGAATGGAGATGGGAAAATATGAATTCCAAGGACCCTGATTTGTTCATAGTTTCGCCTATATATACAGGGCGCGGAAGCCAACGTCCCTAACAAAATTACAAAGTGAAATCCCTATTCTACCCTTGTTATGGCTTGCGTTGCAAGCTACTTCCAGGGTGACGTGGCTGTTGAGTTGGAGCCAAGGTGGCCTCTAAGTGGGTGGCTGACGTGGAATGTGCCACTAGGCTTCGCTCCTTATTGGGCCGCTCTGTTTACTGGGTCGAGTCTCGGTTGGGTCTTCTTTGGATGGGTTGAAAGTCTTGGTAGGATCTGCAATGAAAGAATAGTTAGCTAATGCCTTTTGAAAAAACACAGAATTGTGTTTTCTCTGTTTTTAGGTTCCTAATCTGAATCTTAGCTAACAATCAACTTTTAAGTACATGAGTTGCTTATTGACACTCTTCTTAGGTCCACATACGGTGTATGATTTATGATTTATCAAACCCCCACACTTAGCCTTTTGCACTCTTGGGCAAAATAAAATGACATATACAAGGGGGGTTTTGGACCGATGGAGAGAAATTCTTTCGTTGACTTCCTCATTTTGACTGGACAGAGTCAGCTTCTCCTCATCCCGGCTCAAGATGTTCATGCAGTCGGAGAACTACTCCCTTCGGGCCTAAGACACCTTCATGACCTACAAACGGAAGGAAGTAACCAAAAGTGATAATGCTCTCACTTGGGCAATCAACTCTCTCAATTCTCTCAAGTGTTTGGTTTGTATTTACGCTCAGCATTGCATGGAATTGGTATTACCATATCTTGACAAAGCTCTCCTCTTACACCTGCAAAACACAAATAGTCATGATCACTAGGACTTTTTTGACTTGTAGCGAGGCTAAGGTCATGGGTAGGATAAAATATAGGAAAACTAGCTTCAGGATCTGTGGGGAGGAGAGGATCAATGAGGAGTGAGTCTTATCAGCATGAGGACAGTCTCGGTTGCTGTGGTCTCCTTCCATCTTTATTTGCTCGCTTTTCCTTTTTATTCCTTTCTTTTTCTTTCTTGTATTCATGCAGCTAGCTATTTTTGTTTCAGCTTAGGTTTCTCAACTGCTTATTTCTTACTATATATACTTTTCCTTTTTCTTCCTTTCATTCGATTCCTTTCTTTTTCTTTTCTTCCGAGCCTTCAGATGCTTCTGACCAAATTCTGCTTCCTAGACCTCCCCCAAACTTGATTCTGACTCACTCCCAAGACAATTCCAAGGCTCCTCGGCTTCCAAAGGATGAGGTGAAATTATGGTTTTTGTGGCCTCGGCTTGTAGTGAGTTGTAAGAAAGAATGGTTAGCTTAGGCCCAAGGGGGTGAACTAGGGATAGAATTCTTTTAGGTAGGCTTTGCTTGGCTAGGGGCTCATAAGAAATATGGTCTAGATCATGTCATTCTTGCATGTGAAAACAGTTGTATCCAGAGAGTTAAGGCAAAATGCAGAATACGCAATTAACATGCATGCAAAATGACTAAAGAAGAAGAAAAATGGCAAGAATGTAAGCCATCACTGTTGCAAGACCCAAATTCTCACACGGGTTATTTTTGCTCCTTCACTTTAGAGGTTTCCTCTTCCCATTTTTCAGTCACTTGTCGCTTAGGACACAAAGGTTTGGTTCCCTTTAGGCAGGGATCACCTCTTTCCAGAATTGAAGTGATTGCTTCTACTGTTTCATCAAACTTCCGAATTCAATTAGCAATTTTTCTCTTCTTCCGACGACCACTTTTGTGACTCTGTTGGGCCGAAGTCACTTCGGCTTTGATCAAGTCGGTACAGAGTCGGGATGGACTCAGTCGGGGTAGCTTCTTATTGAAATAAAAGACTTGTAGACAAAAAGTTCAAAATGGAGTCAGTTTAATGAAAATGGGGAAATTTAAGAAAAGTAAGTAAAAAGAGAGTTAGGGCCAGATAGGAATGACAGCTTGTTTCGTGGTCTCAGATGGCCACCCTCCCGCACTGGAATCCGGCATTGTCCTCAATGCATAGTGTAGATTGAGAGGGGTTTAGCCAAGTAGGCTTAGGCCATGCCATTTGGTGGAGCTAGTTCCACCAATGAAATGTTCTCCATGTCATTTATGGTTGGCGTTGGACCTTCATGGAATGGCTTAATTTGGTGCCCGTTGACTTGTAAGGTGTTGTTGGTATGCTCGTCTTTTAACTGTACTGCACCATGGGGAAATATGTTAGTGATAACAAAAGGTCCATCCCATCTAGAGCGAAACTTACCTATTATGAGCTTCAATCTTGAGTTGAATAGCAACACTTTTTGGTCGACAGAGAAGTCTTTCCTCAGGATCTTCTAGTCATGAAATTTCTTGACTTTTGCTTGTAGATCCTGGAATTCTCATAGGCTTCCAAGCGGAGTTCATCAAGTTCTTGGAGTTGGAACTTCCTTTGCTCTCCCGCTTGGTCATAGGCCATATTGCATTGCTTGACAACCCAGTAAGCCTTGTATTCTAGCTCCACAGGAAGGTGGCAGGCTTTACCGAAAATGATCCGATAGGGAGACATCCCTAGCGGTGTTCGGTATCCGGTTCTATGTGCCCATAGAGCGTCCTCGAGGAGTGATGATGTGCGTTTTTCTAGTCGTTTTGAACGCTTATCAAATAACTAAAGCTAACTATAGTATAGCCAACCCTAGGTCATTCTTCTCAAGGACACAGTGTGCTCAGTTGTGATTTAGTGTGAAGTAAAATGCTGTCGAATCTAAGAAGTAAAGTTTTGACTGACTCTCCTCGGTACAGGCCGAGTTGCTCTCGGCAGAGACAGAGTCGAGATGATCTCGGCAGAGACAATCCGGCTTGGTCTCGGCTGAGTGCAGACAAACGCTACAGAGATGGACTATCTCTGTCTCAGACTTAGAAAGCAGTAAATAAGGGGGTTGGAGTGCAAGTAAAGCAGAAAGTAAACTAAGACTAAGAATGCAGTAAACATATACTACTGTTACTAGTTATCTATTATTATTATTATTATATAACTGTGTTCATATTCAATCCCATTAATCCAAGTTCAGTCCAGGTTCCACACTTCAGTTCTTAGTCCATATCAGCCTCCAGGGTTCTTATGGCAATCGCCAAAGGTTTGTCCATTGCCATACTGAGGATTTATGCAATCGCTACTTCATCAGTTGGCAGGGATTAAGTTCAGAGTTGATTTTAGGTTCTCAGTTAACAATCGCCAAATGATTACCTACTACATTAGTCAAACCAGTTCCAATTGGCTTAGCTTAACATTGTTCACAATTTAATTGCAATCGCGGATTAAATCATGAATTAAAGTAGAGGAAGAGAATGGAGATAAGAGTTGCAGAATGAAATTGATTAACAGAAATAGAATACAAATACAGTGGTTCTAAATTCAGATGAATTCATCTTCCACGACGATCACCATGGTTGATGGTGGTGGTTCACCTCCGTTAGCCTGAACGCTGAGGATCAGCTCCACTAGAGTGTGTCAGTAGTCTGATCGGTCCCCTCTGGCAGACTTCGGCTTCCCAGTCTCAGACCTGCACTTCCTCAATCGAGAGACACGCCAATGAGCACCGTGCACCACCGTGAAAAATGGAGAGAGCGAGAGCGAGAAAGTGGTTATAGTGAGTATCGAATTAAAGTGAATTCAAAGACGTGTAAAAAGTGCACAACTCCTCCTATATATACACGAGCTGTGATATGCTAATCCTAACGAATCCTAATAGAATTACACTGTGAAGATTCTATTCTACCCCTGTGCAGATCTTCTAACATGACATGGCAGATTTCCTAGGAGTGACATGGTAGCTAAGGTGGCCTCCGAGCTGGATAGCTGATGTGGTCAATACAACTAGGCCACTCTTTTCTGGGCTGCCGGGCTGCAAGGCATGGGCTGCCGAGACGACTCTGGTTCGGCCGAGATGGAGTCGGACTGGCCAGGATGACTTCATCTCGGCTGAGACTCCTTTTGTTGACCCTGGTCAACTCGGCTTGACCTGTAGAAGAAGGAGTGATACTTTCATTAGCTAAGGAATCTGAATTAACATAGATTTGCATTTTCTCTATATTTAAGCCCATAAAATGAATCTTAGCTAACAATCCATTCTTAAGCACAAAATAGTCGTGTACACATCCTTCTTAGGTGTCTAAAAGATGTATAAATTGTGACTCATCAAGGAGTCGGCTTCAGTCCTTCTTGTTGGGATTTGTCATCTTTTGCAGTGTTTGCTTAATTTCCCTGTTGAAAACCTCAGCTTGGCCGTTTGTTTGGGGATGATATGCTATAGCAATTCTGTGTGCCACCCCATATTTTTGAAGAAGGAAGGCCATGGCTCTATTACAAAAGTGACTTCCTTGGTCACTGATGAGCGCTTTCGGCACACCAAACCTACAGAAAATATTGGACTTAAAGAAGCCCACTACTACCTTAGCATCATTAGTTTTGGTGGCTATGGCCTCTACCCATCTTGATACATAGTCAACGGCCAGCAGAATATATGAGTAGCCATTGGAGACTGGGAATGGCCCCATGAAGTCTATTCCCCAGACATCGAAAACTTCACAAAATAGAATAGGTTGCTGGGGCATTTCATGCCTTTGGTTCATGGCCATTCTTGCTTTTTGGCATCTTTCACAGGTGGAGACAAAGTGATGAACGTCTCTAAAAATAGTAGGCCAGTAAAGGCCACAATCTAGCACTTTCCTAGCAGTCCGAGTCGATTCGTAGTGGCTGCCTCCAGGTGCCGAGTGGCAGAACTGAAGGACCGAATTGATCTCGGTTTCAAGAATGCACCTGTGGATCACTTTGTCGTTGCACAGTCTCCAAAGGTAAGGGTCATCCCAAATGTAATACTTGACATCACTCTAGAGTTTCTCCTTGTACGGCCGAGATGCCTCCGGTGGGAATTGAGATGTTGCCACGTAATTACATATGTCAACAAACCATGGTGTAGCTAATTTGATGTGCAGAAGCTGCTCATCAAGGAATTCATCTCGGATAGACATCAGTTTGCTTTCTTTTTCAATCCTACTTAAGTGGTCTGCCACGGAGTTCTCAACACCCTTTTTATCTCTGATCTCTAAGTCAAACTCTTGGAGAAGAAGCATCCACCTGATTAGTCTCAGTTTGGCGTCGGGCTTCTTCAGCAAGTATCTCAAAGTGGCGTGGTCAGAGAACACAATTATCTTTGAACCGAGAAGGTAGGAACGAAATTTGTCTAAGGCAAACACGATTGCCAACAGTTCCTTCTCAGTTGTTATGTAATTCTGTTGGGCCGGATCCATGGTTCTGGATGCATAAGCAATCACATGCACCGGTTGGCCGACTCCGGCTCTCTGGCCAAGAACAGCTCCTAATGCTGAGTTGGATGCATCACACATCAACTCGAATGGCAGGGCCCAGTTTGGTGCTTGTAGGATAGGGGCAGATGTGAGTCGGCTCTTCAGCTCCTAAAATGCTTCGATGTAGGGCTGGTCGAATTTGAATTCCACATCCTTCTATAGCAGTTTGGACAGAGGCAAGGCTAGTTTGCTGAAGTTCTTGATGAATCTTCTGTAAAAACCTGCATGTCCTAGAAATGAGCGAACTTCCCGCACAGAAGCGGGGTTTGGAAGGGAGGTGATAATGTGTATCTTTGATTTGTCCACCTCGATGCCTCTGTTGGAAACTAGATGTCCCAACATGATTCCTTCGGTCACCATGAAATGAGATTTTTCAAAATTCAGAACAAGGTTCGTGTCAATGCATCTCTTCAACACCTTGGATAGATTGCCCAAGCATGCTTCAAATGAATCGGCGTACACCGTGAAGTCATCCATGAACACCTCCATGCAATCCTGCAGCAAGTCCGAGAAGATACTTGTCATGCAACGTTGGAATGTGCTCGGTGCATTACATAGGCCAAATGGCATGCTAGTATACGCAAAGGTGCTAAAAGGGCAGGTGAAGGTGGTTTTATGCTGGTCCTCGGGTGCAATATGTATTTACATGTACCTTAAGAACCCATCCAGAAAACAATAGTGCGATTTCCCTGCTAATTTCTCCAGGACTTGATCAATGAAAGGCAAAGGGAAATGATCCTTGCGAGTTTCCTAGTTTAATCTTCTATAATCTATGCAGACTCGCCAGCTATTCTGAATCCTTATTGGTACTAGCTCATCTTGCTGGTTTTTCATAACAGTCATCCCAGACTTTTTAGGAACTACTTGTACAAGGCTTACCCATTGACTATCCGAGATGAGATAGATAATGCCTGCAGCAAGGAGTTTAGTGACTTCATTTTTTACTATGTCCAAGATGGTTGGATTTAGTCTTCTTTGTTGTTGC
The DNA here is from genome assembly GCA_025330945.1 of Mucuna pruriens. NCBI lineage: Eukaryota > Viridiplantae > Streptophyta > Magnoliopsida > Fabales > Fabaceae > Mucuna > Mucuna pruriens. Next base: position 2,820,595 of record JAENHJ010000537.1, read on the forward strand.
TTTATGGGCTTGACTTCCTCCTCCATTAATATTCTATGCATGCAAATGGAGGGGTTAATGCCTGGCAGGTCTGAAAGCTTCCACCCAATTGCCTTTTTATGTTGCCTCAAGACTTCCAGCAACTTCTCTTCTTGCTCTTGGTGGAGGTTGTTGGCAATAATAACCGGGAGTTGTTGTTCACTGTCCAAGTAGGCATACTTTAAATGATTTGGCAATGGTTTCAGTTCCATGGGTGGTGGTGGAGATGAAGACTCTTTTGTTGGGGGTTTCAGATCTGCTTGGCCGACTTGAACTGGACTCGACACCAAGTGTGCCGTCATGAGTTCGACTTGTAGCTACATTGGCTGACTCGACTTGATACCTTTGACTCTGGTCGAATTGAAGTCGATCTTGGCTTCTTGTGCAGCTTCAGAGTCAGATCCAGATGGAACATTGAGTTTTTCTCCAATTCGTGTCTAGACTTCTTTAGCAGATTTTGTTCCGGCCTTCATGTCAGCCTTACTGCTTATCCTCTTGGCCGAGTTGGTTTTAATCTTTTTCTGGTTTTGGCCTTTATTGGCCGACTTGTCTTCGCTGTCGGCTTTGTTTTTGAGGTGCCTGGCCGAGTTGACTTTTGTCTCTGTATTGACTTGGCCTTCATTGGCCGACTTGGTTTTGGTCGTGAATATGGTTGCCAACTGTGTAGGGGAGGACTTTGTAGTCTCGACAACCTTGACTTATGCATTATTTGTACACTCTGGGCTCCCCCGGTTGCGGACTTGGTCTAGTAGTTCAGTTAGCTCTGCTTCAAATGCCAAGTTAGTAGTATCATTGTGGTTATCCTCAGCGTCGGGGCGGTCTTGTACTTCCTTATAGTCGGCCCCCACGCAGCTGATAATGCTTCCAGCAAGATCCCTTATTTCTTCACTGTAGTTATCTAGCTGGCGGTATTCTTCCACCAGCTCATCTATTATGTCTATGCCTAAGAGAGAGTGGTCTTCGGTGGGGTGCTTCATAGCTTCAAAGATGTTGAATTGCACCAGGGTGTCACCGAATTCCATTGAGAGCGTCCCGACATGCACGTCAATCTTCTTCCTTGTTATCATTAGGAAGGGTCTCCCTAGAATTAAGGTTGATCCCTTCCCTGATGTTTCATCCTCCATATCTAGCACATAAAAATTAGCTGGAATGATTAACTCATTCACTTGGACGATAACATCTTCGAGAACTCCCAGGGGTTGCACAATGCTTCTATTGGCGAGTTGAATGGTCATCCTTGTGGGCTCTAGATCACAAAAATTCAAGGACCTATAGATTGATGCAGGCATAACGTTGATCGATGCTCCTAAGTCCAGCATGGCATCGGCAAATGTGCATTTGCCAATGGTGCATGGGACCGAGATTCTGGGGTCTCGACACTTCTTTGGCAGTACCCGTGAAGTTCCTGTAGTGGATTCTTCACTCTTTGTCAAGGCCGACACCACTCCTCCGATTTCCCTACTCCCCTTCATCTTTCTCCTTTTGTGTACACACAATTCCTTGAGGAATTTTGCGTACTTGGGGAATTTGTTTAATCGCATCAAGGAGTGGAATGTTGATTTCCACCTTTCGGAACATCTTTAGCAATTCTTCATTTGATTCTAATTTCCTTGCCGAGATGGTCCGAGATGGAAACGGCATTGGGACAACTATCTTTGGGTGCGGCTGTGAGTCAATAGTTGCTTCGGAGTCAGTTTCGACTGACTTCAGCGTCTGCTGCTGTGTAGGTTGAGGTAGTTCTCTGCCGCTTCTGAGTGTTACTGCACTAGCATTCCCTCTTAGATTCGGGATTGTTTGAGAGGGAAGGTTGCTTGAGTCGGCCGACTGTAACTGGCTCACAGTATTTGCTAACTATCCGATTTGCATCTTGAGGTCCTAGATGGTGGCGGTCATGTTTTGCTGGAATTGCATATTGTTGGAGCTCACAGATTGTTGGAACTCCAGATTGCTTGTTGCAAGCTGCTTCATCAGATCTTCCAGAGATGAGGAGTTGCCTTGAGTAGGCACTCGTTGTTGTTGCTGTGGGAAGGGTGGTGCTTGATATTGTGGACTCGGCTGTTGGTAACCAGCTGCTCCATGACGCATATTCGGCATAGATCCGGCTCTCTGAGCTGCATATGGTCCTTGTGGTGGGCCTGGCCGAAATGGTTGTCTTCCATATTGCTGGTTATCAAATGGCCGAGTCTGATATTGTTGCTTCCCATGTTGAAATCCTCCTACGGCTCCAACATGCTTTGGTTGGTCCGACTCAGTTTCTTGAAGAGTGGGGCACATATCAGTGGGGTGCTCCACAGAAGTACATATACCACAGATTCTTGCTGCCATGGCTGGTTGATGTTGACTAACAGCCAGCTATCTCACTAATGATGTTAACTCGGTCAGTTGATTCTCCAATCTTTGGTTGGAAGCTGCACCGATTTCATTCACCATCCGAGATTGATTCGATCCTCTGATCCCAAACTACTATGTATTACTTCCCATGTTAGAGATCAGGTTCCTTGTTGCTACTGGTGTTTTGTCCATTAAGGCTCCTCCACTGACAGTATCAATTATGCTCCTGTCCATCATGGAAAGACCTTCGTAGAAATATTGGATCAGTAGTTGTTCGCTGATCTGATGATGTGGACAGGTGGCAAAGAGTTTATTAAATCGCTCCCAGTATTCATGCAGAGTTTCTCCTATATGTTGCCTGATCCCACATATTTCCTTTTTGATGGTCGCAGTCCTAGATGCCAGAAAGAACTTTTCCAGGAAGGTACGCTTCATATCTCCCCAGGTGTTGAAGAGTGCTGGCTGAAGATACAGCTAGTCCTTTGCTGCTCCATCAAGGGAGAATGGGAATGCCTTCATTTTGATGTAGTCTTCCGGTATCCCCTACGACCTCATTGTGGAACAAACTACATGGAATTCTTTGAGGTGTTTGTGGGGGTCTTCTCCTGCAAGACCATGAAATTTAGGTAGCAAATGTATCAAACCAGACTTTAACTCATATGTTTGAGCCGACTCCAGTTGTGGGTATTGGATACACCACGGTTGGTACACCATATATGGAGTGGCTAGCTCCTTCAAGGTCCTGTCATTATTTTCCATCTGTCCTGGCTCAGTAAAAATATTAGATCTAGAAACAAGTGCGTTAGCAGAAAGCAGGTTAGAATCATGGACAAAATCAGAATTACTACTAGTATTTACTATAGTATTTCTGTTTTTTTTTTATTCTACATAAAGTTAGTTCTATCTTTGGGTCAAAAGCATACAAGGGGTCAGTACTACTCCTAGTCATGCATTATGCAAGTCGTGTAAAAAAAATGATCAGTGATTCTAGACAGCGACTACAGTTAACAGTTAATTCTAATGAAAAAATAAGAATGCAATGCAAAGATGGATGCAAAACAAAATGTTTAATAATATGTAATGCAGAATTGAGTACAATGCAAAAACAATTTTTCTTTATTTTTATTATTAACAGTGAATTCACGTAAAAATTCTACTTATAGAAATTCAGCATGCGTGATTATTATTGGATCCAAAATGTAGAAACGAATACAAACACAATTTAAGACTCAAAAGACTCTACAAACAAGACTCTACAGACTCGGGATTCAGTTCAATCTAATTGGCACATGAAAGCACAAAAGAACTTGTGTCCCCGGCAACGGTGCCAATTTGATAGGCTCGTTTTTTTTTAGTCGTCTTAATGGGCATCAAATAACTAAAGTTAACTATAGTGTAGCCAACCCTAGGTCAATTTTTCTCAAAGACACAGTGTGCTCAATTATGGTTTTATGTGCAAACTGAAGTAAAGCTAGAAGTCCCAAGTGTAAGGTGCTGACTCGCTCTCGGCAATTGGCCGAGTTGCTCCCGGTAGAAACTGAGCTGATATGGTCTCGAAAGAGACCTATCCGACTTGGTTTCGGCTAAGTGCAGACAGACGCATCAGAGTTGGACTGACTCTGTTTCGGACTAAAAAGCAGGAAACAAGGGGATTGGATGCAAGTGAAATAAAGACAGAAATTAAACTACGAATGTAAATGCAATTACACTAAACTACTCCTAGTGCTACTTCTACTACTATGTTCATGTTCAGTCCCAATAATCAAGGTCCTTCAGGTTCAGTCACTCTAGTTCACAGTCCATATCAGCCTCCGGTATTCTTATGACGATCACCAAACATCCATCCATTGCCATACCGAGGATTTACACAATCGCTACCTCATCAGTTAGCAGGGATTAAATTCAAGTTGATTTTAGGTTCTCAATTAGGTTCCCTAGTTGATTACCTATTGTATTAGTCAAACCAGTTCCGATCGGCTTAGCTTAACATTGTTCACGTTCTAAATGCAATCGCGATTCAAATCGTGAATTGAAGGAGAGGAATGCAACAGAGATCAGAAATTAGAAAACACTTATATTATTAGAAACGATATACAAACATAGGGCCTAGATTCGGTGACTCCATCTTCCATGACGATCGCCATGGTTGATGGTGGTGGTCCACCTCTGCTAGCTAGAACATTGAGGATCAAGTCCACCAGAGTGCGTTGGTAATCCAATCGGTCCCCTCTGGTAACCTTTGGCTTCTCAGCTCCTAACCTGCACTTCCTCAATCGAGAGAAGCACCAATGACAGGACCGTGCACCACCATGAGTGTAGAAGATGAGAGAATAGAAAGAATGGAGATGGGAAAATATGAAATCCAAGGACCCTGATTTGTTCATAGTTTCGCCTATATATAGAGGGCGCGAAAGCCAACATCCCTAATAGAATTACGAAGTGAAATCCCTATTTTACCCTTTTTATGGCTTGCGCTGCAAGCTACTTCTAGGGTGACGTGGCTGCTGAATTGGAGCCGAGGTGGCCTCTAAGTGGGTGGCTGACGTGGAATGTGCCACTGGGCTTCACTCCTTATTGGGCCGCTCTATTTACTAGGCTGAGTCGCAGTTGGGTCTTCTTTGGATGGGCTAAGAGTCTTGGCTGGACCTGCAATGAAAGAATAGTTAGTTAATGCCTTTTGAAAAAACAATGAATTGTGTTTTCTCTGTTTTTAGGTTCCTAATCTGAATCTTAGCTAACAATCAACTTTTAAGTACATGAGTTGCTTATTGACATTCTTCTTAGGTCCACCTACGATGTATGATTTATGACTCATCATTGTATGCACAAATTTGTGATCTTGATTGAACACTCTTTTACTCCTATTTGATCATAGTGGATTGATTTCTTTGGTCTGGACAACCCGTGGTTTTTACCTTTTACATTGAGGAGATTTTTCCACGTTAAAAATGTTGCGTGATTCTTCTCATTATTGTTGTCATTCTTATTGTGATTACTCCTTAGAGATTCTTGTAAGTTAGGGGAATTTATATCCGCTGCATTGTTGCATCATTACATGTGTCTTATTGCTTTTTCCCCATCAGAGTGGTACTAGAGCTCTTTGGTTTGAAGGGTGTTATACTTTCCTGAATAATGGAGGATAATACAAATAGAATGATGAATTTGAATGACACTAATTGTTTCTTGTGAGAAAAGGGTAAGTCAAAAGAGAAGGACCATGATGATAATCGTGTCACTACTACTACAAGTGATGATCTTGTCATTCTTTGAGACTTTGAATCGGTTAATTTTGTATCTGATAAGAGCATGTGGATTATTGATAGCGGTACTACACTGCATGTTACATCAAGAAAGGAGTTCTTTACGTCTTACACAACAAGTGATTTTGTAGTGTTGAAGATGGATAATGATGGTGTGACCAAGGTGACCGTTGTTGGTGATGTTTGCTTGCAAACCAACATAGGAATGCAGTTGTGGCTTAGAGGAGTCAAACATGCTCTAGATGTTCCCTTTAACTTGATATCTATGCATATGCTTTATGATGGTAGTTATGATAATCACTTTGGTCACAAAAAATGGAAACTCACCAAAGGTAACTTGGTTGTGGCTAGAGGGGAGAAATTTTCAAAATTGTATTGGACAAAAGCTTTGGTTGCTAAAGACAATGTGAATGCCATGGATATGGAGGGATCTTTATGGCATCTTTGTGGCATCGTAGGCTTAGTCATATCAGTGAAAAAGGTTGAATTGTTTAGCCAAAAAGAACATGCTTCCACGATTGAAGAATGTAGAGTTGGAGAAATGTTCTCATTGCATGGCTAGTAAGCAAACTAGAGTATCCTTTAAGAAGCATCCTCCCTCAAGGAAGTCAGAGTTGCTAGAATTGGTACATTTTGATGTTTGTGGCCCATTGAAGGTAAAATCATTTAGTGGTACACTTTATTTTGTTACCTTTGTTGATGATTCTTCTAAGAAGCTCTGCGTCTATGTTTTGAAGACAGAGGACCAAGTGTTAGAGAAGTTCAAACAATTCTAGGCTTTGATTGAGAGACAATCGGACAAGAAGGTGAAATGTATTCATTTTGATAATGGTGATGAGTATTGTTGACCCTTTGATGTATATTGTAAGTAGCAAGGTATCCAACATGAAAAGACTCCTAGTAAAACTCCTCAGTTGAAAGGCTTTGAAAAGAGGATGAATAGGACATTGATTGAGAGGGTTAGGTGTATGCTTTCTAAAGTAAGGTTACCTTAGCATTTTTGGGGTGAGGCACTTTACACAACAATGCATGTTATTAATCTCAGTCCTGCGGTTTCTTTGAATACTAAGGTGCCAAACAAGATTTGGTTTGACAAAGATGTCAAGTATGATTATTTGCGAGTCTTTGGTTGTAAAGCCTTTGTGCATGTTTGATAGTACATATTTTATACCCCTTATAAGGTCTTTAGATGGGTAGAATAGAATATAAATAGTAGTTAAGAATCATGTATTGGCTAAGATTTAGATTTCCTATGTTAAATTAAGAAAAATACAAATCTAGGCTAAGTTACTGATTTTAGCTAACAAAAGAGCAAGTCTTGTTTTGCAGGTTAAAAGAAAAGTTGTGCAAAGTCAAGACAGCTAGATGAAGTCATACCAATTGAGGCCGAATGCATCCCGGCTGAATGAAGCTGACTCTAGTACAGATGTCGACTCCAGACCGGATGCCGACTCTAAAGGACATGTCAACTCCCATCTGGCCAGATCCATCCCAACATCAATAGACTAACTCAACTTCGGCTGACTCAACTTCGGCAGATTCAAGCACGTGTATAAAATGAAATTTAGCACGTGGTAGTTAGGAAAGTCTGTTAGGGTAGTTATTTCTGTTAAGTCTGTTAGGTCAGGTGGTTAAATCTGTTATTTCAGTTATTATGATTATATAGTTAGTTAGTTAGTTGATGCATGTATAAATAGAGACGCATAGCGACGTTCATTGGTTAGCAGAAAAACGTATACACACTCAACGTTACACATACACATTTTCTGTTCCCAAGCCTAAGTTCACTTCCTTCCTCTTTGTTCCATGGTGCTTCGAAGAGCGCCTAGTCGATCGAGTGGGTGTAAGTATAGTGTTTGGGCAGTGCCCGGTTGTTAAGAGGGGACTCTCAGGACGTGCTGACACACTACTTAGTGATTCAACCCCCTTGTACCTGGCTAACATAGGTGGAATAATGCAACTACTACTGGCGATTGTTGCGAGAAGTTGATCCACACTCTATCCACAATATTATGTTTTTTCTTTTGTATCATGTTCTAGGTTAATCAATGAATGATCAAGATTCTATTTTTGCTATGTTTTGATTTTTGTTAGCATAATCTTTTCCTGCTTAATCACGAGTGTGAGTAATCAGAATAGAACACATTAGTTTAAGGATCGATTAGAACCACTCTAATAACAAAATAGATAATCTACATTAGCCAAGTGCATAATTCCTGCAAAACTCGAGGCCGCAATTCTGTAATCCCTCAGTTAGAAATGGACGAATGTTTGGCAATCGTCATAGGTAATTGGGCTAGTGATAAATCACTGACATAATAAGAATCAAAGTTAAAATTAGTGATATATCGTGATAAGTGATAGGATAAATATGTCGTAGTAATCTTGATAGTCTTAGTAAACTTAGTAATCTTAGTAATCGTAGGTAGCTATTAATCTTTACTTTTCTTTAAATGCTTTAGTTAATCTTTACGTTTCTTGTAAATTTACTTTTCCTATTGACAACCCCTCGTTTACTTTACTTACCAAGAGTTTGCATCCTACATAACCAGTTTAGGAATCTTTTTAGCCTTGCACCCTAGAAGACATAAGAACCACGTGTCCTTGAGAAGAATGACCTAGGTTGACCCTGTGCTACCTTAACATAGGAAAAATCTAGTATTTTAATAGGAGAAACGATGATTAAATATCAACCTATCGATGTTCAAAAGGATGAAAGATCCAAGTTGGATATGAAGACTAGGCAATGTATCTTCATTGGGTATGGTCTTGATGAGTATGGTTATAAGATGTATGATCTTATTGAGAAGAAACTTGTCAGAAGCCATGATGTGCAATTCATGGAAGATCAAACCATTGAAGACATTGATAAGGTAAAAAGAAGTCTACACCTGAGAAAGACAATAGTTTGTCAGAAATTGATCTAGTTCGGATGCTTGTGCATGATCTGGATACTACTAATATTAATGTTCAGAATGGTGATCAACATACTTATGTTGGTGATCAGCAGCTTGGAGATGGTTTTGATATTCCTCTTGACGATGATACTAAAGAGGAACAAGAGATGTCACAAGATGAGTGATGAGTCGTATTTTATACACCTCACAAGGGCTTAAGATGGATGTTGTTAAGAATGTTTAATGATTAAAAGTCTTGTCTTAATCAAGATTTGAATTATGGGCCTAAAAACAGGACAAAGACAAATATGTGGTAAAATGAGGTTTTTAACTAACAAAAGGTTAAGACTTGTTTTGCATGCTTGAATGCCGGGAACGTCTCGACCTAACAAGAGCATCTCGACCCAAGTCATCTCGGCCCAAGCCGGGAACATCCCAACCAGTCCAGCACTCCCGGTCAAGCCGACATCAATAGCGGAAATCACTCCAACAAATAAGGAACAACGCGTGATTATAGGAAGAGTAAATTAGGAAATATGTAATTTGGGTAACTTCACAAGAAATCTATTAGAATCAAGGAAATATGTAATTCAGGTAACTTAGCAAGAAATCTGTTAGAATCAAGGAAATATGTAATTCAGGTAACTCAGCAAGCAATCTATTAGAATTAGGAAATATGTAATTCAGGTAACTGAGCAAGAAATCTGTTGGGATCAAGGAATCAATGATTCTGTAGGATTAGATTTAGATTTAGCCAACTTATGTATAAATAAAGCACGCTAGGCCACGTCTTCGATGTGGGAAAACAGTGGAATTTTAGACCTAGCATCGTCAACAACTGTAGACATTCCAAGCTAGCATGGTGGTACACGAAGCTTCAGTAAGGTGTCTCTCTCGATCAAGGAGGTATAGGATTAGGATTTGGGAAGCTGAAAGCTGTCGAAGGTGATCGCTCGGTATAGCCGATGCACTCCGGTGGACGAAAACCTCAACGTCTGGCCATCACTGGTGCACCACTGTCGTCCTTCCAAGGCGATCGTCGTGGAAGGCAGACCCTCTAAAGAACACTGAATTCCCACCTTTGTACTCAATTCTGTTTTCACTGTCATGACTGGTTTGCAATTCTATTTCTTAATTATAATTCCTGCACTATAATCTGCTCTAAACTTTGCTATGATTACATATTGTTAGGAGTAGATCATGTTAGACTAGGGCCGATTGGAACTGATTTAATAACCTGATTAGGTAGAGAACCTAAAATCAACCAAGTACATACTCCTTGCCAAATGATGAGGTAGCGATTGTGTAAATCATTGGTATGGAAATGGACAAATGTTCGGTGATTGTCGTAAGAATCTAAGGTTGATTCGGAGTATAAATCTAAGTAAGAATGGCAACCTTTTGTGTGTTGATTCCCGAATTGGTATATTAGTTAGCCTAGATTAGTTTAGCATAGTTTAATTTACTTTCTGCACTTAAACACAAACTCCCCCTATTTACTGCTTTTCTAGAGTCTAAGACCGAGTCAGTCTGACTCCGTCGCGTCTATCCAAACCGAGTCAGCATTCTGCACTACACGTTTTCTGCATTAACTCTGATTTTCACACTTAGCACGATTTGAACACATTGTGTCCTTGAGAGAATCAACCTAGGTTAGTTATACTATAGTTAGCTTTAGTATTTATTTGAGGCGTGTAAGACGACTAAAATCCCGCTTATCAAATTGGCGTCGTTGCCGAGGACACAAGTTCTTTTGTGTCTTTGTGTGCCAAAACTGAGTTTAAGCCGAATTCCGAGTCTTTGGAATGTTGTGTTTGTTGTTTGAGTCATAGAGTCTATCAAGTTTGTTGAGTTTGTCTTTGTTTTCTTTTCGATCGAGTCTGAAAATAATATAGCATGCTGAATATGTGTTAAATTTTTTTACGTGAATCTTTACATTGCTAAAAAAAATGAACAACAACAATAATAACCATCTCTGCGTCATTGCATTTAACTGCATCTGCATCATTGATTTTGTTTTCTAATAGCTACTTGTTTTCTGTTTTCTGATTTGCATAACTAATTCTAATTTCTTTGCATAATTGATTTTCTGTCTTGCATAACTAACATTGAATTTCTTTGCATAACTGACATTAACTTATCTTGCATAATTGACTTTAACTTTTATTTTTCTGCAAAAAAAAAAAATTTGTTTTTCTGTTTCACTTATGTTATTTTTTTTCTTGAGTTGGTTAAATTTTTGTTTATCTTTTGTTTTCCTTTATTTGGTTAATAACACTTGGGCACTCTGATACTAGTATTGTTCCTAATTCTTCTGATCTTGATCATTCTGCTCCTGGACCCAATGGAGAAGGGAATAAGCTATACATTGTTGTTGTGATGTATCAACCGTGGTATCCTCAATATCCCGGATGTGATGGAGCCTAGTCATACGAGAATTATCCATGTGAGCTAACAATTGTGCTACCTGAGTTTTATGATTTTGTAGGTAACACTCACCATTTTGACAATGGGGGATCCATGGCATCCAGAGGAAAGAATGAGATTGCTGTTGTTGACAATTAGAGATTTGAAGGATACATAGATGGATGTGGCATGTGTAACATTCATTTAATGATTGTTCCATTTTGCAAGAACCACCACCTCCATTCAAACCACAACCGGTACAAGAAAGTTCATTAGAGGATTTAATGAAGCAATTGTCCATAAATAACATTCAATTCCAAAAAGAATGTGTCTGCCACACAATAACCAGTGTAGCAGCCTAACATTCACCTTCTCTAGAAGATTTGTTACAACAGTTTCAACAAAACACTATGTAGATTCAACAAAACAACATGCAGTTTCAACAAAATATAGTTGCCACAATGCAAGAGTTGACAACACAGATTGGTCAACTGGCCACCATAATAATTCAACTGTAGTTTGAAGATTCTGGACAGGTTCCTTCCCAAGCCATTCTTAGTCCACAGGAGAATATAAGTGACATAACCATGAGGAGTGACATGGAGTTGCCGCAACAACAATCACTAAAAGAGCAATATGGATTTTTTGGAAATCCAGATTCAGAGAATTCAACCATTGTGCTGGTGTTTGCCGACTCCATGCTTATTGTTGCCGACTCTACTAAGATGACTGAGATTGATGACTGCGTGCCAATTGTTTTTGATCTGGCTGATGTGGTTAAGATTGCAAATTCTATGACTGATATTACTGATATGACATCGGATGAGATTTCAGACCATGTTACTAGGGTCGAAATAGCTGATCCCGCATGTGTTGATGTTGACATTACTAATCCCATGAGTGCTGATGCCAAGATGGCCAATCCCAAATATGCTAATTCTGATAATGCTTTTGCTGATAGGGTTGAGGATGCTGATTATTTGGGTGACAAGTCGGACAGTATTAATATGACTGAAATGGCCGATAGTGTAGTTTCTATGTTGGACCATGCCAATATATTAGAAGTTTCCAACTCTATGATGTAGGTTTCGAGTCTTGTTGATATAACTGAGGTTGCTAACTTCGGGGTCAATATTTCTGCTTTTGCCGATATGCCTGAAATGTCGGATTCTGTGGCTAACGTGTCCAACTTTGCCAACGTGGTTAATAATTCTAACAGTGCCGATATAACTGAAGCCTTAGATTTTGGGACTGAAGTATCGGATTCTGTTAATAATTTTTTGGCTCATGAACCAACACTTGCCGATTCGGGCAATCAAAGCCGAAATTGCGTGAATGAGTGAAAAACTGAAGAGATGAACCATCAGTGGCAAAGCAATTATCCGTGTGAGAATTTTTTGAGCCTTGTATAAATGTCTTTGCATCTTACCATTCTTTCCTTTCTTGTGTGATTTTTGCATCTATGTTACTAGTTACTCTAGGTTTTGTCTTAACTCTCTGGATACATCTGGTTTCATATGCATGAATGATATGATCTAGACCATCTTTCTTTACAGCTACTTAGCCAAATAAGCCTACCTTGTGAATAATTCCTTTGGTTACCCCTTTGAGTCTATAACAGTTTCTTGATATGACAACTCATTACAAGCCTAAAGCCAGAAAAACTATAATCAACCTGAACCTTAAGGAATAAAGGAGCTTTGGAATTGTTTTGGGAATAGATCTTGAATAAGTGTGGGGGTGACTCCTAGAGGCATTGCGAGAGTGGAATATGATGATGGGCATTTTTATAGTCGTTTTACGCGCTTATCAAATAACTAAAGCTAACTATAGTATAGCTAACCCTAGGTCATTCTTCTCAAGGACACAGTGTGTTCAGTTGTGAATTGGTATTAAGTGAAGTGACGTAGAATCTGAGATGTAAAGTACTGACTCTCCTCGGCACTGGTCGAGTAGCTCTCGGCAGAGACTGAGCCGAGATGATCCCAATAGAGATAATCCGGCTTGGTCTCGACTGAGTGCAGACAGACACTACAGAGATGGACTGTCTCTGTCTCAGACTAAAAAGCAGTAAACATGGGGGTTGGAAATGCAAGTAATGCTGAAAATGGACTAAGACTATGAATGCGATAAACATATACTACTGTTACTAGTTATCTATTATTATTATTATTTAACTATGCTCATATTCAGTCCCATTAATCCAAGTTCAGTCCAGGCTCCACACTCCAGTTCTCAATCCATATCAGCCTTGGGAAGTCTTATGGCAATCGCCAAAGGTTCGTCCATTGCCATACCGAGGATTTATGCAATCGCTACCTCATCAGTTGGCAGGGATTAAGTTCAGAGCTGATTTTAGGTTCTCAGTTAACAATCGCCAATTGATTACCTACTAAATTAGTTAAACCAGTTCCAATCGGCTTAGCTTAACATTGTTCACAATTTAATTGCAATCGCGGATCAAATCATGACTTAAAGTAGAGGAAGAGAATGGAGATAAGAGTTGCAGAATGAAATTGATTAGCAGAAATGGAATACAAATACAATGCTCCTGAATTCAAGTGAATCCATCTTCCACGACAATCGCCATGGTTGATGGTGGTGGTTCACCTCCGTTAGCCTAAGCGCTGAGGATCAGCTCCACCAGAGTGCGTCAGTAGTCTGATCGGTCCCCTCTGGCAGACTTCGGCTTCCTAGTCTCAGACCTACACTTCCTCAATCGAGAGAAACGCCAATGCAGCACCGTGCACCACCGTGAAAATGGAAAGATGAGAGCGAGGAAATGGAGTAAATGAAGTGTATTAAGAGTGAATTCAAAAGACAGAACCAAAAAGTGCACAACTCCTCCTATATATATACACGAGCTGAGTAGCTAGATGCTAACAAAATATCCTAACGAATCCTAACAGAATTACACTGTGAATGTCCTATTCTACCTTTGTGTAGATCTTCTAACGTGACATGGCAGATTCCCTAGGAGTGACATGGCAGCTGAGGTGGCCTCCGAACTGGATGGCTGATGTGGTCAATACAATTGGGCCCCTCTTTGTTGGGCTTACTGGGCCGCAAAGTATGAACTGCCGAGACGATTCTGGCTTAGCCGAGACGGAATCGGTCTAGCCGGGACGACTTCATCTCGGCTGAGACTCCTCTATTGACCTTGGTTAACTCGGTTTGTCCTGTAGAAGAGGGAGTGATACTTTTTATTAGCTAAGAAATCTGAATTAACACAGATTCGTATTTCCTCTATATTTAGGCCCATGAAATGAATCTTAGCTAACAATCCATTCTTAAGCACAGAATAGTCTTGCAAACCTCCTTCTTAGGTGTTTAAAAGATGTCTAAATTGTGACTCATCAATATATTTGGAAAAAAAGTAAGTGTGTCCAGAAAAAGGGTTGATGAAAAGAAAAGAAAAAGGATACGAAAAGAAGAAAAAGCAGCGAAAAAAAAGATTGCGCAACACCAAATGCTGCAAAACAAAGAAGGGAGAAAAAGAAAAGAGAAATACAAAAGGGAAAGTAGGACAGTGAATAAAAGTGAGATGCTCGTAAATGTAACAACAGTGATCAAAGAAGATAATCTCTACACTTACAAGTTTATTCCCCATTGCTCCTCTTGTCCTTCTGGTTATTAAAGCTCACTTAATTATTCTATAATTGTACCTTACCCTGGCCATGTTACAAGTTCGAAAAGTCCTATTGATCATTGTGCATGTGTTTTTGAAGGTGTGAAAGGAGAGGATAGTCAAAACTTGGCAGTGCTAGTTGACATAGGATGTTTGCACTTGAGAGACTGAGAGAATATGTCCTGAGAGAGCTTAGTCACTTCTCGGTTACTCTTAATGTTTGCAGGTTGCTTATTTGTTTTTGGATGTGAAGAAAGTAACTTTCATAGATTGTTTGAATACCTCGATTCTGGGATGAATGCATGCTTAAGCTGTTTTGTTAAACTTGAGGAGTTTTTTTGAAAAACATATTTCCTCTTTCAATTTCCTTGAATGCTTGAATCTGATTTTGCCCAGGAGTGTAAAAGTGTAAGTGTGGGGGTCTGATGAGTCGTATTTTATACACCTCACAAGGGCTTAAGATGGGTGTTGTTAAGAATGTTTAATGATTAAAAGTCTTGTCTTAATCGAGATTTGAATTATGGGCCTAAAAATAGGAGAAATACAAATTTGTGCTAAAATGAGGTTTTTAACTAACAAAAGGTTAAGACTTGTTTTTTAGGCCTGAATGCCGGGAACATCTCGGCCCAACAAGAGCATCTCGACCCAAGCTGGGAACATCCCGGCCAGTCCAGCACTCCTGGTCAAGCCGACATCAATAGCGGAAATCACTCCAACAAATAAGGAACAACGCGTGATTATAGGAAGAGTAAATTAGGAAATATGTAATTTGGGTAACTTCGCAAGAAATCTATTAGAATCAAGGAAATATGTAATTTGGGCAACTTAGCAAGAAATCTATTAGAATCAAGGAAATATGTAATTCGGGTAACTCAGCAAGAAATCTGTTAGAATCAGGGAAATATGTAATTTAGGTAATTGAGCAAGAAATCTGCTGAGATCAAGGAATCAACGATTCTGTAGGATTAGATTTAGATTTAGCCAGCTTGTGTATAAACAAAGCACACCAGGCCACATCTTCGGTGTGGAAAAATAGAGGAATTCTAGACCTAGCACCGTCAACAACTGTAGACATTCCAAGCTAGAACGGTGGTACACGAAGTTTCAGTAAGGTGTCTCTCTCGACTTAGGAGGTACAGGATCAGGATTTGGGAAGCTGGAAGCTGTTGAAGGTGATCGCTCGGTATAGCCGATGGACTCCAGTGGACGGAAACCTCAACGTCTGGTCATCACTTGTGCACCACTGCCGTCCTTCCAAGGTGATCGTCGTGGAAGGTAGACCTTTTGAACAACACTAAATTCCCACCTTTGTACTCAATTCTGTTTTCAATGTCATGACTGGTTTGTAATTCTGTTTCTTAATTATAATTCCTGCACTATAATCTGCTCTAAACTTTTCCGCGATTGCACATTGTTAGGAGTAGATCATGTTAGACTAGGACCGATTGGAACTGGTTTAATAACTTGATTAGGTAGAGAACCTAAAATCAACCAAGTACATACTCCCTACCAACTGATAAGGTAGCGATTGTGTAAATCCTCGATATGGCAATGGACAAATGTTCAACGATTGTTGTAAGAATCTAAGGTTGATTTGGAGTATAGATCTAAGTAAGAATGACAACCTTTTGTGTGTTGATACCCGAATTGCTACAGTAGTTAGCGTAGATTAGTTTAGCATAGTTTAGTTTACCTTCTGCACTTAAACACAAACCCCCCTATTTATTGCTTTTCTAGAGTCTGAGACCGAGTCAGTTCGACTTCGTCACGTCTATCCAAACCGAGTCAGCATTCTACACTAGACCTTTTCTACATTAACTCTGTTTTTCACATTAGCACGATCTGAACACACTGTGTCCTTGAGAGAATCGACCTAGGTTAGCTATACTATAGTTAGCTTTAGTATTTATTTGAGGGGTGTAAGACGACTAAAAACCCGCTTATCGATGAGAATATGGGTGATGCTCCTAAACCACCTCCATCAAAATTGTGCTAAGTTTAGCTGCTACCTTTGATTTGGAGGTTGAGAAAATGAATGTAAAAACAACTTTCCTTCATGGTGATTTGGTGGAAGAGGTATACATGAAGCAACCTAATGATTTTTAAATTAGTGGAAAGGAAGACTATGTGTGCAAGCTCAAAAAGAGCTTGTATGGTTTGAAGCAGCCTCCAAGACAGTGGTACAAGAAATTTGAGTCTGTTATGTGTGAGTAAGGCTACAAGAAGACTACTTCTTATCATTGTGTCTTTGTTAGAAAATTTTCTGATGATGACTTCCTTATCTTGTTGTTATATGTTGATGACATGCTTATTATTGGTTGAAGAAGCAATTGAGCGAGTCATTTGTTATGAAAGACATGGGAGCTACTAAATAGATTCTTGGTATAAGAATCATTCGTGATAGACAAGTAAAGAAACTTCAATTGTCACAGGAACACTATGTTCAAAGGGTTTTTGCAAAGATTCCATATGGAAAATGTTAAAGTAGTGAGCACTCCTTTTATTACTCATTTTAAACTGAGTTCTAGACATAGTCCTTCAAATGAAGCTGAGAAGACTAATATGAATAGAGTTCCTTATGCATTTGCAGTGGGTAGTTTGATGTACACAATGGTGTGTACAAGACCAAATATTGAACATGTTATTGGTACTGTTAGTAGATTTTTGTCTAATCCAGGTAAAGAGGAATGTTGTGAAATGAATCTTGAGGTATCTCATAGTACTAGTGATTTGAGGCTTTGTTTTGGAGGTGATAAGCCTACTTTGGTGGGTTACTCAAACTTAGATATGGTTGGGGACATTGATTCCAGAAAGTCCACTTTGGGCTATTTGATTAAGTTTGTAGCGGAGTTGTGGCTTGGCAATTTAAATTGTAAAAGTGTGTTACTTTGTCTACTATTGAGGCAGAGTTTATTGCCATTACAGAAGCATGCAAGGAGTAGGAGTTTGGTTTTGTTCAGGACAAGTACTTGTTATTCTATGATAGTCAGAGTACAATTCATCTTGGTAAGAATTCAACTTTTCATTCTAGGTCCAAGCATATTGATGTTAGGTATCATTGGATATGTGATGCTTTGGATGCTAAGCTGTTGGAGTTAGCTAAAGTTCATATTGATGATAATGGTGCTGACAAGATGACCAAGGTAGTTACAAGAGGAAAGTTTGAAGCTTGTTGTGAGATCGTCGGACTGGCGATTACCTCCACATAGTTGTGATAGGAGAGATATGTTGGGTTATTTTTAGGCTCCTAACTATGTGGAAAAAAGCTTAATACTCTCAAGCCCACTAGGTCTCTCTTATAAGAGAAGAAGGGGTCAGACTGGGAGATGGAGAAAGAATGAATTTTCATAGCCAAAAGAGAGAGAAAGAAATAGTTATACTTTCATCTATGTTGGGTTATTTTTAGGCTCCTAACTATGTGGAAAAAAGCTTAATACTCTCAAGCCCACTAGGTCTCTCTTATAAGAGAAGAAGGGGTCAGACTGGGAGATGGAGAAAGAATGAATTTTCATAGCCAAAAGAGAGAGAAAGAAATAGTTATACTTTCATCTATGCACAAATCAATATGACATCAAAATCATCATATCTTCTTCATTAATCGTTGGATCGGGTTGGAAATTTGATAGCAGGTTCAACACACATAGTTCTTCATCTTGACCATTCAGATCTTGATTTGAAGGTCTGTGGTATGAGACATTGTGCTCGTACAATAACACAATTTTGTGAGTTCTTCATTTCCTTGTTTCTCGTTTCTTGTTGTCCATTTACAAGCTTTGTTGCTTGATTGAGTTGGTTGGTTGTATGTACAAATTTGTGCTCTTGATTGAACACTCTTGTACTCCTATTTGATCATAGTTGATTGATTTCTTTGGTTTGGACAATAAGTGGTTTTTTACCTCTCACGTTGAGGGGATTTTTCCACATTAAAAATATTGGTGTCTCTTGCGTGATTCTTCTCATTGTTGTTGTTATTCTTATTTGTGATTACTCCTTGTAGATTCTTGCAAGTTAAGAGAATTTATATCCACTGCGTTATTGTATCATTGCATGTGCCTTATTACTTTTTCCCTATCAATGTTAAATAGTTTTTCATGTTTTGTATATTATCTTAAAAAATATTTTTAGAAAATAATAATTTTTGAGAATAATTTTTACTTATATTTCTCATATAAATATTTTTATGGGAGGTAAAAATATAATATTTCTAAGCCGAGTAGAAAATTTTAATAATGTAAAAATATTACAATACTCCTGTCAGTCATTTAATACAATTATAAATTTAAAATAATCTTTTATTAAACATGATAAAATAATAAATAATAATAAATATTTGTAGTATACTTAATATAATTTTAAAATAAAAATATTTTATAAAATATATTATTTTAGTTATTTTAATATATCAAACATTATACTTCATATAAAAAAATATTAAACATTATATTTTTTAAAAAAATTAATTCTTTAAAAATTGTCAAATATTAGTTAATAAATTGTTTAAGAATATTGTTATTATAGCATTCAAGATATATTTTAATAGAAGTTGTAAACAAATATTTAAAGTAGAGAAACAAAAAAATTTTATATGTTAAAATTAAATAAAAATATTAAAAATTACACTAATATATTTATAATTTTTAAAATTTATAAAAAATTTACAACAAAACTTATCCAAATATGTAATTTTAAAATTTGTAAAAGTATTTTATAATAAATTTCACCATATTTATCTAAAAAAATATTTTTTAAAAAATCACTTATGTACTTAATTTTTTTTATAAAACTAAATATGAAATGTTTTAATTTCCAATAATCATATATAAAAAATTTAAAAATATTTATAAATAATCGAACAGAGTTTAATCCGACATAGAATTTATAATTTTTAAGAATCTTAATTCTCGGAAATAAAAAAAAATCTTTTACTTAACATCTTTCGGTGTAAAAAATTTACTCAATTAATTAATCAAAATTATTGTTATTTTAAAATAATTATTATAAAAGTTAATAAATTTATTATTTATAATTAAATCATATTATATAACTTTTTTGGATTATTAATATATATTCTAAATTCTAAACCCTAAATTCAAATAAAAAACGAAAAAAAAAATATAGTTGACGTAATTTGACATTTGCACCTACTCGAGTCGAAAGTTATTTTATATATATTATACCCCACAGAAAGTTGATATCATGAAAAACAAATTACAGCAATTAAGTAAATGTTTAGTTTGCACACAAAATAAATTTTACATGTGATAATACATATTTTAATATAAAATTTGTAATTAAGATTAATTTAAACATACATTTTAATTATTTACAATAATTTAAATTTAGTTAATCAAATTAAATCTATCAAAATATAAATCAAATGGCGTCTATAAAATCTTACGACACGGAAATCTGGAATGTGATTATTTTGTCCTTTATGTATGACACACATGGGGTATGTGCTACATTTTATGACTCTTCATGTATTTTCATATTTTATGAACTCCAATTATGAAATTTGGGAATTTCATGCAAAAAGTTTTTGGTATGACTCTTGTAAATGCTTGTGGAATGACTTTCAATTATAGAGATTTTTATGTAACTTGTAACCATAAAAGCTTTTGGCATGGTTTATTTATAAAAATAGAGGATAGTTTTTTAAGCTAGTTTATTACTATACAAGTGACCAGTAAAATTATATGATAAAATAGTTAATAAATGTAAAAAGAAAAAAATAATATATTTACATAATATTAGTTTATAAATATTAATTTATTTTATAGATAAAATATATTTTAAGTATTTATAATTTTAATTTTTAATTAGTTTTATACTCTTATAATTTATATTTATAAATAAATTATTTTAAGTATATTTTTTAATATCAAATCTCTATTCATATAGTATATTTTATTATTAATCTTGTATTATATATTAAAATATTTTTAATTAAATTTAAAATAAAGTAAAAATAATATATACTTAAATAGATGTTATAATTTTATTATGTTAATTAGTGTAATGTTAAAAACATGTTGAAGTATAATATTAAAAATAATATAATAAATAATATAAAAGTATAATCTTTAAAATAAATAGTGTAACAGAAAAATATTAAAAAAATAATATAAAAAAATAAAATAAATTATCATTATGTATCATTATCAATAATATAATATTAAATTAATAAAATAAATATTATAAATAATATAATGATGAAAATAAATAATATAATATAAAATAAATCTAAAATATAATAAAATAAAATAAATCATTATCAATATCTTGAAATATAATACTAAAATAATCAAATAATTATTACAATATATAATTTAAATTTAGTTAAATCTATCAAAATATAAATCAAATAGCATCTATAAAATCTCACGAAACGGAAATCTGGAATGTGATTATTTTGTCCTTTATGTATGGCACACATGGGGTATGTGCTACATTTTACGACTCTTCATGTATTTTCATATTTTATGAACTCCAATTATGAAATTTTGGAATTTCATGCAAAAAGGCTTTTGGTATGACTCTTGTAAATGCTTGTGGAATGAATATCAATTATAAAGATTTTTATGTGACTTGTAACCATAAAAGCTTTTGGCATGATTTTTTTATATAAATAGAGGAAAGTTTTTTAAGCTAAGTTTATTACTATACAAGTGACCAGTAAAATTATATGATAAAATAGTTAATAAATGAAAAAGGAAAAAAATAATATATTTACATAATATTAGTTTATAAATATTAATTTATTTTATAGATCAAATATATTTTGAGTATTTATAATTTTAATTTTTTAATTAATTTTAAACTTTTATAATTTATATTTATAAAATCATAATAAACAAATTGTTTACTCTTTATCATTTTATTAACTTTACTATTAGTCATCCAGTTATAATATTGAAATTAAATATAATTGTTGTAACAGAGAAATTCAATAAAGACTCAATGACTTAAACTAATTGTGAATGATTAAATATAAATTAATGGGATAACAGTCCTAATATGGCAAAAATTAGGTCAATAATGTGCATTTATTAAAAAAAACTAGAATAAAGAAAACTAGAAAAAGAGATGAAGAAGAAGGTCAAAGTATATGATCAAATGGAGAAAAGATATACTTAAATAAGTAGAGATTAACTTGAGTCGTTGGAATGTATTTTTCAGGTACCCTCCCTTTCCATCACCTATTGCTAGTACCCTCCCTTTCCATCACCTAGAAGTTCACAAGGAAAGAATTTTTTTTTTACTAAATATCTCTTTCTTGTTGAAGGTTCAAAACTGCTACAAATATAAAATGATTCTCAATGATAAAACAACTTACTAATGATAGGCGATATATAGGAGATGAAGACTCTTAATAGACCGCAAAGCCTATACAAAAGATGAAGACTCCTAACAGGCCACCAAATTTATACAAGTCACTGAGTCTATACAAGATAAAACTCTTGACAGGCCATCGAGCCTATACAAGAGATAAAACTCTTAACATGTCGCCGAGCCTATACAAGAGATAAAAACTCTTAATAGATAGACTTGTCGAGATCCATATGAGAGACTAAAATTCTTAATAGGTCATTGAGCATATACAAGATATAAAGACTCTTAATAGGTCATCGAGATTCTTAAAAATAGATCGACATACTGAATTTATACAAAAACTACTGAATTTATCCAAGAACACAAAGTTCGTTCAATGCTACATTGTGAAGAACTTAATTCAATGATACATCATGAAGAACTTAGGATTAGGGGACAATTAAACCATTAATTGAGAAAACGCATCAAATAAATATATAACAGTTGTAGTAAAAGAGATTAATATAGATATAAGAAATTGTACCAATGATTATGTCAACAATGCGCGTTCATTTGAAGACAACTATAAAAACAGGTTAATAGAAATGTCAACCATAAAAAGAGGTTAAGAGGGAAGAGATATACTAAAATTAATAGAGATTAAGTTGAACATTAATAGAATTTATTTTGTGATTAAAATATACTTTTCAACCATTAATTAGACATAAAAACACATGTAAATAAACTTAAAACCAATTTTTTAATATAATTGTATTTTTGTTTTATTAACCACAACTTGTGAAAAAAAACTTTTAATAAGGTGCTTGTATGTTGTTTTCACATTTTTTAGGTTGATTTATCAAGTATAAATAATACCAAATGAAGCATCTAGATAATTTTTTCATTTTTAATCAAAAAATATTTTCCAAATATAAGATATTTTTTAATAATACTAATTTTATACATAAATAAGAATAAAAATATTTTACATTTATAAATAGAAATAACATATTTCCAGAATTTATATTTGTAAAATTATTGAATTGTACAGTGAGAATAGAGCTTTATTTAATTTCAAGAGAAAAAGATTTTTTAAGAGTTGTTTTCTTTCGTATTAAATTACACTATCAGTGTTCTATTAAGTATTTAATTTTATCTTTAATCATATATTTTTATTATTTTCAAACATTGTTACGTATATTTAACTAATATTAAAATTGAATTGAATTTTAAATATTAAATCATAACATGTCTTGTTAAATTGACAAATAAAAAAATGAGTAATTTAAGAGTTTATTTAGATAATTTTCTTCACGAGCATTTATAAAAAGATTTTCCTATAAGTACTTACTGAAAGCACCTTATCCTGCATGCTTATGTGGTTGATCCAATTGGCCATGTGAATTAGTTATTAAAATACAGGATTATTGAACAAGACATTATGGGGAGAATACAACAATTTCAAAATTAAAGAGGGATTTGTTAGTTCTAGACCAAAAGGTAAGATGCAGGTATATAGTAAGGTATATATATAAAAAAAAATTGTTGCATTTCAGCAGAGAAAAACTTAAAACATCTTGATCGATCTTTAATAAATTTGAATTTTCTAAATTTATGGGTATTGGATAATGATAATGTGAGTAGATGAAATGCATTGTTGCATTTTAGAGAGACCAGCGAGTTTTGATGTTCTTTGATGTTCTTTGATAAAAGTAAAACTATCTTAATATTTTGGTTTCCCAATGATATATCCCACGAAATTTTGTTGAAAATGATCAATTATGATTATTAGTTTATGAATTCAATCCTACGAATTCTAGTGTTTTTAGTATTTTTACTCGTGCTATATTTGGAGTTAGGTACGTTTGAATAAAGTTTTTTATAAGACATTAAAAAAAATTTTAAAAATTAAATCAAACTTATTAATAAGTTAACGGTAGAAATTTTATCAATTAATTTTCCTAAAAGTTAATTTTAAATTAATTTTAACTTTCAAACAAATTTGATGTAAATATGCCTTTAGTTTATACTTTATAGGTTAAATTAATTAACTGAATTTTCCTCATTTTTTTAAGTGCTTAGTGTTCAATATAAGTACATAGTTTACACTCCCACATATCTATTAGATTAAGTGTCTTAAAAATCGGTTTAGACATACTAGAAACAAAGCTCAACAATAGTTTAGTTCTATGTTAAATTAGAAATTAATTATCTGTTAGATTAAATATCTTAAAAACTGGCTTGGACAGGCTAGAAACAAAACTCAACAACAGTCTAGTTCTATTATTCGACTAGACATGTTACTGATTCGCTTTAACTTGTAAGAGCAGCAAAGTATACCACTAACTCAACCAATTACTTTATATATATATATATATATATATATATATATATATATATATATATATATATATATATATATATATATATATATATATATTATTTTTTAATGATTTAGATTGGTTTAAGAAGTGACCATATAGTTCAACTATTAATCTAATAATTTAGTATTTTCACTGAGTTAATAATTGTCTATTTTTTTTTAAATGAGTAGATTGAATAGAGGAGACATGTTTTAATTTTTTAGTTTATTTTCTTCGAGATCAATCCCAAGATGCTATTAATGGAATTACAAGTTGTTTGCCTATATCAAGTGATATTATTAATTTCATAATCATTCATTGATGTAGTTGTGTCTCATTTTCAACTTGAAACATTCTCATTGTCTTGAGCCAAAATCTTAAATTGGGCAACAAAACACACACTTAATATGTTGAATTCATTAACAAGACAACTTATTTTTATTGAAAAAGTTATCCATGATCACTTATATTTAATAAAATTCAAACTTTGATTCGTTTTCTACTTACATAAAACATAAATTAACATAGAGATAACCTAAAATGTGTGATAATCACATTGTCCTTAAGGACTTGTCTGTGTGATGCGCAAGTTCCCTAAGATATAACATGTTATTTCCAATAATAATTGGAACAACACAACTAATAAGATAATTTAGTAAACCACAGGAAATGAAGAAGAAAAAGATGAAAAATAAAGTACAATTGTAACCCTTCTCAAAGACATATTTACAAGGGAAAAAACAACATTTCTATAAACACTCCAAGACTAAGTTAAAAGGATAAGGTGATGGTTAGTCTAGAAGATAAAGTTAACAAGACTAAGTCTTAGGATATGATGCAACCAAGTCAACTAGACCAAATCAACATATTTATTTAGTTAAAAGGATTTTCTAAATTTAATTAAATAGAAAATGTTTAATCTTTTGAAATATAAAACTATAGTATAACAATACCCCACAAAGGGTTAAAACTTTTTATTTTTAAAAGAAGAAAATTTTTGGATTCTCATCATATAGGATGTAATGCATTGAACCTCGTATAGCTATGCTATTGAACCAGAACTAGACTAATAAGACTTAACACACTGTGATTGGTGTAATTATGTTATTGAACCAAGAACACTTAACATGTGTTAATGATCTACCAATCACATTGCACTCTCACAATCCTTGTTGTTATCACTGATGTGCACAAATAGGTCATGTGTAACATTCTAAAATTTATTTAATTATTTTTAGAAAATAAATTTCATTATTATTATTATCAATTTTATTTTAATTATTAATTATTGCAGGAAATTATTTTATTAAATAATTGCATTTTGAAACTAAAATGTTATTATTATTATTATTCTTAATGATGGCAGAAAATTAATTTAGTACTTAAATATTTACATTTAATTTTATTTTAATAGAGGAGTTAATGGTTTTATAAACTGATGAGGTATTAATCTGAATTATTTTTATTTATTAATTTAATTAATTGAATTAATGGGGCACTGATGGGTGGGTCAGGGTTGACCCAACCCAGTTAGAATATTAGACAGGGGTAATCAGTTTACCCCAATTTGTGTTTTGCATGTCAGACGGCCAGACCTAGAGGAGAGAGAACGTAGATTTGCAAGGAGGAGGAGCTAGGGTGTTCAGATCGTCCTAGAGCTGCATCGGATCATCACTGTTCTTCGCATCTAAGGTATGAGAGAGATGGGTTCGGTCATATGTGAATGTGGGAGTGTATGGGGGAGTGTATGGGTAGTGAGGGCAATCCCACAAATCCCTTTAGGATCTAAATTCTCAGATTTGTTTTGGTTATTATGTTCTAAAAATACTTTAATCGGTAGAAAAGATTCATCAATGTGTTCTATGATTTTGGTTGATTTAATTGATAATTTAATCGGTTGCATTTTGCGAAAGGTGTTAATCTATAATCATATATAGAGTAGATATAATTATTGAAGTATGGAAATATGTGATTATTCGGTATGTATCATTGTCTATCATGTGGTTATGAATTGTAAATGTATGTGATGTTGCCATGATTGATTGAAGAATATTAGCTATGTGTTCTTATAAATGATTTATGATAATGATGACTAAATTGATATGATTTTGGTATGATTATGGATTGTGTGAATAATGTATGAATCATGAGAATGAGAATGTGGATGAGAATGCATTGAGCATGGACATGAGATGCATGAGATGCATGAGAAGCCAAACGTGTGGCTATAATACCCTGGCCATATGTGGTGTTTAACAGGGGACCCTGGCTGGCCGGCCAAAAGTGGTGTTTAACAAGATGGACTAATGATGGGGGACATTCATATGCATGGACCATAGGTGGTTTTTAACCATGCTACACGCCTACCATAGGTGGTGTTTAACGATTGTGTACAATGTCTTCGCACGGGCATAGGTGGTGTTTAACGGTGTGGAGTTCCGAATCGAGACTCTTAGGTGTGATTGACATATGCGTTGTGTGAGCATGTGCATGTTGTAAACATGAATGGAATGTGATCAATTATGAATGTGATGGAACTTGTGATTGATATATAAGTATTTGTGAACTGTTAGTAATTGAGTATAGTAATGGGTGGGATTTGGGGTACTATCTGCATTTATATATGATTGAATGTTATTTCTCACCGTACTCTCTTATGGTTTTCTTTTAGGTAATGTTGAAGGCACTCATGGTGCCGAGTTTTGAAGGGGCGGGGTGTGGCATCGAGGCTTTGGAATTTAGAATGGTTGTTCTATGTCTTTTGATGTTTGAAGAGCTTATTTTAAAGATGATAATGACTTTATTTTTCAATTATAATATTTAGATTTAAAATCTTTTCGAAAACTTTATACCTACTTGCTTAATGACCATGTGAACCTTTTATCCTTAATACGAATGGTGTTTCTTTGGTTTTAACTATTACCTTGTCTTCCTTTTTATTTATATTATTATTTTAATCTAATTGTTCGAGGTAGAAGGGTGTCACATTTATTGGTATCAGAGCAGGTTGATTCATCGGCCATGAGTTATGTGTTTACTATGCTTGTGTTATGCTGAACTGTGATATTGATTGGATGTGATGATTGTCTTGATTGATTTGTTCTATTTTGACTGCTCTACTTTTCTATGAATAAGAAAAATAATGTCTAGAGGAGGTAGAAACGATCGTGCTATTGTTGATGTCTTGATGGCTATGGCTAAGGCTATTGGTAATCTGAACCAACGCCAAGAGGTAGACTGGTTTGCTCGGTTCCAAAGGAATAATCCACCTACGTTCCGTGAGGGATTTTGAGTTCAAACTTCAATTTTCTATTCTTTCTCTTAGTCAGTGCACTCATATTTGTTGAATTACTTCTACGAGTTTGATTTTGATAAACTAGGGTTTTGAAACGGAATCATGTTTCTCATGGATAAATCTCGTGTTTCTATGGTAAATAAGCTATTGAATTGAGTTGTTTAGTTTTGCAATTAAAGGGAGCTTAGAGAAGCTCAGTTGGAGGATTCATTTTTGGTTGCTAGACGTGTAGCAATAGAACAAAATAGTGGGAGAGAGTTCAACTTGGGTGTATATAGAATAATAAGTCTTGGAAATCAGATATGTGTGCCTAGTAAACCTACACTTTGGCGTTTTGATTTTGAGGAAGGTTATAGAAGTAGGCTTAATTTCCATCCTAAAGTAACTTTGATGTATCAAGACCTTAAGGGAATATTTTGGTGGCCTAAATGGAAAGAGACATAGTAGATTTTGTTAATGATTGTTTAGTTTGAGAGAAGCTTGAGTAGCATCTAAGGATACTAGTCCGTACTATTGGAGATGAGTCATGGTATAATTGTTTAATAAAAGTTAAATGGAAGATGTGAGTTTTTAAGTTATGTAATCTTTAGTTTGAGAACCCAATGGTCGACCTTTTAAGGTAGGAGTTTCTCTTAAGTTAAAAACCTTACATTAGTGAGTAAGATAATAAATTTTCCTGAGATTGGACAAATACCGTGGTGAATTCCTAGACATATTCCTTAAGTTAGCATAGTCTTTAACTCAAGAATCTAGGAAGGGAGCAAGGTTTAGGTGGATTGATAATTTGGAATTAGTTCCTAATGTCTTGGAGAAGCATTAGATAGCATGTCAACCTTAGTAATACCTTACCTTAGTTATTGAGAAGAGTGTTGTTACTAGATGGTGAGGATGTATTCTAATCTCATAGACAAATGGGAGTTGTAAGACGAATTATGTAACCCCTAGCTTGGAGGTAGTAGCAATAATGACTACTCTTAAGATTCGAAGACACCACTTGCATGATTTTAAGTCGATATTCTTGAGGACGTAAAAACACTAAGTGGAAATTCAACTAGTAGGAGTGGAACCTAAAATAGATTAGGTGATTGGAATTTCCAAATGACCAAGGTTTTAGGAAGTCATCACTAGGTAGAATCAAGATAGCAGAATATGTCGTAAATAGGAAATCCTTTCGTGTGATTAGAGGGTAGGACCTGTTAACTAGTTAGAACACCCATTTTAGTGGATAGAAGAGAAACCATAAGACGAGGGGATATGATTTTCTAGATGGAATTAGGTGATTTAGAAATGAAGTTGTGTACTTAGTAAGTTTGTGTGTAAGAACTGGATTGTAGAAGAGGGTCATACGGTAGATTTAATATTGGATTGAGGTGGTATAGATGCCTGAGGATCTTTGGAAGATGTTTTGGCAGCTTAAATAACAGGAAGAGTAGATAAGTGTGAGCACCTATTTGATTGACAGGTGAAATCCTAGAGTTATTTTAGAACTTGGGGGAGAGATTTTGTTAACCTCGAGGAATCTAATTGGATTGGGTTCAGTCTATCACTTCACCCATGCCATGTACACAATAATTGCACATGTTTCAACTCTCGATGTACATTTGTTACTCTGGCATGTAATGGGTGGGATTTGGGGTACTATCTGCATTTATATATGATTGAATGCTATTTCTCACCGTAGTCTCTTGTGGTTTTCTTTCAGGTAATGTTGAGGGCACTCATGGTGTCGGGTTTTGAAGAGGCAGGGTCTTGCTCTGATTAGTGTGACATTGGGGCTTTGGAATTTAGAATGGCTGTTCTATGTCTTTTGTTGTTTGATGAGCTTATTTTGAAGATGATAATGACTTTATTTTTCAATTATAATATTTAGAATTAAAATCTTCTTGAAAACTTTGTACCTACTTGTCAATGACCATGTGAACCTTTTATCCTTAATACGAATGGTGTTTTTTTGGTTTTAACTATTACCTTGTCTTTCTTTTTATTAACATTATTATTTTAATCTAAGTATTCGGGGTAGAAGGTGTTACATTTAGTGGTATCAGAGCCTGGTTTCGATCCAGGGACCTGCAGGTTATGGGCCTGCCAACAATCTACCAATCACATTACACTCTCACAATCCTTGTTGTTATCACCGTTGTGCACAAATAGGTCATGCGTGTGTTTGGTATTCACAAATAGGTCATGCGTGTGTTTGGTATTCACAAATAGGTCATGCATGTGTTTGGTATGCACAAATAGGTCAGGCGTGTACCTGGTATTCACAAATAGGTCATGCGTGTACCTGGTATTCACAAGTGCTTTATAGATCTCGCCAATATCTCATACGAGCGACCCCACTTGACACTCATTATAAGTGATTTCATCAAGTATATGCTATAAATCATACACCACTTGTAAGGGATATGAAAATAATTAAAAACTTTATAGGTTGTAAAACTTTCTCACTATCACATAAAGTTTTACTATAAAGTTTAATTTCTCATTAATGAGGTATCTGGTACTTTCTCACACTATAGGAAAGGATTAAAAATAAAATTAATTAAAATTAATTATAGCACTAGTAGAATTGACAAGTGAGTTGTTCTAACCTATTAGACATTTTTCATGGGATCTCCAATCACAAAAATTGAGTTATCATTACTCATTTGTTTTCAAGTGACTTAACTCTCATTCCCCTTGATGTTTTATATAAAAAAAAAAAAAAAAAAAACATGTCTGCAATTAACCTGTTTTTTTATTGAAAGATAAAGGTAGAAAATCAATATCATGGAAGACTGGAAGGGAGTTCCTTTCTTGCTTAGTTACTTGTGATTGACTACAATCAAGATTGTTTCATGTACAGTGGGAAGAATAAAAAATTGGTATGCAAGCAAAAAAGAATTTCTTCTCTTGTTAGTCTTGCACTTCAACAGGTTAATATGGTTCCCCTGATTGAAGAAATCTCCACCTTTTTCATAACAACTATTGCCTATAAGAACTATATTTATTGTTGCAAATGATACAGTAATCCGATACAAGTCTTCCTATAACACTTCCTTCTTCAATTGTCAATCTGCTACTATGTTTGTTCCATAGATGAATCCCGTAAGTCTTCCCACTGAGCTGAAGCAGTTTGGCTTCTACCCATCTCGATTCACCCCGAGTTTTCGGCTTCATAAAAAACCCACTTATCTTGTTCCAGTCCACTGGATAAAAGGCCATAGGAGGCAAGATTGTAAAGTTGAAATCATGTCTTGTCCCCAGTTTCTTAATCACTCTGGAAACCAGGTAGGGACCATTATGCCCCCATTTGTTTCCATCAAAAGTCAATGCAAATTCATTCATGAATCTTTTCAGAAGTGGATGTCTCATATCAAAAATCAGAACTGCATTATTTAATCTGGTCCACTTCTTGGAACCCAAATTCATGCTTTGTGCACCAATAGAATTCCTTAACCCTGTTAAGGGTTTCAGAACTATAAAATATGTGTCTATATAGACACCACCATATTTGTAGAGAACTGCAAGCCTTATCAGATTGGATAGATTCTGAGACAAAGGAATCTCACCAGGGTCCTCTCTACCCTTCCTTAGTTCATTTAACCAAGCTTCAGCTAGAGTCCTCTTGAACAAAAATGACAAATCTGGGGCCATCGCCTGCACTTTGAACCCACGATCAAGCACCGGTTTCAGGATCCTGTAGCCATGTCTGGTGTCCAAAGTTCTTGATAGAATTATTAGACATGCCTTAGGATGAGTCTTGAAAATGCTTTCCACAGACAGCAATTCTCTCCCTCCAAATAAGCCTGCAGGAGAAATCCAAGTCATGAAAAACCGAACCTCGCATTCACGGCCAAGAAACCCCAAAACTCGAGCGTGAAATTGCCGGGTCAAGTTGTTTGACTTGAGGATCTTCAAGTTATGCAACTGTTCTCGAAACCATGCTATTCTTTCTTCTTTTGTCACATTGAGTGGGGCAACAAGAGCCTTCTGGATTCGACCATCAGCTTCATCCTTCTCTTGAATGGAACGTAAAGGTATGTGAACAAGTGTTGTTGACCTTATTCCTTTTTTTGTTCTGTGATTATGAAGTTCCAACTTCTCTGGAGCTTCTATATTAGCTGCAAAGTGTAGGGAATCATGGTAGAGAACATTATCTGCATGGATGAGAAAAATTATGGCAGAGAATATGATTAGAGAGGAGACAGATAGTTTGGCATGTTTAAGCAAACGATGAATAAACATTCTTTGGATTATCCAGTGTCTAATGAGAGTTTCAATTGAATTGAACTTATGAATAACATATGGCCTTGGTTTCCACGTTTTGTTTTTCATATGGTGTAATACTAAAACTCTTGTAATTACAAAGTCAATGTTTATATAAAATGGTACATGAAGATATTGTTATTTTGTGTCTATATATAAGATATAATAATATACGTGTCATGGAGTGATTAATAAGAATATTGCTGAGGTCAAATATCAAACAAACACGATGCTTGGTGTGAGGATTCAGATAATGTATAGATGTTGCTCGTTGATAACGTTACTTGTGTGACGAAATAGTATCGATCTTTCCTCTATTTCTTCTCCTTCCCCATCTTCATTCCATTTTTTTCTCTACGAAACACACCCTTATCAAAGGAGGGTTTTGTTGTTGGAGTGGGCCCTAGCAAATTGCTTCTTCCGTCCTTGACTGAGCAACAATGCCTTGGAGTATCCAACATCTTTTTAGGAATGAAATTTTTGAAATAAAATTGACTTAATTGCATTTATCTCCTTGTTTGTTGGTTGCAAGCGTAATTTCAATCTCATTATTTTAATTGTTAGATTTCAATTAATACATTTAAAGTATGAGCTATTCTACTTTATAATTTTAATTGTTTGATTTTTTTTTTAAGTATTTGAAAAAAAAAGTTATTTTAATCTTGTTACTATCTATTTTAATAGACATCATAATATAACAAAAGTCAATTAACTATTTTTTTAAAAATAACTTGGACTTTTTATTAAAAAAAATATTTGAAGTAATATTAATTATTTAATTTTTATAAATTCAAAAATTAAATATTTATAGATTATAAATTATTGTTCAATTTTTAAAAATAAAAATTACTGATTTTGTTATTATATGACGATGTAAATTCTCTTTAGTACTAGAAACTTTTAATGACAAGTGTAAATTCTCTCCAGTTCAAGATTTTTTTTTCTGTTCTCGTTCGAGAAGCTATTATTCTCATCCGAGAGTGTATAGTGTCTTCGTTCTCTAATCGTATCCCCCTGTAGATGTGCTCCTTGATCCTTATTTATACATGAACGACCCTCTAGTACTCTCCCTAACAGACTCCTAACAGTCCTAACTGTCTTCTAATTGACTTTGGGAGCTGAGCGTTTGGGTCAGGAAGGGGCTGGTATGAGTGGACTGGCTTCCTTTGGGCCAAGGTACTCTGTTGGGTTGGGGTGCATCTGCCTTTGGGCCCAAGTTCGGAGGGTGCCAATTGTCGTATGGGCCTACGCACATGTCAGAGCTCGGTCGTCATGACCGATCGGTGCATAGCCCCTCAAGCTTTTTGCCATAGGGAATAAGCTTTAATTCTCCTTTCTGGTTTGAGACGGTAGAATGTGGTTCCCAGTCTTGATTGGCGGGTCGGCTAGTTGACTCTTAGTCCCTCCTTTGGTCGCACCTTGTTATAAGCCGTTTGTGTGCGGCTCGCTCAGACTCGACCGACCAGAATGGATTCTTGGTAGAAGTGGACTCGGACTATCCGGTGGGCCGACTACTGCACACCCCCTTATGTGTCAGGTGAAGCGATAATCGACCGGGATGGACTCAGTCAACAGGTGTGGACTCGGACTATCCAGTGGGCCGACTGGTACTCAGCCCCTCATGCGCCAGGTGGAGCGATAGGTACTTTGAAGTTTCATCTAGTATGAGATTTGATTGGTCGAGCAAGTTTTCAGCTATGTAGGATAGGCCTTGAAAGCTTTTGACATATATGGATGTGACCGTGTCGATTTGTGGGAGTTTCTCTTGTCACCTCTTGGTTTCATTTGTTCAGAGTGTTCTTGCCTCAGGGGGTCGGCTGTTCGTAGGTCTTTTGGTATCCCGGATAGCCTTGACCGGCTTGTCTCTGACAAGTTTTTAATAATCTCGCCTAGAGAGGACTTAGTGACCGGCCGCTTTCAAGTCTTTTCTCATCTTGCTTGGAGGGGATCTAGTGTCTTTTTACTTCATGCTTGGAGGGGACCTTTTTAGGTCTTTTTTCTTCATGCCTAGAGGGGACCTTTTTTGGCCGTCCTTCGTAGGTCTTTTTCTTCATGCCTGGAGGGGACCTTTTTTTAGTTGTCCTTCGCAGGTCTTTTTCTTCGTGCCTGGAAGGGACCCTTGGGGTCGTCCTTCACACGTCTTTGTCTTCATGCCTAGAGGGGACTTTTTTTCGGTCGTCCTTCGCAGGTATTTTTTTCTTCGTGCCTGGAGAGGACCCTTGGGGCCGTCCTTCGCAGGTCTTTGTCTTCGTGCTTGGAGGGGACCCTTGGAGTCGTCCTTCGCAGGTCTTTTTTCTTCGTGCCTGGAAGGGACCTTTTTTTCAGCCATCCTTCACAGGTCTTTTTTCTTCATGCTTGGAGGGGACCTTTTTTCCGCCATCCTTCGTAGGTCTTTTTATCTTCATGCATGGAGGGCACCTTTTTTCGGTCGTCCTTCGCAGGTTTTTTTTCTTCGTACACCATATCAACCTTTTTTGGTCGTCCATTTAGGGTCGTATCGTCGCACCTCGGATCAACCTTTTTTGGTCGTCCATTTAAGGTCTTGTCATCGCACCCCGAATCAACCATTTTTGGCCGTCCGTTTAGGGTCTTATCGTCGCACCCCGAATCAACCTTTTTATGGTCGTTTGTTTAGGGTCTTGTCGTCGCACCCCAAATCAACCTTTTTTGGCCGTCTGTTTGGGGTATCATCGTCGCACCACGGATCAGCCTTTTTTGGCTGTCCGTTTAGGGTCTCATAGTCGCACCCCGGATCAGCCTTTTTTGGTCGTGCGTTTAGGGTCTAATCATCACACCCCCGATCAATCTTTTTTTGGTCGTCCGTTTAGGTCTTTTTTATTCAAATGCTCTCAAGCTTTGTTCGAAATGGGGAGCCAAAATCCTTTTTGGGAACCTGCATGAATTGTGGATTATAGTCTTTCATATTTCAAGATACAAATATACTTACCAAAGATTCAAGGTTCCTCCTATGGCGTTGTGGGCATATTGGGCTTGATGGCGGATCTGCGACTTCTCTGGCTTTCAAGATTATGCCTTACACTCCGATCCTTTTAGTTTTTCTTTCTTGGTTTCTCCCTGAGAAGGTGCGTGAGTGAGTGAATGGTGATGAGGTTGGACAGAGGAGGAATAGGTCATCTCTTCTCTCTAGTTGTTGCTTTAAGAGAGAAGATAGAGATATCAAATATATGTTACTCTCTTAAGACAATAAGTGTTAGTGGAGTAGCTGATTAGTGTCTGCATCCCTAAGTGTAATTCAGTGAACCTGAGGTTGAGGCATTGAACCTCCTCACCTCCAAAGTTCTTTTGTTTTACTAAAGGTGAAGAAAGAAATATCAAAATGAAAGTGTTTTTTGCGAAATTTGAAATAGGTGACGTGACACAATTGTCTCTCTATTGTGTTATGCCTCTTTACTACACTGCACTACTACACCGACTGTGCCTCTCTGCTACTGCAGTTTTTTTTTTCGAGCGAAGTCATACCAAACCCCTTTTTTCTCTTTTTCTTTCACCATTTCCCAATAGAGGAGGGATAATCATTTTTTCTCTCTTCCTTTCACTACTTCCTCCCCCCGCCTTTCTCTGTTGCTGCTGAAAAACTTTCGTAGTTGTGATCTGCGACTTCGTTTTGGTCAGCCTCTTGGCAGTGGGAGTCCTCTCTCTTCCAATTCAGGAATGCAAAGATGGAAACAGCTATTTCTTGCACCGATGAAGGTCTACCCGTAGCGGAGGCGGGTTTTTCCTCAGCTTCTCCTTCCGAATCTAGGGTCGATGTCAGCTCCGACTGTTGTTCAATACGGTGGATCTAGGAGCTTCGCCAACTCCCGTAGCCACTGTCCCTGAGCGCGGTGGTCATCCTTGCTTCTAAGCTTCAAGGTCCGTCTCTTAATCTTGAGGCGTCGGGAAAAGTTTTACTGAGGCCCACGGTGGGCGCCACTGTTCTCGTCCAAGAAGCCACTATTCTCATCCGAGAGTACAGATAGTGTAGTGTCTCCATTCTCTGATCGTATCCCCCTATAGGTGTGCCCCTTGGTCCTTATTTATACATGAATTACCCTCTAGTACTCTCCCTAACAGACTCCTAACTCTCTACTACACTGCACTACTGCACCGACTGTGCCTCTCTGCTACTGCAGTTCTTTTTTTCGGGCGAAATCATACCAAACCCTTTTTTTTTCTTTTTCTTTCACCATTTCCCAATAGAGGGGGGATAATCATTTTTCTCTCTTCCTTTCACTACTTCCTCCCCCCGCCTTTCTCTGTTGCTGCTGAAAAAACTTTCGTAGTTGTGATTTGTGACTTCGTTTTGGTCAGTCTCTTGGCAGTGGGAGTCCTCTCTCTTCCAATTCAGGAATGCAAAGATGGAAATAGTTATTTCTTGCACCGATGATGGTCTACCCGTAGCGGAGGCGGGTTTTTCCTCAGCTTCTCCTTCCGTATCTAGGGTCAACGTCAGCTTCGACTGTTGTTCAATGCGGCGGATCTAGGAGCTTCGCCAACTCCCGTAGCCGCTGTCCCTGAGCGCGGTGGTCATCCTTGCTTCTGAGCTTCAAGGTCTGTCTCTTAATCTTGAGGGGTCGAGAAAAGTTTCACTGAGGCCCCACGGTGGGCGCCACTGTTTTCGTCCAAGAAGCCACTATTCTCATTCGAGAGTACATGTAGTGTAGTGTCTCCATTCTCTGATCGTATCCCCCTATAGGGTGCCCCTTGGTCCTTATTTATACATGAATGACCCTCTAGTACTCTCCCTAACAGACTCTTAACTGTCCTAGCTGAGCATTTGGGCCAGGAAGGGGCTGGTCTGAGTGGACTGGCTTCCTTTGGGCCAAGCTACTTTGTTGGGTTGGGGTGCATCTGCCTTTGGGCCCAAGTCTAGAGGGTGTCAGTTGTTGTGTGGGTCTACGCACATGTCGGAGTTCGGTCATTGTGGCCGACCGATACATTTACCATTTAATCTTTGTGTGTATTTCTCTTATTGAAAATTTTTACTATTGGAGATGATACACACTTGCTAATGGCATCGACCAAATCATATTTTAAATTAATTATTCAAAATTGATAGGTTCCTCAGCGATTGTTATTTATGGTGCTTTTATACCTGTATGGTACATCCGTTGACCAAAGTTATATGCGAAACGCAAGTCGTGTAGAGACTTAATTATCACGTTTATTATTATGAATAATATAAGTGCTAAAAAGATAACAATAATAAAATCTTACCTTATATAAGAAATATAGCTCTACTTTATGAATAGAAGAAGAGAAAAAATAAATAAAATCTCACCTTATGTAGAAAAGGATAAAAAATTTTAATAAACACTTTTAGAACAAAATATGAATAAAATACAAAAAGTGAGAAATTAGTGTTTTTAAAAAATACTATTTGAAATAATATACAAAAAAATGTTACAAATTATTAAAAAAAATTGTATATCAAACATTACTAATAAAGTTATCCAAATTTTTCGATTAGACTTCTTTTATTTGCTCGCTCTTTGTCTAGTTTAAATGTATCCTATTATGGTAAGAAAATTTTCTCACTTAATCTAAAAATTTGATATCTTTATAATTATGTATTGACAGCAATTTCAGGTTAAAGTGTGGTTGTAAGTTGAAAAATATATTTATTTCAGTCTAAGAGGTAATATTATTGTAACTTTCAAACTATTGCAAGCATGAACTATTAATGTATTTCTTATCTATTGTTATAGCATGCAATGCTTCATCATTTTTAGTAACCACTACAAAAGAAGTATTTCTTAGCGACAAAATTTAGTGACTGAAATAAAGGCGTTTCTAAATAGCTTCGAAATTAGTGACTGCAACTGATTTTTTTTTAAAAAAAATTAACGACCAATTTAGTGACCAAAAGTATAACATAAAAAATAATAAAATAAAATGAATGATTGACGACTGAAATAGCGATAGAATAGAAAAGGAAAAATGTTAAATTTTGCGACCGAATTAGACACCAAAATTCAGAAACTAAAAATATAAAAAACAATTTAGCGACCAAAAATAAAAATGACAAAAAAATTTAAAAATATACATATTAGCGATTGAAATAGCGATGGAACAAAAATGAACAAAAAGGTTGAATTTTGCTACCGACTTAGTGAACGAAAATCAGAAAATAAAAATGTAAAAAACAATTTAGCGACCGAAAATAAAAACATCATATATATATATATATATATATATATAAAAGCAACCAAATAGAACCGAAATAGAAAAGAAAAAATGAATTTTGCGACCAAAATTCAAAAAATATATATTAACGACTGAATTAGTGACCGAAATTCAGAAAATAAAATATGAAAAACAATTTAGCAACAGAAAATTAAAAAGTCAAAAAAATAAAAATATATATTAGCGACTGAAATAATGACAGAACAGGAAAGGACAAAAGGTTGAATTTTACGACTAAATTACTGACCAAAATTCAAAAATTAAAAATATAAAAAACATTTTCGCGACTGAATTAGCAACCAAAAGTAAAAACGTCAAAAAAATAAAAAAAATTATTAGCGACCGATTTTCAAAAATTCAAATATTTTTTCCTCTACTTTTTCCCTCTTTTTTTTTTCGACTCCATTTTATTTAAACACTCCTCCCCTCCTTCCCTCTTCAACCTTTCACTCACTCAGTCTCTCCTCTCCTCTCCTCCCTCTACCGCTGCCATCGCCACTTTCGCCGCCACCACCACTACCACTCCATCACCATCTTCATCGCCTCCCCTCCCTTCCTCTTTTTCTCTCTATTCTCCACCCACCTCTCCTACTTTCTTTCCTCCACCACCACCTCTTCTCCATCTCATACCTCTTTCCACTCCTTTCTCTCCTCCCTTCCCTCCCTCTCCTCCTTTCATTCCTTCTCCTCCCTCCCTCTCTTCTCTCTCTCTTTTCCTTCTCCCTCACTCTCTCCCCCAACCACCAACCGATCACCACCCATCTAGTTAAAAAAAAAAAATTAGCGACCAATTTTTAAAAGTAAAATTCAAATATTAGCCACCGAAATAGCGATTGAATTGTTTAAAATAAAAAATAGTGACCGAATTAGCGACCGATTTTGTAATATATAAATAATTAATAATAAAAACTTAGCCACTGGATTTTTAAAAAATACAATAGTGACTGAATTTTTGGCCTGTAATTAGCCACCAAAAACAATTTGGTCGGTAAATCATTTAGCGACCAAAATCAAAAATTAGCGACCGATTTTCATCTTTAGCGACCAATTTATTTGGTCGCTAAACTTAAAATTTTTTGTAGTTAACATTCTCCGAATTCCTAATAGAAAGGTCACCACAAAGATTTGAAAGTCCTTTCAATTTCTTTTCTCATTTTCTCTTGGCATCATGTTTACTAGATTTCACATACAACTAGGAAACTTAAATAGTTTAAAGTAACAAGACAACTTCAAAGTTTGTAGATTACTACATGATGACTTAGAGAGTTATTGTATGTCTTACAAGAGATATTTGAGTAATGTAAATGGATCAATTCACTTGTTGAATCAGGCAAAACATTTAAACTTACGAATTCACAAAATGATAAAACCATCGAGTACATAAATTTCAACATTATGATACATGGTGTTTTTTTTTATTGTTAACAAGAAAGTTTTAAAAAATATTACTCAACAAAATCTCCAAAGTTGTTCGAGACTGGATCGTTAAATTTGGTAAATGATAAATAACGAGTTTTGGTATTAATCTTGATTTTGCTACCGAGTTCTTTTGATTTGAAGTAGAATTCTCCACCAAGAGATGCATCACAAAATAATTATCCCAAATTTGTCTACTTGAATGTTAAAAAAATATTTCGAAACTAAATAATCAATATTAGTAACCAACTTCTCCTAGCATCTTTTCCCTTTTGTGATTTTAGAAAATACTTAGTTATTCACAACAAGATTAACTTATTTGTCTGAATTTCAGAATCCTTGACATACAATAAACAAATTTTATGACCTTCAGGAAATTCCCCTAATATCATTGTTCAGTACATTATTCCAATTCCTAATATAATGTTTTCTTCTCAACATACCTCCAAGCTATTATGCCGCTATAGACAATCTGTTACATCTTATAACAATCTTCCTTCCATTATTTTAAAGTTGTTGTATTCTTATCAAAATCTGCAGAAAAACATGAGTGGTTTGCAAACACTATCCAAGGATTTTTATTTGACAATTGGTTCAAATGATAATCTTGAACAATGTGAGTGCAGAATGCAGAAGCTAAGTTGTCATTGTGTGTTGTTAAGATAATTCTACTTTCCCTGATTTTAAGTTGAAATGGTTATTTAAGAAGACTTCAATTAACATAATCTTCAATCCAAAGATCATTTAAAACAATAAAAAATATTTTATCTTTTAGTTTTGTCCACAAATTTTGTTGAAGTAAATTTAGATCTTCCAATTTACAAGGCCTCCAACAACTGCATTTATCATAGTTATTGTGCCCTTCATAATATCAAATTGTTGAGAAGCACAATGCAAAAATGACTGGTGTTCTTTTCTTCTTCTTTGTAGTTTGTTTGTTGAGAAGCACAATACAAGGTTTTGCTTAATATTATAGTGAATGATGCAAAAGATTATCCTACGACTACAAGTACTATTATTAATATGACGTGGGAACACTTTGCTTTTTGTTTTGATAAATATACGTGGGAACACTTTGCTTTCAATCTTTGAATATAATATGTATTCCTATCATTTAACTAATTTCCTTTGCTTTATAAAATTTTATTAACAGACTTCAACATTAAAAAAAAAGTCATAATTTTTGTCAAACAACATTACACTGGGTTTGTGGTTAAGAAGTGTGACATTTTCTGTTGACCGGAAGTGAATTCAAGTGTTTCTATAATTGTTTTATTTGGCTGAAAAATCGGATTGTAATTTTCAATATAGTAGCTTATACAAATCACAAATACGCAAGGGATTAGTGTTTTTTTTTTTTTTGCCTAATTTTATTCATATTCAGTTTCTTTTTATTTGCCTTCAACTGTTTTTCATAAAGGCTCTAGGCCTTAAGTTTGCTTTGTGTATTCGTATCATAAGTAGAAATTTATGACATATAAGTCTTTACATTAAATAGTAAAAATCCAAAAATGTTATTTGATGATTATATATAAGACTTTTTCCAAATTGAGTTGTAGTGTCAGTTCTTAAAATATGTATATCGATAGGGATG
Source organism: Mucuna pruriens (assembly GCA_025330945.1). NCBI lineage: Eukaryota > Viridiplantae > Streptophyta > Magnoliopsida > Fabales > Fabaceae > Mucuna > Mucuna pruriens. Next base: position 2,861,548 of record JAENHJ010000537.1, read on the forward strand.
ACATCTTTACATAAACAATATTATGTTTAAGCAGCTGAATTTTTTTACTTGTATACTTATGAAACTACGGATTATTCATGAGAAGCAATCATATATAGAGAAGCTTAATAATAGGTAGTGTATCGGTCGGCTACTATGACTAGGCTCTGACATGTGTGTAGGTTCACACCGCACCTAAAAGGAGAATACAATTAGAGAGCAGAACACACTACACTACCTGTATTCTCAAACGAGAACAATAGCGCCCACCGTGGGGCCTCGATGAAACTTTTCCCGATGCCCGCAAGATTGAGAGTTCAAGTGTGAAGTTCTGAGCTTGAGGAAAATGAAGAAGAGCGAAACCCCTCCTTGCATTACCAAACTTGTGGAGAAGAAGAAGGAGACTGGTTTGGCTACTAGGCTAGGAAGAAAGAGCCCTAATGGCCATGGCACAAGGGAGAAAGAGCAAGGAACGGATTCTAATGTGAAAAAGGAAAATAGAGGGACGCACCATTTGTTACTATTGGACAAATTCTTTACCTTAACGGGAACGAGAATTAATTAACTTTCTCACGTGAAGGAGAAAAATAAAAAATTTTTGGGGTGAGAAGGACCTGAACCTGCAACCTCACCATCACTAAGGGAAGAGACCAACACGCTAGCCAACTAAGCTACCACCACTTGCTATAATAAGAAAGTAACAAATAACTATTAATCTCTCGGTCGGTCACACCTCATTTCAATCTCTAGGCCACCCATTTCGCCACTCGGTCAATCGCGCCTCATTTCGTCTTCTGAAGGAAGAAATAAGACATTTTTGGAGTGAGAGAGACTCAAACCCACAACCTCAAGATCACTCAGAAAAGGGACCGATACACTAGCCGACTGCGCCACTACCACATGTTATTATAAGGGAGTAATAAATATATGTTATTTCTATCTTCTCTCTTAAAATAATAACTACATAGAAAAAGATGACTTTTCCCTCCTTCGTCCAACCTCATCACCACTCACTCACTCACGCACTTTCTCAAAAAAAAAACTCGAAGGCCCGGAGTGTGAGGCATAATCTTGAAGGCCAGAAAAATTGCATACCCGTCATCAAGCCCAAGATCAAAGGGCCATACATCCTCCACCAACATACCCACAACGCCACGGGAGGAACCTCAAAATCGTCGTTAAGTATTTTTGTATCTTGAAATATGTAGGACCACAATCCATAATTCATGCAGGTACCCAAAATGGATTTCGGCTCCTCGAACAAAGCTTGAGAGCATACGAAGACAAAAAAAAGACCTGAGAAAGGTAGCCAAAAGAGGTCCCCTCCAAGCACGAAGACAAAGACCTGAGAAGGGCGGCCAAAAAACGTCCCCTCCAGGTGAAAAGGTCGTTACTATTTGTTAGGAGTTATTTTTCTATTCTAGTTAATAAATCCTAGTTTTTAGGAATAGTTTGTTTTTGAACGTTGTCATGTAGTCATACGTGAAGCTATTTTTATGTATTCTATTATAGGCTATATAATAGCCTCTTTGAAATGAATAAAGCAACTCAGTTTTGCACTAGTTCAAATACATATACTTTCTATTCTTACAAACTAGTATCAGAGCCCCCACTAGGCCTGATACATAAGTCGTAACTTACCTGTGAGGACAGAAATTTTCGATGATGAGCAACGAGAAACTTTCCGCAAAATTTGGAGGAAATGATTGTGTGAAGAAATCAATGCTTAATGCATTGAGATGGGAGTTTGAGGTGCTTGAAATGACAGACACCAAAACCATCACAGAGTATTTTGCTAGAGTAATGGCAGTGGCCAATAAAATGAGAAGCAATGGAGAGAATATGCCTAACTCCAAGGTGGTTGAAAAAATACTTCGAACCTTGACAACCCGATTCACCTATGTGGTGGTTTCGATTGAGGAGTCACAAGACATAGAGGCAATGTCCATTGACGAACTTCAAAGCTCTTTGGTGGTCATTGAGCAAAAGTTCAAACGAGTCAGCCGAGATGATAAGCAAGTACTCACGTTGGAGAGCAGTAGAGGCAGAGGAAGAGGAAGAGGAAGAGGATCATACCGAGGTCGTGGACGTGGAAGAGGAAGACAGTCTTTCTCCAAAGCAACTATGGAGTGCTTCAAGTGCCACAATTTGGGTCATTTCCAGTATGAATGTCCCGAATAGAACAAAGAAGCAAATTATGCAGAATTAGATGAAATAGAAGAGCTTCTCTTGATGGCTACTGTAGACACGAGAGCCAATAGGAATGTCACTTGGTTTTTGGACTCAGGGTGTTCCAATCATATGTGTGGTGATAAAGGTGTGTTTGTAAAAATGGTATCTGAAGCTAAGCACTTCGTCAAATGTGGAAATAACTCTCGAATGACTGTTGTTGGAACAGGTAGTGTCAAATTGGTATTTAATGACACTGCCTTTCTTATTCAAAATGTATACTATGTCCCAAAGCTTCACAAAAATTTGTTGAGCATGGGACAACTGCAGGAAAAGGGCCTTTCCATCCTCATACGGAATGGGAAATGCAATATTTATCATCTATCTAAAGGTTTGATTGCACACACAAACATGAGCACCAATCATATGTTCATTCTTTTTAATGAAAGCTTCATCATCCCTACTCCTACTAAAGAATGTCTACTTACCTCCTCCGATCTCACTTATCTTTGGCATCAAAGGTTTTGTCACTTAAGCTACAAAGGCTTGAAGACCCTACAAACACGAAAAATGGTGCATGGTCTACTCAAATTGGACTCCTCAAGTATCGTATGTGGTGACTATTTCACTGGCAAACAGCATCGTAATCCAATTCCTAAGGCAAGCGAGTGGCGTGCTAGCACGATCTTGGAACTCATACATGCAAACATTTGCGGACCAATAGAACTCATCTCAAATAGTGGAAAAAGGTATTTCTTAAGCTTCATCAATGATTATAGCTGTAAAGGTTGGGTGTATTTTCTCTCTGAAAAATTTGAAGCGTTGGAATGCTTCAAGTCCTACAAGAAAATGGTGGAAAAGGAAGTCAAAGCATTCATCAAATACTTACAAACAGACAGAGGAGGAGAGTTTAACTCTCTCGTGTTCAAATTGTTTTGTGAAGAAAATGGTATCAAAAGGAAACTTACCACAGCCTATACGCCGCATCAAAACGGAGTCGCAGAATGCAAAAACAGAATTGTTATGAACAAGGTACGTTGCATGCTCTCTATAAAAGGGGTTCCCAAATCTTTTTGGACTGAACCAGTAAATTGGACATTTTATCTGTTGAATTACTGTCCAACGCACATCGTGAAGAACATCACTCCAAAAGAAGCTTGGAGTGGAATCAAACCTTCGATCAAACACCTTCGAGTTTGGGAATGCTTAGCTCATGTGCACATACCAGAGGCAAAACGAGGTAAACTTGATGATAAAAGCTTTCCTTGTATTCTGCTAGGTATTAGTGATGAGTCAAAGGGTTATTGTCTATTTAACCCTAAGACAAAGAGAATTGTAGTTAGTAAAGATGTCATATTTGAAGAAGAGAAGAGTTGGACTGGGGTTCAAATTATAAAGAACAAATAGAAAATGAGCTGGTGTGGGGTGATGATGAGAATAATGAGAATGATGAATTCCATAGTGATAGTGAGAATAATGAGGGCAGTGTAGTTAGAAATGAAGCAGTAAGTTCACAAGAACACGTAATTCAAGGGAGAGAAAGGAGGAAGCCGACTGGGATAGGGGATTTTGTTAGTGGTGAGGGATTGAGTGAAGAAGAAGAAGCAAAGGCTTACATGGTACAAGATGTTACAGGTGATGATCCAATTCTATTTGAGGAAGTTGTCAAACACGAGAAATGGAGAAAGGCTATGGACAATGAAATAAACTCAATAGAAAAGAACCAAACTTGGGAACTAATGGACCTGCCAACTGGAGCAAAAACAACCGGAGTCAAATGGATTTACAAAACGAAATTGAATGAGTTGGGTGAAGTTGATAAGTACAAAGCAAGATTGGTAGCTAAGGGGTATTCACAACAACATGGAATTGATTTTTCTGAAGTCTTTGCCCATGTTGCACGCATGGATACAGTGAGGTTGATCGTGGCACTTGCAGCATGCAAGGAATGTGACATCTTTCAGCTAGATGTAAAATCTGCATTCTTGCATGGAGAGTTGAGTGAAAATGTGTACGTAGAGCAACCAAAGGGATATGTCAAGAAAGGGAAAGAGCACAAGGTTTACAAGTTACATAAAGCCTTGTATGGTCTAAGGCAAGCACCAAGAGCTTGGTTCAACCGTATAGAAGCACATTTCATGTAGGATGGCTTTCAAAAATTTTCAAGTGAGCAGACCCTATTCATCAAGAGGAGCGCTAGAGAAAATATATTAATTGTCAGCATCTATGTTGATAATTTGATTTATACTGGCAATGACATGAGTATGATGATTAAATTCAAGAAGTCTATGATACAAGCTTTTGACATGACTGACTTAGGGAAAATGAGATTCTTTCTCGGCATTGAGGTCTTACAAAAACCAAGAGGAATTTTTGTGTGTCAACAGAAATATGCCAATGATGTTCTGAAGAAGTTTGCAATGTTTGAGAGCAAACCTGTGAAAAGTCTAATTGTTCCAGGTAGTAAGATTAACAAAGATGTTGATGGTATAATTGTAGATAACACTTACTTCAAGCAAATTGTGAGAAGTTTAATATATCTGGCAGCTACACGGCCAGATATCATGTTCAATGTGAGCTTAATTAGCAGGTATATGTCCAAACCAACAGAGTTGCACTTGCAAGCTGCTAAAAGAATCTTACTGTATTTAAAAGGAACTACTAGTTATGAGATAGTCTACAAGAAAGGAGAGGAAGAAAATCTGCTTGCATTCACAGATTCTGATTATGCAGGAGATGAGGATGACTTTAAAAGCACGTCTAGTTATGTGTTCTTGTTAAGTTCAGGAGCAGTGTCATGGATGTCCAAGAAACAACCAATTGTTACTCTTTCGAGTACAGAGGCAGAGTTTGTGGTTGTTGCTGCCAATGCCTGTCAAGCAATGTGGATGAGAAGAGTCTTGAGAAATTTAACTCATACTTAAGACAATAGCACTGTTATCATGTGTGATAATAGTTCAACAATTAAACTTTCAAAAAATCCAGTAATGCATGGAAGGAGTAAGCATATTAGAGTGTGTTTTCATTTTTTAAGAGATCTTGTGAAAGATGGAGAAATTGAGTTGGTGCACTGTGAAATGCAAGAACAAGTTGCAAATTTGATGACTAAAGCCTTAAAACTTGAGGCTTTCTAGAAGCTTAGAAAGAAGAAGGGAATGTTTGATCTTGCTGGAGTAAACTAACTGCATACTGCAATCAATTTAAAGGAGGGAATGAAAAGATCATTACTGTTTGTTAGGAGTTATTTTTCTATTTTGTTTAATAAATTCTAGTTTTTAGGAATAGTTTGTTTTTGAACGTTGTCACGAAGTCATACGTGAAGCTATTTTTATGTATTCTATTACAGGCTATATAATAGCCTCTTTGAAATCAATAAAGCAACTCAATTTTGCACTAGTTCAAATACATATACTTTCTATTCTTACACCAGGCGTGAAGACAAAGACCTGAGAAGGGTGGCAAAAAAGATCCCCTCCAGGCACGAAGACAAAGACCTAAGGAAGGCGGCCAATAAAAGGTCCCCTCCAGGCTCGAAGACAAAGACCTGAGAAGGACGGTCAAAAAAGGTCCCCTCCAGGCACGAAGACAAAGACCTAAGAAGGATGGCCAGAAAAGGTCCCCTTCAGGCACGAAGACAAAGACTTGAGAAGGGCAGCCAAAAAAGGTACCCTCCAGGCGCGAAGACAAAGACTTGAGAAGGGCGGCCAAAAAAGGTTCCCTCTAAGCACGAAGACAAAGACCTGAGAAGGGCGGCCAAGAAAGGTTCCTTCCAGGCACGAAGACAAAGACCTGAGAAGGGCAGCCAATAAAGGTCCCCTCCAGGCATAAAGACAAAGACATGAGAAGGGCGGTCAATAAAGGTCCCCTCCAGGCACAAAGACAAAGACCTGAGAAAGGCGGCCGAAAAAGGTCCCCTCTAGGCATGGAGAAAAAAGACCTGGGAACTTGGCCAAAAGGTCCTGCCCAGGCGAGATGAGAAAAGACCTGAGAGTGGTCGGTCATCAGATCCCTTCTAGGCGAGATGGGAAAAGACCCGTCAGAGACAAGCCGATCAAGGCTGCCTGGGACACCAAAGACCTACAAGCGGCCAGTCACTAGATCCCCTCCAAGCGAGATGAGAAAATACCTGAGAGCGGTCGGTCATCAGATCCCTTCCAGGCGAGATGAAAAAAGACCCGACGAAGACAAGCCAATCAAGGCTGTTCGGGGCACCAAAGACCTGCGAGTGGCTAGTCACTAGTGTCCGAGGTACCAAAGACCTATGAACGGCCAATCCATAGACTCCCCGAGGCAAGAACACTCTGAACAAGAGAAACCAAGAGGTGGCAAAAGAGAAACTCCCACAAATCGACACGGTCACATCCACATATGTCAAAAGCTTTCAAGGCCTATCTTGAACAGCTGAAAACTTGCTCGGCCAATTGAATCTCATACTGGATGAAAATTCAAAGTACCCATCGCTCCACCCGGCACATGAGGGGCTGAGTACCAGTCGACCCACTAGATAGACCAAGTCCATGCCTGCCGACTGAGTCCATTCTGGCTGGTTATCACTTCACCCAACGCATGAAGGGTTGTGTAGTAGTCGGCCCACCGAATAGTCCGAGTCCACTCCTACCAAGAATTCATCCTGACCGGTCAAGTATGAGCAAACCGCACACAAATGGCTTATAACAAGGTGCGACCAAAGGAGGGACCAAGATCCAACCAGCCGACCCGCCAATCAAGACTGGGAACCATGCCCGGTCATTTCATACCAGAAAGGAGAATTAAAGCTTATTCTCTATGACAAAAAGCTTGAGGGGTTGTGTACCAGTCGGCCACGACAATCAGGCTCCGACATGTGCGTAGGCCCACACGACAACCGGCACCCTCCAGACCTAGGACCAAAGGCAGATGCGCCCCAACCCAACAGAGTACCTTGGCCCAAGGAAGCCAGTCCACTCAAACCAGCCTCATCTTGGCCCAAACGCTCAGCTTTCAAAGGTAGTTAGAAGGCAGTTGGGACAGTTAGGAGTCTATTAGGGAGAAAAGTAGGGGTTCGCTCATGTATAAATGGGGACCAAGGGGCGCACCTAAAAGGAGAATACAATCAGAAAACAGAACACACTACACTACCTGTATTCTTAGACGAGAATAGGTAGTATTTTTTTTTAAAATATTTAATGTATACTACACTACTATAGTTAAAATAATTTTGTGTATGTTAGATCGATGATAAATCATATTCTTATAGGTATGTCTAACCGTGCATTTCAATTTTTGGGTTCTTCCAATAAAAACAAGTATTTTTTTTCAGAAGTTGGAAGGAGAGCAACTTTATTATTACGTACTTGAAAGAACATGGAAACTAATAGACTAGCATCACAAAAATTATGTGGAGTGGAATCACATGGTTATTTCACTAACATACACTTTATACCTTAAACTTTAACCAACCCAGTGCTAATCAAATGCAAGCTTCCCAAAGACTTCAATCATTTTCATGACCTTGTTCATGGAAACAAACAAATCGGAAAGTTACGTGTAGCTCACCATTTCAATTCTTATGCAAAAAATAATTTTTTTCTTCTCACTAAACAACAAAATAGTGACAGTGTACTAATAATGCTTGCTAACAAAGGAAATTTCTTTCTTATTTCCTTCTTCCCACCATTTCAATTTCAAATTCAACACCATTAATAACTCGCTAAGTCATGGGTTTCCAAAATAACAACGGAAAAGAGAAATCACCACACTTTGTACTAAACCTTGTGATTTGTTTTTGTGTTATTTTGCATGGCTTCGGAGCAAGACTTGAAACTCCCTTTGAGACTTCTGGTGGACAAAGAAAGAAACCGTGTGGTTGTGGCTGAAGCAAGTGGAGACTTGATAGACATTTTGTTCAGTTTTCTCACCCTTCCACTGGGAACTATCACAAGGCTTGTGTCAAAGAACCAAGGCTACGATGAAGCAGAAAACATTGGTTGCATCAATAATTTGTACCAAAGCGTGGAAAATTCTAGTGCTGAGGTTTTCTGGAACCATATCTGCAAGAGAATGTTGCTTTGTCCACGCAACTCTTGTGAAGCACTTTGCCAGAAACTGAAGCTTAAGGTGGATGATACAGAGCCCATGAAGTACTTCATGTGTAGCAACAGGTGTCGGAGGGGTGGTGATTGGTTCTTGAGTACTTTTGCTGAGGCTAGTTGCTCCTGTGGGAGATTGATGGACAAAGAAATGAAGCTGCATGGAGATTCTAATGAAGGGACTCATGGGGATGGTGTTTTTGTTAAGGGGAAAACCATGTTCTTGATCTTTGATGATTTAAAAGTGCTACAAAGCTCTCCTGCTAACTCTGTTCACCAACTTGTCCAACTTGGCTACAAAAACTTTCACAGGATGACAGAAAAGTCCCTAAATGTTGGCTTAAAAGAGGTAATAAATTTGAAATTTTTGCATAGTTGTTGTTAGTTAATTATAATTTAGAACATACTTCAATGTAGTGGATTGAAATGAACACTGTGAGACAAAGTTCATCCGTTACATAAGATCAGTTTCAGCACTTGCATTTCTCTCATTTATGTTTGTATGTTGAAGCTGATAATCTTTTAAGTTCCTTAATTAGCTAGTGGGAAAGATCTGCAAAACAAGTGTTACTATAAAGTATGAAAAGCTGAGAGATACCTATTCTATCCTTGATTAAAGGATATAATAAAATACAGGGATAAGCACTAAAAATAATAAAATTGTTAATATCTCAAAATTTGATTTGTCAATCAATAATTATTACTCTGCACTCTATCTTTCAACGTATATCGCACACTTTAGATGAAAATTTGATATTTGATGAAATGAATATAGTCCATGAAATTTTGTTATTTGATGAATATTGTGCTTATACCACTGTTTTTCTTTTTTAGATTTTGGACTTACTAAAGCAGGCATTAATTTCCAAATCTCCTCTTAGCGACGTATTCTTAGGAAATGGAGAATCTAAGCGGGTGTGCACTTTCTCACCAAAACTTAGACCACAGAATCAAATATGGATAAATTACAATTCCAGTATAAACCTTAAGGTAACTGTGAGAAAATCAAAGAAAACCATACTGTATGCTGAATCTGAGGGAGATTTTGTTGATTTTCTATTCAGCTTCCTCACAACACCTCTTGGATGTATCCTAAAGCTATTGGATGGAAACTTTTCTCTGGGATGTATGAATAACTTGTTCAAAAGTGTGAAGGGTCTCAATCCATCATGGTTCACTGGGTCTTCAGGCACTCCTTTACTCAATCTCCAGGTGGCTCCTCAATTCGGTTTTAAGAGGCAGCCAACACAGCTTTGTGAAAAAGACACTCCTTGTTATTGGTATGGCAAAGGAGTAGTTAAAAATAGTATCTGCTATACCATTGGGAATGGAGTGATTTCAAAGGAACATAGTCTGATACACCATCCAGTGGCCATGAAACTTTTTGAGCCAAGATCCCCTGATGGCACAAGAGAATCCTCTGTGGGCTTTGTGAGGAGACCAGCACTGTTTGTTGTGTGGGATGATCTGCAAGTGACACCATTGACAAATACTTGCACCATTTCATTTCTAAGAAAGCTGAATGTTCCATTGGATGATCTGGAGGAGCATGAGCTCAGAATTGGAGAAACTGAGGTAACAATTAACTACCAAATAACAATCTTTTTTTTTTCTTCTAATTTTATCTTTGTGTTGTAAATCTTCTTGATACTTGAGAGTTTAATGATGGTTAATAAATTTACTAAGATTTAATTTGTTTAATTATTGAGAAATTATTAGATGGTAATTGACTACATCGATCTCATTAATTTTTACGTAACATATAATTAAATGTTATTAATTTTTCTAGTAAATTAAAAATTTTAAATATATATCAAGAGGTTAATTCAGATAACAGAAAAACTCTGCCTGCTTTTAATTTTCCCTTCTAATATATTTGAAGCAATGACTTTTTATTATCTATGCATGATTAGGCACTAAACCTGTTGGGAGCTTCTTTGACTTGCAAAGCTGCTTTGACAGAATGCCTGTTCTATCTCCTGAAGAAGCCAAAGGAAGAAGCTAAAGCTTGATCATTTTTCAGTTGTTGTTAAGAAGATGAATAATAAAGCAACCATGCATGTTTTCTGATTTATGGAGTATGTGCCAACTGCCATGTATGTTTATTATATTATTATATGAATGCATTGAATGGTGATGTGAATTATAAACTCCTTTGCTCTAAGCTAGAAATGATGTCTCTTAGTAAACCAAAGTGCAACAAAATGCTAGTTTCTTATTTTCAAAAATATGCATAGGAAACAATTAAAATAATAAATTGTTCCTTGTTTATAAAATGCTCTAAGCACTGAATTGCTTTTACTGTTTCCTATATAAATTTTTAAAAATAAAAAACAAGATAAAAATAAGGTCACGGTTTTATAATTAAAAATGAAAATATCAAATAAAAATAAAATGTATTTTGTTATTGTAAACCGTGGTAACTATTTATAGGTAAAAATAATAATTAAATCTCAATGTTGTGTGAAATAAAGTTAATAGTATTGCATAAATTCTTAGAGTGTGACAATGTAACGTATTCTATAAAAGAGATAGAAAAAAAGTAAGACAAAGTACACTTTCGTTGATATTTATGTCTTGAATAGATTAATCTCTTCCTATTAATTGATACCTTCGGTACAAATAAAAAAATTCAATAGCAATGTTCAAGAGGAATAAAAATTATTTTAAAAAATAAAATGTAGGATTATTATATTTAAAAAAAGTTATATAGTATCTTGGGTACGCCGGCATAGTTATTGGAGAGACTTAGTTTAAATTATATTTGAATATGACTGAATAAACTTATAAAGAATATTAAGTGATTATATTTGATAAGATAAATGAAATAATATTTGATTTATTCAATGTGAAGAAATTTATAAAAGAATACCTGCAATAGTATGAAATGAGACTCTTATAAATTTATGAATTAATAAATTTTTTTATAGTTGTCAAATATTGGTTACAATAAGAAGAATCAATATAAATATTTGTGTGTTCATTTCTTTTTCTTTTCTTCGATTTCGTCTAGCATTAAAGGGGTTGAATAGGTAAGGAAATATTTTGCATTCAAACAAAGATGTTTTTATAAAAAGTTGATATCTTTCATAAAACAATACATTTGGTTCATGATATTGAGCTTAAGTTTTTCAATGGAGCATCGTCTCTTTTCCACACGTGTTTTTTGTAAAAAGATATACGAAAAACTTTTTAAGAAACATAGTTTTTTTTTTTTTTGTGTTTCCATTTTTTTCCAGTTATCTTATAGATAATTGTGTAATTATTAATAATCTTTAAAATATTTATTTTAATAACCCAAAAACAAATTAAGAAATAAAATAATACCATGGAGACTATTGATAGTATAGAAATTATTTTAACTCTCGGTTTAGTAAGGAACTTAAAGTTACATTATTCTTTAAAAAAATTTGCGAGTTAACTAAATTCATAAAAGGGCATGCAAGCTTGGAATCACCAAGCTATCACAATTCAGAATTTTCAAATCAAATGCCAGGATTAATAGGGTTTGACCCTAAGTCCACAAGACCAAGAGGCCAATTTCTAAAAAAGTTTATAGGGTGAAAAAGTCCACAAAATTTTATAGAATAGGACCAGTCCATAAACTTTAAATTTTCAAAAAAAAATTATTTATTGTTAAATAATTTACTTAACCCACTTTATGGATCAACCTACTTCATAGCCTACCCAACTCACTATGAATTAACTAGTCCACTTCTATTATTTTTATAAATAAATAATTAAATTAAGATAAATTTATTTTAAAATAAAATAAATATTTACCTAACATTTTAAATATTCAAATTCAAATATTTATCATCAAATTCATACAAGATAGATACAAGTGAAATAAAAAGTCTAATTTATCATTAACAATGTATTCCAATTAATAAAAAAAAAACTAATGAAGATAGTATCAATAAAATTATTCTATTATTGACGGTGACAAGATAAGTAAAGAGATACTTTGCCAAATATATATTATACTTGAACTAAAATGTTCAACTCCTTAAATAATTATTTATAAAAAAATTATATTATTAACTAATCATGATACCGATCCAAACTCTACATTGTCTGTGTCACACGTTATAGAGTAAAAGATCATTCACATTCCATTATTATTCATTATTTCTCAACAACTTATAGTTTATGGCATAAAAAAACACATTAGTCGATAACCCAATAGAAAAATTAAGAGAGGACCTTATGGTTAGCTTTATGGTTAGCTTTACAGACACGAGCTTTATAGAAACTTTAGACGGGTTAAAGGCGAAGGACATAAAATAAATATGGTATTGATGCATAATTTTTAATTTTTAATAATATAAGAAAAAGGATTTTATACATATTGAAAGTAGTAGATAAAAAAAAGAAAACAAAATATTAAGGAAAAAATATTAATTAAGTTGCAAGTGAAACGTAAAATGTAAGGGTTGATTTAGTAGAATTGATAAAAATAAGGGATCAAAAATCAATGAGAATATCTATTATGTCATTGAAAGAAAAGTAGTAGGCAATAAAAGAGAAAGTGACACTTGTATAAATACTATCTAGATGATTTGAAATAACAAAACATAGGTGTCTAATTACTATTGTTGTTTAGTATCTCTAAGGAAAATTGCTAAAATATAACTTAAACAAGTAACAAAAAAAGAGAGAAAAAATAACACAATGTTGCTTTCTTATCTTATATTTTATTGTTCCTCCCATGCCTTACATCAATTTTGTAACCTATGAGAAACATGTATAATTTAAAAACAATAACCACAACAATGGACAAGGAACAACGAATAGAAAAAATAGGAGGGTTATAGGTTGGAGATTGTGGTTTATCTGAGAAGGGAAGACCCAATTTCAGTCTTCACCTAAAATGCATCAAGCTTATCGTTCGCTATACTGATTTGGGTTGGAACTGATTTGGGCAATTAGCTTTGTTCTTACTCATTGTTGTTTCTTATTTTTCCTTTAGATTGAATCAGAGTTTTGGGTTCTATTAATTTGAAAGGAAGTTGGTCTGTGTATATATATATATATATATATTCATGAGATTGCTCTATCATATCTAAATACATTATTGGGGTGAAACTCCATGACAAAGTTACAAAATTAGAAAATTGATAAGTTATGTATTTATTAGTAACTTGATCTTTGATGATTTAAAGATGCTACAAAACTCTCCTCGTAACTCTTTTCAGTAACTTGTCCAACATGGCTACAAAAACTTCCATAAGCTGAGAACATTAGCTTAAAAAAAGGTAATATTGCTTTTAATTCATTTAATGTAGTGGATTGAAATGAGCATTTGGTGAGGGAAAGTTCATATTTTACTGAAAATCATTTTTAGGACTTGCATTTCTCTCGTTTATGTTAGTAAGTTGAAGCTAATGGAACTGGATCAGGACAAAGAAAAAAATAGAAAAAATAGATGAAGTGACAAAATATTTATTATTCTCTAGTACAACTCCCGGTAACAGAGTCAGTGATGAATCAGTCTAATACTCAAGGTATTTTAGAGACCCTGATCTCTCTCCTCTCTCTAGGAGTCCAAACATTTCCAAATTGATCAAATCCCCTCTTCTCTCAACCCTTGTTCTTATTCTTATTCAAATTATCTTGTATAACTAACTAATATATCCAACAGGTGGCTCACTAACTAACCTATTATGATTAACTACTAATGGGGTTACCTAACAGAAGCTGATAATCTTCCATAACTTCCTTAATTAATTAGCTAGTAAACTTGTGCATGGGAAAGATATGCAAAACAAGTGCTAAAAAGTGTAGAAAAAGCTGAGGGATGCCTATTCTATCCATGATTAAGGATATAATAAATTACAGGCATGAGCACAACAAATTATAAAACTGTTAAAATCTCAACCATTTGATTTGTCAATCAATAATCATTACTCTGCACTCTATCTTTCAACTCAACCAATATCACACACTATAGATGATTCTAAGTCCATGAAAATTTGTTATTTGATGAATATTGTGCATATACCAATTTTTTTATATATAGATTTTGGACGGACTAAAGCAGCATTAACCCCTCTGAGGATTGTGAGGAGAGGGTGCCATCACTATTTGTTGTGTGGGATGATCTGCAAGTGACACAATTGGCAAATACTTGCAGCATTTTATTTCTGCAAAAGCTGAATGTTCCATTGGATGATTTGGAGGAGCATGAGCTCAGAATTGGGGAGAGTGAGGTAACAATTCACTAACAATCCATTGTTTTGTTAATTTTGTCTTGTGTTGTAAATCTTGATATTTGAGACTTTAGTGAGTGTTAATGAACTTACTTGAAAAGTAATGACTTTCATTATTTATGCATGATTAGGCCCTAAACCTGGTGGGAGCTTCTTTGACTTGCAAAGCTGCTTTGACAGAAGGCCTGTTCTATCTCCTCAAGAAGCTAAAGCTTGATCCTTTTCCAGTTGTTGTTAAGAAGATGAATAATAGAGCAACCATGCATATATTCTGATTTATGGAGGATGTGCCAACTGCCAAGTATATTTATTTCATTTTTACATGAGTGCATCCAATGATGATGTGAATTATAAATTCCTTTGCTTTAAGCTAGAAATTATGTCTATTAGTAAACCCACAAAATGTTAGTTTCTTTTCATATCGTTTCCTGTTTGCAGAGATGTGCAGCAAACACAGTCTTGTTAAGTAGTATAAAAGATTATTATTGTCTTCACATGTACTAAAGCAATAATTACCAAAATATTTCAAACAGACTACATAAGTCTCTATTAATCACTAGTGTAGAATAGCTCAATTGGTTGAGTGTTGAAAATTTTTTAGTACCTTATACGAATAAAAAAAATGCTGATTAATTTAAATTAGGAAAAGAGGAATAAAAGAAAATTATAAAAAGAAAAAAAAATCAAAATAAAATAAATATTTTAAGTTCTTATATATGATACCATATTTTTAGTCCTTGTAATATTTTTTTTCATTTTTAGATTTTAATTTTTTTTTAATTTTTTTTAATTTTTTTTAATTCTTTTAAGTATTTTTAGTTATAACAAAATATATAATATTAATTAAGATTATAAAAAATATTTTAATTATGATCTGCGGTTATAGTTTTCCAATTTTAAAAGTTTGCAATTTTTTACTCGCAACTTTCAAAATTATCCACTAATGTTTCTATGGAGAAATGATGTAACACTAAAGTAATGACCAATAGATGCTAACTTAGCATAGCAATGATATAAATGGGTTAGAAAATGTTGCAAGATTTGTTGAGAGAAGAAGTACCACCCAAGTGTTCTGGTTTGCACAACACAATCTTTACCTGCAGGAGATAGCAATGTCCAAATTTAAATTTTATTAAATGTTAATTTTTATTATTTTAATATAAAAATGATCTAGTCATTATAATATTTAATATTAAATAATATAAATTAATTTTTTATTCTAAATTAAATTAAATTATTTATATTAAAAAATTAAATTAAACTAAATTCTATATATTCAAATTATATTATATAATTTTGTATATTATACATTATTATAATAAATATATAAATTCATCAAATTTATATAAATGATATAAATTTATAATAAATTAGTAATAAATTTTATAAATTATATAAATTATAATTTAATAAAAAAATTTATATAAATTGTGATAAAATTATAAATTAAATAAATTATATTAATTTTTCTATTTCATTTTCGTCAAATTATACTAATTTATAAATTATATGTATTTGTAATTTATTTTAATAATATATAATATATAAATTTTATAATAAATTTTATAATTAATCACAAATTATAGTGTAAAAATAATATTTAAGATAATTATTGTAAAAATCAACAAATTTATTATACATGGTAATTTATTATTAGATAATAACGTAAAAATATTTTACATTGTTAATGCATAACATATTTTCTCTTAAAAGTAATATATTAAAATTAAATTATTTAAGAAATAAAATGTTAAAAGTATATTAGTGAATTGAAAAATAAGAATAATATTAAAAGGAATAAAATCATTGTTTATAATATATTAAAAAATAAATTATAAAAGTATATTATATGTAATTAACTTATTTATATAAAATAAAAAATATATTAATTAATTGAATTGAGTACCTAGAAATAATCTAATTATTTTAATTTAAAATATTCTTCTTTATCTTAATTAATATTATTCATTTTATTAGTTATGTTAATACTAAACTAATTAGAATGGGTGATAAAGACTAAAAAATCACATTAAGAAAATGTGAAAATTTTAAAAAATAATGACAAAAAATTTATAAAGACTAAAATGAAATTATCATATTTGCATGAATATAAAACATATTTAAGGTTAAAAATAATTATTTGAGAAATCAATTTTAAAAAAATTTCTAAGTCTTAGATTTGCTGCAACAGAAATTATTTTATTAAGTTGGATTTATTTAAGGGTAAATTATTCTAATTTGATTATTGGCTTTTTTGAAATCTTAATAACATCCCGTCAAAATCCAAGAAGGAGAAAGAGATTTACAATATTCCCCAACCCTATTTAATTAATTGAGTTACACCTCATTAGTAATAATGTATTTGATTAAATTAATCATTATTTTTATGGTAATTGAATTTCATTAAACTTATTAATCTTTTTCAATCATTCAAAGAAGAATTATAAAATCTTAAACTAATCCTTAAGTCCAATTTTGGAGTTTTTAATATTAAATTTCACCTTTTCAACCTTTCCCTTAACATATAAAATCAACCTTTCCCTTAACATATAAAATCATATGAATAAGAACAAATCAAACTCATATGAATGAAGAGCATCGAAAATTAAATTAAAACAGTTATAACATTAACAAGATAAGGGGGCAATTACATTGCAAATCATTAACCTCAGTGGACTACCCTAAGCTAAAGTAATTAAAATAATTTATAATTAATATTGGAAAGTATCATAGATCTAGATAAATTGTATATGTGTGTGAATTTAAACAAAATTTATGTAGCTTTAATATTGAAAATGTTGTTTAATAAAAATTAAGAAACTATATCTTAGTATAATAAAATACCTAATTGAAAATTAAAATTAAATAATAAGTGAGTGAGTTGGTATTAAATTAGATTAATAGTTAGTATTTGGATTAAATGGGTTAGTAAATAATTAGTTGGGTTGAAATATATTTTATTTTCTTTATTATTTTGGGGAATTGGTTTCTCACATCCCTACTATCTAAGTTTACTTTTTTTTTTAATTTATAAAAGGACTAAACTATCCTCTCTTTAACCTTATATTCTTGTCTTTTCTTTCCATTTCTCTTTATGCAAATCCCTTCTCTTTCTACAAATTTCCCATTTTCGCATCTTTTTCTTCCCTTCCTTGAGTTTCACCATACTTGCTCTCTTGCTCACACCATTTTCTCCCCTTTCTTGAGTTTCACCATACTTCTTGCTCACTAGTATACACAATGAAAATGTGTTTTTGTTGTGTATGTATTGAGATATACAAGAAACATATTGTTGTTGTACATATAGTCTAGATATATAATAAAAACAAATTTTCATTTTGTACCTGAGCTAGATGTATAACAAAAATGTCTTTTTGTTATTTATCTAACTCCAATATATAATGTAAGTTTTGTAGTGTATAAGGGTTTGATACATAAAATGAAAACACTTTTTGTTGTGTATCTAAACCAATTTTTTTAAAACTTATTATTTTGATTAAAGTTTTATTAAAACATCACTTTTCTTTCAGATATAATATGTCATAACGTATGATGTTATATGATCGTAAAAGGGATAGACATTCACAAGCTAGAAGAGGCATTGATGACATTGATGTTGCAAGTGCATCTAAAGCTCGACGACTCCCACTTTTGCTCATAGAGCAAGAGCAAAAAGAGATGTAGACATAATAGTGTTTGTTGACACATTATAAGAACAATTGTTGCTCTTGAGCCTATTAAGATTGTTGAGGTTGTTGTGCCATGGGAAGTTGGGCCCCTATGTAGGAGATCTTGTAGACGACTCTATGTTAAGGTCTTATGTGAACCATATTACCCCACGCTTGTGGGAAAGATTGAAAAGATGGTCAATCACAGGGTAAGATCATAGGATATATGACTCTACTACAAGTATTTATTTTTTATTTTTTTTTTGGCTTTTGGATATTTTGTTGTGTGAAAGTTAATATTGTAATTATTTTAAAAGATATGGTTATATGAGCATTTTCTTGAGCCTGTCGATATATATATTAAGAAGAGCCCCATGCAGGTAGATGGAAGCCTGTGAGAGGTTCTGACCATGCATTTCCAACGAGGTTAGTCCTAGATCAATTCACTAAAGGATGTCATATGGATGTCGTATGAGGAGCACAGATAAGAGAAGCCCTTCAATAACATCTCTTATTTCTCTAATTTCCTCAAATCTGGCCCTCAATTACACACTCATCTACTTGAGAGAATGTTATGATAGTTTAGGCGCATTTTGGGATCCCTCATTAGCCACTTGATCGTTATCCTACCTCTAAGGCATGTGATGAGCGATTTGCTGAGTAGGTAATCCATACTATTGACATTGATGATAGAGTCAGCATTTTTCGTGGACATGTGTGCATGGCTATTTGGAGTGGTTCTATCATGTTTCTCGTTCATACATCATTCCACCAGCAAAGGTACATCCTATGCAATATGCGAGGTTCTCTATGAGTACTTATGCAGTAATCTAAAGTCATCTAGACAAAGTCTTTCTTCAACGACTCTCATAATTATCAACTAATTATTTATATCTCTCCCTTGTGTATTGAATGACAATCAAACATTCATAGTAATTTAGGAGGCATTGTTTGAGAGGATAACTCATAATAATTTAGCCCGACTCGATGGTCAGATTAGGCCAACAAAAATATATTTTATGTACATTTCAAGCTAAGTTGGCCTAACTTGCTTTTACATCTTAGTCAGTTGGATCGAGTCAAGCCGAACAATCTATTTTAACAACTTTATATACGGATGATGAGGCAGCTAGTTTCTTGTTTTTCATAAAAAAATTGTCTTTTTTTTTATAGAAATTTCTTTAATAAAAAGACAAGAGATAATTGTTTTAGAAATTACAATAGAGTCTTTTGACCATAGATGCATGTAAAATTATATCAGTTTGGAAACACATTGATTTGCACTCAATAATCTCATGAAACAACAAATAATTGTTTTTGCATTAATTTCATCATAACTTTTCATGGAACTTGTAATTCTAACGTCTTAACAAGCACTAACCATGAGACATGCAACGCCTCAGTTATTATTGCAAAAATAAAATAATTATATAGACTGATAAAAGAGAACTGTGAGAAGAGTAACTGGAACCATAAGAAAATTATTTGACAATGTATATTGCAAAAAGGGTGTTAAGTTTCCATGACCTATATCTTTTTAATTTGGCAAAGCGTTTTCGTCTATATACTCAGCATTAAGGTATAAAAAAAAATAATGGAAGTTAGGTTTAATGGAGAAAATTAGTTCTTAAATCTAATAGAAACATCCATATTTAGTATTTGAATAAAATTGTTTTCAAAATAAAACATTTGTTACAAATAAAAAAGAAACTCAGCATTAAAGCATAAAAAAGAAAACAAAAAAAAATATAGAGGCATTTTGTGGAAAATAAAATAAAAGAATCCCATTACATAGGTAGTTAGGTACCATACTACTTACTAACTTATCTTTCAGGCATGTTTCCCCTGTGTATACTAACAGTGCATATCCTTTAACTATAAGCCATTTCAAATTCTCTGCATAATATATCTCTTTCTTTCTCCATTAATATTGTGTTGTTGTTACTTAAGTGTTTGATGCAAGGATGGATTTAGGTGGAGGAATATTTCTGAAAGGTATATCCCTATATGTGGAGGGATTTCCCATACATTCTGCTTGAATCCCTGAATTTCTGCAAGGTTGGTCAGTATTTGAAATTCCCAAAGTGGCTTATATATGTTGTTAGGACTGAATCCCATTACAAGTTTCAATCTATGGAGAAACTTCTGGCAAGTCATTTTGAATCCAAACAAGAATTTGGGAAGTTTGAAGAATGCGTGATGGCTGATGGGTATGGTCTTTGATCTTTACATTTTAATGGGACTACTAAATCACATATATCTATGGAAAACAAATAAATTCCACAGGTGAAACTTCACTGCAATAGCCCAAATTTAATTTATTCATGACCATGAATTTTTTTCATACTATTCAAATGCCATAATCTTCTTATATTTCTTTTCTTTTTCCTTCTCAGGAGACACAACTTCTAACCAACTGGACATTCCAACATTGTACAATTTTATGGTAGCAAAATAGTAAGCATTAAGCAATGTTCTGATTTATGACTTAAAACAGTTATAAAATTATAAAATTTTCTATTTTATTTGTGTTTGCAGGAAGGAGACTGAATCTCATATATATGGAATGTGTCCATCCTTCTTCATTGGGAAATACATTAACGTACTGATGCTTTATCACAGTTTTTTTTATAGTTGAATAAAATCAGACTGCTGCAATAAAACAAAACATCTCTGGACATTGTGTCTTTTTTACAAAATTTATTATAAAAAACTTCTCTTGCCATTTTTTTCTGGGTTGGCTTATTTGTGACACCAAAATGTAGTTCACGGTGTTTCAATCACATGTTTTAGATGCTTAGTAAAAAGAGCTTTGATGCAAAATTGCATTATTAGATGCATAGTTATGCAAACAACATATTATGGAAAACGTTATTACCAGGAAAACTGTAAAGTAAAACACCAAAAGCTCATGTGTTTATGTGTGTGAAGCTGATCTTCCAGGGCAAAAGGAGGAGGAAGTGAGGGCAAGGTCTGAAGATGGCAGTGTTTTGGATAATAGGAAAAGAGAACAATGAAAAGCTCAAGAGAATAAGATTGATCTATGGCACTGTTGGGAGTATAGCACCAACAATTCCTTGAGCATACAGGCCTTAAGCCATGACTAGACTGGTTGGGATAGGTAATAGCTATAAAGTTCACCAAATTAAAGCTTCTTATTCTATGAGGATTCATCTAAAATTGATAAGGATTTAGATCTTCCTATTAACACCAAAGATTCGTGAACCAACATAACAATCACACCTTAGATGATTTGAAATAACAAAAAATAGGTGTCTAATTATTGTTCCTATCTAGTATATCTAGGAAAATTGCTAAAATATGACTTTAACATGGAACAAAAAAGAAAGAAAAAATAAGACAATATTGTTTTCTTCTTATCTTAATCTTATATTTTATTGTTCCTCCCACACTTTACATCAATTTAGTAACCTATGTAAACTTGTATGATTTAAAACACAATAACCACAACAATGGACAATGAATAGAAAATAGAGGGCTATGAGTAGGACCATAGGAGATTATGGTCTCAGAGAAGGAAAGTCCCAATTGCAGTCTTTACCTACAATGCATCGAGCTTTTCATTCTCTATGCTGATTTGGGAAATTGGATTTATTCCTACTTATTGTTGTTTCTTATTTTCCTTTAGATTATGCTCATTTTGCTTTATTAATTTGAAAGAGAGTTGGTCTGTGTATGTATATATCCTATCATATGTTTAGCTTATGAGCTTCAGAATGACGCTTGAACCTGAATTAAAATATCCATATCCTAATCTCTTTTAAATTTTTATCTGATCCTATAAAGAGGGCTTTGTTTGTTCAAAGTTGTGTCTAATGGAGCCTAACCTTCAAGTCTTCTTGCTTTTAACAAACTTATGTGTTATATTTCTTTGACTTTAAGAAAAAATTGGGTGTATCACTTCCTATGCTCCTTGGGTGCGGAAACAACCAATTGATTGTCATTACTGAATTCTGGAAGCATATCTGCAAGAGAATGTTGCTTTGTCCACACAACCCTTGTGAAGCACTTTGCCAGAAACTGAAGCTGAAGGTGGATGATACAGAGCCCAAGAAGTACTTCATGTGTAGCAACAAATGTCGAAGGGGTGATGAATGGTTCCTGAGTACTTTTGCTGAAGCTAGTTGCTCCTGTGAGAAATTGATGGACAAAGAAATGAAGCTTCATGGAGATTCTAATGAAGGACTCATGGGGATGGTGTTTTTGTTAAGGGGCAAACCAGGTACCTGATCTTTGATGATGTTTAAAAGTGCTACAAAGCTCTCGTGCTAACTCTGTTCACCAACTTGTCCAACTGGGCTACAAAAACTTCCACAAGCTGACAGAAAAGTCCCTAAATGTTGGCTTAAAGGAGGTAATCTTGCTTTCAATTCATTGACAGTTGTAGACTAACCCTTAAAAGTTTGTTTATATATTCGCAATTTTGCATAGTTGTAAACTAATTAGAATTTAGAACATACTTAAATGCATGCAGTGGATTGAAATAAGCATTTTATGGAATAAAGTTCATATTTTACTTAAGATCAGTTTTAGGGCTTGAATTTCTCTCATTTATGTTAGTAGGTTGAAGCTAATAATCTTCCATAAGTTCCTTAATTAGCTACTAAACTTGTGCACATGAAAGATCTGCAAAACAAGTGCTAAAAAATTGTAGAAAAAGTTGAGGGATGCCTATTCCATCAATGAGATATAGTAGATTACAGACATGAGTACAACTAAATATAAAATTGTCAAAATCTCAACCATTTGATTTGTCAATGAATAATTATTCCTCTGCACTCTATCCTCCAACGTATATCTCACACTTTAGAAGAGTCTAAGTCCATGAAAATGTTATTCGATGAATATTGTGCTTGTACCTGTTTTTTATATATAGATTTTGGACATACTAAAGCAGGCATCACTATTTGTTGTGTGCGATGATCTGCAAGTGACACCATTAACAAATAGTTGCAGCATTTCATTTCTGCGAAAGCTGACTGTTCCATTGGATGATTTAGAGGAGCATGAACTGAGAATTGGAGAGACAGAGGTAACATTCCATTTTTTGCAAATTTTATCCTTAGTTGTAAATCTTCTTGGTACTTGAGAATTTAAATATTTAATGATTGTTAACTATTGACTCTTAAGAACTCTGCAATGTTTTTCATTTCCCCTTCTAATATATTTGAAGTAATGACTTTCATTATCTATGCATGATTAGGCACTAAACCTGGTGGGAGCTTCTTTGACTTGCAAAGCTGCTTTGACAAAAGGCCTGTTCTATCTCCTGAAGAAGCCAAAGGAAGAAGCTAAAGCTTGATCTTTTTCCAGAGTTGTTAAGAAGCTCAATAATAGAGCAACCATGGATATATTTTTATTTCTGAAATATATGCCGGCTGCTAAGTATATTTATAATATTAAATGAATGCATTGAAGGGTTATGTGAATTATAAATTCCTTTGTTCTAAGCTAGAAATAATCTCTATTAGTAAACCTTGAAAGTGCTACAAAATTCTAGTTTCTTTTCATCTTGTTCCTATTTTTAGTGATGTGCTTGAGCACAAGGTGTTGTACTATTGTTAAGTAGTATAAAAGATTATTGTGTGCCTGCAAGAACTAAAACAACAATTTTGAAAATATTAGAAATAAGATTATCTAAAAGCATGTTAAATTAAGATACCATTAAACTCACATGACTAAGAAAGATTTATTTAATAGGATTACTCATATTTAATTCTTAGATTTTGCAAAAAAAAATTCAGGTTAGTTACAACTAGGTATCTACAAAATAGAGTTAGTTCCTGGCCCAATGAGCTGGGAGATATCCGGAAAAGAAAAAAAAATTAAGAAATAACAAATAATTTTCCTTTATTTATTATTTTCCAATTTAATTTTTTGAGAAATCAACTTTTGATAACTTTCCAAGTCTTAGGTTCACCACAACGAAAATTAACAAATTTCTAAAGGTTTATTCTTTTATGGATAATTCTGATGAGGTGGATATGATTGTCACTATATCTTAGTGTCCACAACATAAGTATCCTTAGTTGTTGGACCCTATCTTGAGCTACTATAACCGTTAACTGGTCAATTTCAATAATGCATGGGGGCAGAGAGGCCAATGTTATTGCACACTTGTTTGCAAATTAGGGAGCTCGTCAACCTCACGGATTTTGCTTGTGGCGTGAGACTACTCCCACTCTGGACACTTTGTTGTTAAGAAGAGATAGCTTTTAGTTTTTTGTTAGTACTCTTTCCAATGAAGCAAAACAAAAAAATCAATGACTTTCATGGTAATTAAATTCATCAAACTCGTTAAGTTTAATGATAATTCAAAAAAAAATTAAAAATAAAAACTCCGAGAGCTTAAACCTATTTTTGTAATTTGAATTTTGAGACTCAATTTTTTAGTTTTTAACATTACAAAGGAAATAATTAATCCTTCATTGGACTACCATAATCTCTAGAAATAAAAAATTACTCCCTCACCGTTAGCTTACGATCTTTAATCATAAAATTGAAAAAGGCATAAAAAGAACAAATAAAATGATGGAAAAATTCCAAAACTCTAATCTTTGAATACTTACGACCTTTTTGAATTTTGAGGATTGTTTTTATTCTATCCTTCTCTATCTCCAACTTTCACTCTTGATTTGCTAGGTCAAGATGACTGTCAACAATTTGTCTCCCTTTTTAAAACATGTTCTAGTGTTTTATGGGCTTTTCATTTATGTTTTTCTAGGTCAGCGTAATAATTTGGCTTAAATTTTAAGTTTCTATATATATGACTTTTTTTATTTTAATTCTTACAAAAAAATTTGTCATTTATAAATCCTGACATATTTTTTTTTTTTAGTATTCTTTAATAATCTTTATCAATAACTCTAATTAGTTTACATAATTAACAAAATGAATAATATTAATTAAGATAATTAAAATAATAAATAATAATAAATTAAGATAATTAGATTATTTTTAAGTGTACAATTCAATTAAAAATATATTTGTTATTTCATATAAATAAGATAATTACATATAATTTACTTTTATGATTGATTTTTTAATATATTATGAATAATGATGTTATTGTTTTTTATATTATTCTTACTTTTCATAAAAATAATATCAAAAGCAATATATTAAAATTAAATTATAAGCACATAACTAAATTATATAATTTTAAAAAAATACCAAACTAAATCAAATTAGTTAATTAAAAGTAAGAACAATAGTAAAAGTAATAATAACCATGAGTCACAATATATTAAAAATAAATTATATGTAATTGAATTATTTATATAAATTAATAAATACATTACTTAATTAAATTACATATTTAAGAATAATTTAATTATCTTAATTAATATTATTCATTTTATTAACTTTATCAACTCTATACTTACTAAAACTAATAGTAAGGATTAAAAAAGAACACTAAGAAAATGTCAAAATTTAAAAATAACAAAAAATTTTACAAAAATTAAAATCAAATATTTGCATAAACTTAAAGTGTATTTAAGCTTAAAAGAAATTATCAAGAACACATAAAAATATAAATTTATTTAATTAAATTATATTTTTAGTGAAAAAGAAAAGAAATTATAAGATAAATAAAATAAAAAATTACTAAAAACAAATAATGATAATTTTTCTATAAAATTTAATATTTATATTAATTTGGGGAAAGAAAAAAAATAAAATGCTTAATTTGATAAAAGAAACAAAAAAATGCAATCTTCGTGTGTTTCGTACTAACAGGACTCAAAGGTAAATTTTTTTATAAATTTTGTATTAAGCTATTCTTATAAGTTATCTTGTAGAATTTATGAAAATAAGTTAAAAATTTCTTATAAATTTATCATAATAAAATATTTTTTTAAGTTTTTTTAAAATACTCTCACAAGTACATATAACATAAGACAAGTCTAAATAAGCACATATAATATAAGATAAATTAAATAAATTATTTATAAATTCTTTCAAAGTCTTAAGACTTATTTGAAAAAAAAAATAGCTTAATTAAAATTTTTTTAATAAGTTTTATTATATAATAGTTTATATTATAAAAACTTAAAATTCAATAAATTATTTATGTTTGGATACAGATAAATAAGAACTTTCACAATTTTAAAGTTTTTGGATACACTCCTACATAAACACTTACAAGATGTCTTATTTTAAAAAATTTAAAGAACAATGAAACTATGATTAAGATAAGTTTTAAATTAATTAATTAATATACTAACATTATATTTATCACAAAAATATTAAAAATAAAAAAAACACTAATCACAATTTACCCATTTTTTTAGTTTTTAAAAACAAAAATTTAAGTATCATAAATTTAAAAAATATATGTGACCATACATCTATCAATAAATTTAAAAATTAAAATATTTAATAATAATTAAAATATAAATTAAAGTGTTAAAATAAAATTCATATATGTCATAAAATTACAATACGAAACTAAAAATTCACCATTCATATATAAAATAAATATAAATATATAAAAATAGTGTATTATTATAAAATTTCAACACTACAGACCGAAGTAAAAAGAAACCTATAAAAAAATAAAATTACTAACAACATATAAAAATAAAATATTTAATTAAATTATTTTGAGTGAAGATGGAGAAAACATATAAATTGTCTACTAAAAACCATATAATTATTATTTATTTTATGTAAAATTTAATATTTTTATATTTAATTTGAGAGAAGAAGCTAAAAAAAAAGATACACACATACGCTCTATGTTTTTTTGCCTTAGTAAAATTTAAAAATGAGTTTATTCATGAATTCAGCATAATTATTTTTACAAATTATCGTGGAGAATTTATAGAAATAAATTAAAAATATTTTATAACTAATCACAAAATATTTTCATAAACTCTCTCAAATACTTTTACAAATATTTATGACACAAAATAAATTTAAATAAATTATTATAAATTTTCCAACGGAACTTAGTCTTCAATTTTTAACAACGTGATGCAAGACAACTTTATCCCAAACCCACGTAATTAAATTGATGAGTTGTTAAAGTTAAGCTATAATTATTTTTTGGTAATATAGAGAATCGAATTGTCAAAGGGTACTTTCAAAAACTTACAATCAAAAGTACAGAAAAAAATAATATTTAATAACTATGTAATATCAATGTAAATATCAATCATTCATAATTCACTGTTATAAATTTCCGTAAATTAAATTTTGAAAGCTTATCATAACAAACTTTCAAACTTTGTATAAATATTTATAAATTATTTACTAACAAAATTATTATATTAACAACCTTATTGAAATTCATATTCGTCGGAGAATATGAATTTTGTATTTACCAAATAGATCCATGTTTATTAATTTTTATTATTATTTAATTTTGTGGATGCTGTTGTGGGGGCAATAACACCAAGGAATGAAGAGAACGTGCATGCTGGCAATAGCATATTAATGGTTACACTCCTTTCTGATTCTCCGCGTTCAGCTTTGATTTTTGTTTGGTCCCTCAAAATTCCTATTGGCACCGCCACGCCACCGCATAACTTCAACAATTTTCCACTACAGCGCCGGCTTATTACCCTGGATACACCCCCTGCATCCTGTTCGTTGTTTCAATTGAACACAAAAGAAGAAAGAACAATTGCATTGGTATTAGGTTTGTACTTGGTTTATTATTATACTAACATATTTTTAGTTTGAAAAATTATACTCGTTTATTTTATTTTAACATTGTTCTTGTGTTTGAGAAAAAAATTTGATATGGAATTATATATAGTTCTACAGTAATTATAGATCTGATAACCTAGTAATTTGATCAAAATCAATTTCTTAAGTATAAATTTGGTGGTCGGATTAATTTTAGTTCAATCCCAAACTAAAACATTAATAAATTTGGGTATCACTTTTTTAAATTGGAACAACTTCGAATTAACTCAATTATTTTAACTTTTGAATGTATTTTGTTATTGAGTGATATTATTTTAATTATTAAAATGTATAAAATAATATCGTTTTGACAATTTTTAAAATAGCATAAAAATATCAATTTGATCACTAATTCTTATGCGATTAGGTTGTGGTTTGTTCGTTTAATAGAAAAGTTTCTGCTAAAATATACTCAACTAAACTCGACTAGTTATTAGAAAAAAAAAACTCGATTAGTTTAGTTTTATTTTCGTTAAAAATTGATTTATTATAATATTTGATCACTTTTAAATAATTCACAATCACATACTTTATATACAAACTTTATACCAAACATCTCATAATTATTAAAGTGGACCAGGTTGGAACGAACCTATAAATTGACAAAACAATCCGTTTGAATGGCTTATTAGATTAAAAAAATGTAATCAAATTAATATAAACTATATAGTATGGACCAATGCTAAATGGGATGAAATAGGTAAGAATCAATTTCGATCATATAGTTAAACTGGTTTTATAATTAACTATTTTAAGTTACTTAACTTTTTCTTTTCTGATTAAGAGTAAATAAAATTACTCCACCCTTTTCTTTTTAGAATCAATTAGTATTAACCCAAGTAATAATATTCATTACACCAAAGTTGCATAATAAAAAAATTTACATCTTCAATTATTAAAAAGAAATTTAGACATCACTTTCAAAGTAATATATAATTATAAAAGTTAATTACTAAAAAAAAGTTAATATATATATATATGACAATTTATGGTTAAATAATAGTATCAAAATATCTATACGTCAGTGTATTTTAATGAAAATTTATTTATTATAATTTTATTAATATATTTATTATATATATATATATATATATATATATATATATATATATATATATATATATATATATATATATATATTTCGCCAGTATAATATGTAATTTACTAGTTAAAAGATAATTTAATGACATAAATTTTAAATGAATTGAGTTTAATAATATTGAAATTTATTTATAAGTAAGAAAGCAATAAAAGTAATATTAATTTTTGAATAATAAAAATGTTAATGCAATAAGTGCTGGCTTAAAAATAAATGGACAGAAAATTAAAAATAAAAATTTAAATATAATTTTAATATCTAATAATTATCATAAAATTTATTTTATTGTTTAAAAAATTAAACTTAATATTCATGAATTTTATTTTAAAAATAAACTTAATATCTATTTCATAGTAATATATACGAGATGTATTTAATCATTATGTTAGCAATCATTTTTAAGTAATATAAGATGTAATATAATTAAATATATGTTATATCATTTATATACGATATTAATTTTTATATATTGTTAATGTAAGAAAAATTTGAAAGTATTATAATTAAATATGATTTTTAATTATACGTACAAAATTAATTTTTAAGTGATGTATTATAAATATGATTTTTAAAATAATAATTAAATATATAATTTAATCCGTGTTGCATATTTTTAATTTGGTCTTTACAAGTAAAAACTTATTAAATCAATCATGGACAAAATTATCGGTTTGATCCATAGCCTATTATCGTTAGTCATTAACCTTTTATGAATTTTTAGTTTGATTCTTATACATATAGTGTATTCTTAATTTGATCTCTATATGTAACACCAAAGATTTTTATGTGTGAGTAATTAAAAGAATAATTTAATTTAATTTCAATTGAAAAAGAATTAAGAAAATGTTGTGTTGCATATTTTTCAAAAAAATCTCAAAAATGGACAAAATGGTAAAAAACACACATATCAAGGTAATTTTTTTTTTCTGAAAATAATCATTTGAGTTGAGTAAACATGTTAAGTTGAGGAACCACAAATTTGAGCATCTTTTAGTTGAAAATTGTTGAATAGTGTTGTCAGCATACTTTTTGATGCGACAACAATTTTTTTAGATAAAACACTAGTCAACTAAAGTTTTGGAGAAACACCAAAACCCCAACCATCAGAAACTCAAAACCCCTTTTTAATTAGCAAATAAAAAGTCCCTAAATATCTAAAGGATTTCGAAACCCTAAACCCTAAACCTTTTTACCTGATGGTCCAAAAGACCCCCTTTTGACCCATGTTTAGTAACCCACCCCTCAAAATCCTATATAGGCTATCATAGGCTAAGTTTAGAAGCTTTAGAAAACTATACAAACATTACCACCTTGTTGAGATTTCATTCTTCCTCTCCATCCAAGTGAAAGACCAAGTGTTGATTCAAGTTCCATTTCTTCTTTTACTAAAGTTTTCAATCATAATTCTTCGATTAAGCAAGATAAGTTAACCTTGTGTAATTTTTGTGGATTACATGTTGTTATTATGTTGTTTAATTAGTTATAAATGCACAATTGTAAATTGTTTTTAATTTGGTAGGCATTTTAGTGATTTTGAGCTTTTTATGAAAATGTTGGACTCATGATGATTATGCCCATGCATGTTGGAAAAGAAGTTGTTTTTATTATTAGATATTGATTATATGATGTTTTGAAGTTGTTGAGTTAATTGCATGTTGATTTGGTTGAATTTATGATAAATTATTGGAGTTTGTATGTTACTGTTTAGGGCATTCACTAGGCAAGCCCTTAGCTCATTGGGCAAATCTCTCTTTTCTAGATTTTTGTTGAAGGTTCACTAAGTGAAAGGAGATTTTCACTTAGCAGCTTTTCATTTTTGGGTAGATTTATAAAAACAAACTATGAATTTTTTCTAGGCAAGGACCCTCTCGCTAGGAAAAAGCTCAAGAACATATGAACACGTTGAAGGCTTGTTGGGAAAAGCCTCATAACTTAGGGCGAAAATCTGGGATTGTTGGGTATTATTGAGTGAGTACCTTATTCACTAGGCAAGGATCTTGAGAATCCAAGAATGTATAGATTTTTTGAGTGATTCTCGCATTTAGTTGAGCGAGAGTTTATGGGCTCTTTATAATCTCTTTTGCTAGGTAAAGGAATACCTTCATTGAACGAGTTAGGCTTAGTTGAGAGTATGAAGTCTCTATGACTCCATTCGCTGAGTGAGACATCTCACTCATTGAGCGAATAAGAGTTAAGTGTTCTCTATAAACCTTTTGGCTCAGTAAGGATAAACCCCCGTTGGGCAAAACATGTGAGGTTTTAAGAATTAAGTCATCATAACTCAATTCATTGGGCAAATAGACATAGTGAGAATTCTCTATGACTTCATTCATTGACCGAGCTTGGGCTCTCATTGAGTGAATATGCATACCCTATAAGTACTGTTTCTATGGATAGGATTTGTTGAGTGAGAGACCTCACTCACGAGGAGAATTCAATGGTAGTGAGAAAACTTACTAAATTGCAAAACTTGAATTCTTGAATAATTTATGCATAAAAAGTTTTTAAAATGTTGTAAATGATATGGACTTGGATAGGGAGGTATAAAAAATTAAAGTGAAATGTTAATTAAGTTGAAATTCATAAAATATTTCATAAGGGGTGTAAGTTCTTGTAAACTTAAGATTGTGGTAAACTACTACCTACATACTCTTATCCTGCCCGACACATTCTCTAATCCATAGGATCATGTCTTTATTCCTCAATACCATGATGAGGGTATGTTAAGGAAATGATATGAGTAACTGCTTGGCTTATAAATGTCCATGAAGTTGTGGTTTTTCTCTCTCTCTCTTTGTTTTTGTTTAAGTATAATATATGTGTTGTTATGTGAATTATGATTATGTCTACTGAAAGTTAAAGCTCTATTGTGATGATGTATATATGATGTTTAAATGCCATGATATGTGATTATAATGATGTTGAGTTTAGTATTATAGCTTAGATATAAGGATATTCTTATAGTAGTTACCCTTATATCTATGTTGTATGTGTACGACTACAATGACCTCGAATGACATGTTAGTGGGAACAAATGCCAAGACTACCCAAAGGATCAATTTTAATGATACAAGTCTACGTGAGACCTTCCTATTTGAGACAATCAAGCGGGCTGGGGAGGCCGTGGAAGTTAGACCATGATCAACAGCATATGTCCTACCAGGTAGAGATTATAGTGGAGTATACCCTACTCATCAACACCATATGGTTCACTATTACATTCCACACCAATATGGACATGTTTTTGCCCAAACTAGCAATGTGAAGTCAATTTAGTGGTATATACAGGGGGATTTGGTAGGGAACCATTGTTGCAACCCCAACACTCATGGTCCTCGTCCTTGTAGCTTCAAGTCTAGACCTACGAGTTTTAGGGGTAACATAACCATTCCCCTTAAATGCTTCAGCCTTGCACTAAATACTTCAATGGCTCTTCAATCCACTATATTCTATTTTATTCCCCTCAACACTTCAACCCTATGCTAAACGTAGTGGTTCTTTGGATGCAAAGTCTTCGACAACTCTTCAGTCCACTCCATTCCATTTCATTCCCCTCAATACTTCAGCCTTGTACTAAATGTAGTGGTTCTTTGGATGTAGAGCCTTTGACGACTCTTCAGTCCATTATATTCCATTTATTCTCCTCAAATACTTCAGCCTTACATTGAACGCAATGATTCTTTGGATGGAGAGCCTTCATTGACTCTTCAGTCCACTCTATTCCATTTATTTCCCCTCGAATATTACAACCCTACTCTAGGCACAATGTCTTTATAATAACAACCCTCCTTTAGACGTTGCACCTCTTTAGACGCAAGAGCTTTTAGACGGCTCATGAGTCCTTTAGACAATACACCACTTTGGGTGATAGAGGCTGTGACAGGTTCTTGGGTCCTTTGGAACATTCCAAATAAGCAAGACAGAATCCTTTTTCAATCAAAACTAAGTAATAATTTGGTTTAGAAGTACACATATGCCAATCTTGAGATATATGAACTATAACAGTTCGAAAACCCTAAAGGCCAATAAATTCAAAATCAACACAAACATTTCTACCCTGCAAGAATTGCATGACTTTGATTTCTCCATTTCATTCGGGAGATATGTAGGAGCAAGAGACCACACCTATCAAGCCCAAAATAGAAAAAATAATAAACACTGCTTTTATGATAATAAAATCTAATCTTATTTGTAATAATTTCATTTGTTTTAAAGTGAGATAAATGTTTCGAAAATCATAAAAAAACTTGTTTAATTAATTAGAGGTAACTGTTTGTAACAGACATTATAAGGTGCTAATACATTCTTTATACATAATTAACTCCCAAACCCTAAATCTAATTTCGTATACCATCATTTTAGCTCCAAGGTTTTTCCAATATTTCCCTTAATAAACGTTAGTGGCAACTCCTCTATTCACGTCCCCACTGTGACCCTAATTGCGATAATAATAATAATAATAAATATCTTAAGAAATAAAATTTATAAATATAAAATTAAAAATTAAAAGAATAAAATTATGAATTACTTCCTCCAATATTTCTTGAAAGACTTTTAAATAATTTATCAAAATTAAAAAATTAAATTACTAAGATAATTATATTAAATTTATCTTAAATTTATATATTTATTCAATATTATCTCTATTCAGAATGATAGATACTCTTATTTTTTATTAATTTTTAATTTATTTAATTTCTTTCATTATTGATTGTTTTATTTTTCTTGCTAGGCGTGCAAATAGTCAAATTAAGAGTCCATTAAAATTGGCCAACCACCTTTTTTTAGAATATTAATCATCCATCAAGGCGCTAAACATTTTACATTTATAACTAATCATAAAAAAATATTTTTTATACAAGATAAAAATAAACTACAGACTAAGAGATTAATGCACTCTATTTACTATTTATTGATATTAAAATTAAACATATTTTTATGAAAAAACTAATGATAAGATATCCTAAATTAATTCTTATAAAAAATTCATACAAACCTTAAATTTAAATCTTATAATGTATTTTTTTACCAACATTACATAAAAAATATAATTAAAAAAATCCCACTGAAAAAAATCAATGATTCATAAAAATAAGTGTGTTCATAGTCTGTGGTCTTGGGAAATAATTAAAGAAAGATATGAAAACTAAAGAAGATAAATGAGAAGGGAGGAAAAAGTATGAATAGCGGCGGAGAGAAGTGTAGGGTGAGTCGGTGAGAGACGTGTGAGAGTCCCAATGAAGATGCCACCCTTTGTTGGATGAAAGAATGTTAGTCTGAACACTATGTGAGAGCCACTACCCTACCTTTCTCGGGTCAATTATGGGGTGACAGGGTAGACGTAATCTCTCAATCTCAATGTCTGTGTCTTCGTACAGAGAGAGAGAAAGAGAGGGCACAACCATCCAGGAACGTTCCAAATTTGCAAATGTCAAAGTACAGTACTACACAAAGCTGTAAAGTAACGAATTGCCGTAACTACCCCTTCATCAATTTTTCCTTTTCTTATTATCGCTTTCTTATTGTAAAAGAAATCTAAAACATGGATTAAGAAAGAGATTCCATGTTGACTTGTATAGCTATAGTTCTAAGGAAGTTTTTGTGAATAAAATTAGATAACTAAAATTATTTTTTTAACTTTGAAGCGTATTTATAAAATGTTTATATTCTCATAAAAATGAATAAATATAATGTATATATTAGTATTTTATGTTATAAGCATTTTTCTTTCTTGGAAAATGCTACTTGCATATTGTGATTAAAATTTATATAACTTTCACAAATTTTTACTCATAAATTTATAATGTTTAAATTATAATAAAAATATATTTAAAAAATAATTTTAAGTCCTCTCACTAACTCTTTTACTTTCTTTATATAATAAATGTTAAATATGTTTTGTATTTTTTAGATATTAAATATATTTATTTAATATTTATAAATAAAAAATTCTAAAAATATAAAATTATTATAAAAAGGTATTATTATTAATTTTTTTAGAACGAATTTTATATAAATTAATTTTAACTTATACAAAATTAAATTTTTTATTTTATTTATAAATTTATTTTAACATATTTTACAAAAAAATTATCCCAATCGTACAAGATAAGTAGCCAATTTCACGTGAACATAACTAGTAACTTACTCCATAAATTTGCACATACTTAAACGGTAAATAATTTTATCAAATTATTTTTTTTAATTATTCTCTTGACATTAAGGAATTTGAGGAAAAGATCCACCTAATAAGTGTTTGTTTCCTGGATGCTTGATCATTTGTGTCAAGACGTATTGATATCATAAGTATCTATTTTAATAAGTTGTGCGGTATAGTTTATTAAAATAAAATAAATATAAAATTATATATCATTTTTATAAATTCAATTAAACACTTTTAATCTTCAATTTAAGTATTTATATTATTAGATAAATCTAAATAAATTCAATGTTGAACATTTTATTCTCGCGCATGTATTATATTTCTACAACTTACTTGATCTTTTGTGGGATAGCTGCATACTCCCACAATTTATTTATTTTTTTCATTTTTCTGAATATAATATATTTATAATTATAAATTACTTTTATAACTTGAAATAAAGTAAAAAAAAAAGAAAGAAAATTAATTCATAGTATGAATATTATCTCTATAAATTATATATATATGAATATTCCTTCCATAATTTAAAATTCTTGAATCAATCACTTTATTGACGAAAGTAGCATATAGTACTGGATCGACTAGCTTGATAATGTTCAGCACATAGATTAAAATAAAGTTATTTAATCAATTAGTTACATTCTTATATAACTACCTTACGTGCATAAATTATTAATTTAAAGTTAAAAAAATCCACATGATTGCTTCCAGTTACATTCGAAGCTAAAAATCCTATCCTATAATAATAACAAAATCTTCTAATTCCTTGCATGATTATACGGTCCTATCGAGACGCGTGTAATAAAACGTGAGAAGATTCTGCACTCACATAAACAAAATCAAAGATTAATTAAGGTAATCACAAACCACACGTATCCAGTGTCAATTCAAAATGATCATTTGCTAAAAACATGACATTAATTTTGAGTATAAGAAAGAATTACCGTACCCAAATGGTATTGGGATTATTCAGATGATAATCGTTACACACTAAACCTTGATTAATGCCAGTCATTAAATTAGTTTAAACCGTGAGGGCAAGGTCATTAAGTTACTTTTCACAATTACCTGAATTGTATACACTGATAGAGTCCACTTAACTACACATATATAAAAAAATTGCGTGGGTACGTTGTCCCTCTTTTTTCAGTTTTGTTTTTTTGTTCTTTCGTTTAACTTATTGATCATGAACTTTTATTTTCATGCATGTATATATCTACAGTTTACTTGATTTTCTATTATCTTACATTTTCGGGTACATCATAAGGGACCATTAATTATCTTACGTTCCAGCGGTGATGAAAGTGTAGTAGCATAGCATAATATAATAACATTATTTTAGGAGACAATACAATAACTTGTTAATGTTCAGTCACTTCAGTGCCTTTATAGATAAGTTAGTAATGAATTAGTTAATATGCTTTATTTATTTATATTTAAACTTATTTCTTTAAAAATTGTAATTATGCTTTTACTATTTTTCGTAGAAATTATTTAAAATAAAAAAAGAGAAAAATAAAGTAATGTTTTTAAAATAATTTATAAAAGCATTGTTTTTCTTCTAATAAAGTATGTCCGTATATTTTTGTTTTGCTTTCATTGTTTGATTTCTTACCTTGTGAATGAGATACTTTTTTTTCAGTATACTGAAAAAAAAAGTATCTCATTCACAAGGTAAGAAATCAAACAATGAAAGCAAAACAAAAATATATATATATAAGGACATGCTTGATTTGAAAAAAAAATTATAAATAATATAAAATGTTACTTTGTATTCACTTTATTTCTTTATTTTAAAAGATTTATCCCAAAAATAGTAACAGCACAACTATTTGTATACAAATAAAAACTATTTCAAACCAAACAAATCCTAGACAATTTAATAATTACTTAAAATGATTAATAAGTCATTTATTTATGATTAAACGGAAATTAAATATGGAATTCTTTAGGAGCTCACCAATTGTGAATCCCCTATATAAAATATCCTATGGGATCTGACTCTTTTACCCGTACTTTAGTTAAATAAATATATTACTTTTATATCTTATATAATTATAAAACATAACAAGCAAACTATTTAATTCAATTTAAACCAAAATTCAAACACAACAAAGTAATTAATTTCAAAACATAACGTAAGTTTAGTGCTTGTAACAAACAAATCAATTCAAGTAAATCCAAATAAGAATCAAAATCATAATTTTATTTGAATAAGAACAGCTCAAGATATTAGGCAAATAACAAAAGCAAGTGATACTTAAGTTGATAAATGTTTATTTCTTAATTAAATGCCCTTAATTAACGTTAGCATGACAATATCTTTTTTATTTTCACGAGGACGACATGATAGTATCTCACTTATAATACTATAACTATAATATTTATCATTTTAAAAAAAGTAAAGATCAGAGTGGGTATTATAATAGCACTCTTTCCAATTTATGTCTGTGGATAAATAAATACATACCCATTTACTAAATACATCACTGATTTGTTATGAGCAATCGTAATGTAACTACAACTTTGTATTATTATAAGAATTTTTTAATTTTGTTACTAATTTTAACTATCATTTAAATTAGTAGTTAAATTTTAGTTAATTAATTATTAATTAATTAAAATATTATTTTTTCTAATTAAATTGAAGTTATATTCATTTATACTTCTTATTACTACAAATTAACTAGGAAATAATTATAAAATTTAAAAATTTATTACAAATTAACTAAAATTATTTTCTTAACTAATTTACTACTTATTTCATGTTACTATTTAATATTATAGTAATTTTGTAGTTAATTATTTTACTAGAAATTAGTTACAAAATAATTATTAATTTTAAAATTAACCATAAAATTATTTTGTAGTAAATTTTAAATTTTTTAGTAATATATGAACAAATTTTTATTAAGTCATGGATATCAAATGGTTCGACATCTCCCAATTGGTCATGTATCAATCCTAGAATGCCATAAATAAATTCATGGTCAAATTAATTTAACCTCGAAATGATTAAATATGATTTAAGTTTATATAAATATAATTTTGTTTGATTTTAATATTAGTTTATTTACTTTCATTTTTCTTTTGATTTTTAACGAGAGTAACTTCGCGTATATTATCGTAGAGTTCAAAACCTATGTACTACCAGAGTAATGTCCAGTTAATTAATAATAAAAAAATCATGATTGATTGATAATTTGTTATTAAATAAAAGTATAATATATTTTTTTCCCATAATAGGTGCACTATTTAGTAAAACTAATCCATTAAATATTATTGTGATTATCTTTACCAAATTTACAATGTAAGGTTGAATTTTGGTGCCGTAAAAAAATATGATTCCCTGATTACCGCAATAAATAATTCTTGGTTCATATTTAGTATATGATCCGAACTTGAATTCAGAAATAAATATGATTGATTATTCAGGTGGAGTGAGTGGGTACCTAACTTCTTCATTTGATTGAATCACATGGGCCAAGTTTCACTTTCAAGTCATTCCTCTTCATTAAAAACCAGAAATACAGTTCTGTCAATTATGTCAACGCCAGTATAAGATGAATTCCTTGCCTAACTGTTTGCCCCATTTTCCACACTAGAAGACACAGAAAAATCCCTATAGTGGAAGCTGCGCCATTTAATTTAGACTTTAAAACATTTCCAATACCATATTCAGTACAAAAGAGAAGTTTACCATGCATGCTATACAATTATGATTTTTGTGAACTATAAATATTATAAATTATGATTAAGAATAAATAAATAAATATTTGATTAATCATAAATATTTTAAAAAATATTTAAAGATGATTATTAGGAATTAAATTTTTCAATATTTAGTTTTAATAAAACTTTATTCGATACATAAGTTCAAAAATATCTTTTTAAATTAAATAGATTTATATAAAATTTTGTTGTAAAAATATTTTCATACATTTAAATTTATAAATATGTTGGTATAATTTTTAATTTTTTTTTTAACTTTTAACATAATAAAGTCTTTTATTCTCTTTATAAATATTATATATATATTTTTTACTAAACCATTTCTTGAATGTTGTAAAGATAATATTATTAAATAGTTTGTTAATTAATACCTTGATACTTTTAAAAAAAAAAAACATAATATATTTATAAAATAACTTTATTTTAAAAATTAAATTAGATTAAGTATCCTAAGAATATTTATTAGTATTTATTATCTTAAATATAGTTATTATTATAATTAATAAAAGATTGTTTTAAATTTATAATTGCATTAATGAAAATATTGTGTTATTTTTGTATCATTAAAACTTTTTGTCCTTTCTTTATAGAAAACTGAAAACTATAAACTATAAACAATATCTCTTGAGAACATATTTTTTGAAATAGTATATCAAACATGAAAAATCAATATTTTCAACTTCAAATTCTCATGAAAATAAAAATTTCTCATTTACCAAACGGCTGTTGTCTCCTTAGTAAAAAAAATTAACAAAATTTATTAAATAATTGTATAAAGTTATTTATCACCATCAAGACAATATTTATTTTCCCTAAAATTTATATGATGAGAGCATCTCCAATCATAATATAAAAATTTATTTTAAATTCTTAATTTCTTAGGAAGTCTCTAGTTGAAATGAAAAATTTAAGAACATTATCTAATTTTTAGTCCAATGATTAATTCAATTTGTATTCTTAATTTAGTTTTAGTAAGCTTGATTTTACCTTTTCACTTAAGGAACATTCTTGTTTTAACTTGAAAATTTATTGTAATTATTTATATAAACATAGATATTTTGGGATGGACAAAAAGCTCAACACCTCATCTTATACACAACTAATACAAAATTTATAACTAGTAAAAAAATCATCATTTAATATATTTAATTTAATTATTTCTAATTAAGATATGAAATAATTAGTTTCAATTTTACAAGAATTTGATCTTAAAAAAATCTTGTAAATATAAATTAATTTTTTATTATCTTTTGTTTATATAAACGATATAAAACATATATTTTTTTTTATTCTATAAATATTTAGATATTTTCTTAACATTAAATCCTTATTAAAAGAAATTAATTATCTTATATTTCAAAGAATCAAATTAAATCTATGAAAAGATAATTTTTTATGAGTCGTAAATTATTTTATTGATTGTGGGCAAGAGAAATAAGGTGTTGTTTGTTACCCAAGAATATGTTATATAAACAACATCTATAAAAGTTAAATTAAAATTTATTTATTCAAATGACATTGCCAGGTTTTAACTTTAAGAACTAGTACCATAAGTAACTGCCATTAGAACTCTTAATTTTAACAAAAAATTAACTAATCAAAGTAAAAAGAAATGTTAATTTCAAGAACAAAATATTCTTTCTCAGCATTACGAATACTAAATTAATTAATCATCATAATTTTAAAATTATATAAAATAATAATTTAAAAAACTAATTAATCCTCATAATTACAAAAATTGAAATAGTTAATTGATTATCATAATTTAATAAAATAATATAATAAATCATTAAAAAAAAAGCAAATGGTCAAACCTTGACAGCAACAACAATTGTCGGAGAGGTAAATTTGTTTTATGGAGCAAATAATCAGGCAACAGTAATAAACAATATTAATTATTTAAAAATGGAAAGAAAAGAAAGAGAGGGCAATAGGGTCATTTCAAGAGTGATGAAAATAAATCCAAATGTCACACGAAGCAGAACCCAGCGGAATCAACCAACCCAAATGATATATAAAGACATTAGAAAATCAGAGATCCCAGATTGGCACATAATTTAACGTTGCCACTCCCTTAGATTTCGGTCCTCCACACCTTTTCAAACCAAAACAAGAAGCCTCACAAAACAACCTCTGCGAAAACAAAACACGAACACAACGCTCCCTCGTTCGGTGATTCCCCCGAAACTGAAAAAAAAAAAAACAAAAAAAAAAAAACCAATAACGTCTAATAACGGTGATTTCCCCGTCTCCGAAACCGTCGTCGTTTTGGCATTCCGTTAGCGGCCCCAGCATGTCGTCCGGCGGCCCCACCACGAGCTCCTCGAACACCAGCCCAAGGGTCGCCGCGGGGCCCACCACCACGCGACGGCGCGTGGCGGAGAACAACAGCGTGGTCGACGCGGAGAAGCAGCAGCACCAGCTGCAGCAGCTATCCTCGAGCTTCTCAGATTTCTCGGAGGCGGAGCAGGACGAAGGCGCGACGGGCGCGCTCCACCACCACGCGCACTGGCACCACCACCTGCGCCCCGTCACGCGCTATCTCCTGCTTCGCGCCCGCATCCTCCTCTGCGTGCCTGAGTCGTTCTTCCTGCGCGTGGAACACCTCGTCCTCTGGCTAGTGGGCTCGTTGCAGTGCCTCCGGCCCGGGAAGCACGTGGGCCGCAAGATCTTCGCGGCCCTTATCTTCTTGCTCGTCATGTCGGTCTTCCTTAAGGTCTCGCTTCTCGGTGTTGGCGTTGAGATGAACGGAAAGAGCATCGAGAATGGACAATTGATCCTCCAGCGATTCAAAGAAGATTGGGTCTCGGCCCAACGCATCGTCGCCGAAGAAAAAAAAGCCTCCATGCCCAAACGTGTCCTCGAGAAGCACGAAGTAAGTCACTCGCCAAACATGCCTCTGCCCAAAACCGCTTTTTCTTCTTTTCTTTCCTTCTCCACGTTGCTCTCCAAAATTCTCTTTCCGGAATCGCGTTTTTTAACTCCTTTTGCCTTTTTTTTTTTATCCCGTGGAAAATCTTTAGGGATAAATAAATAAATAGAATAATCTTCGGGAATAAAACGCCAAAAGGTTAAAAGTTTTAAAAGTATTAATTTGTTTTTTTCCTGGTGTCTGGGTGAATTGTTTTCACTAGTTATTTTTTTCATTGTTTTTTATAATTGCACTTTTTGTGAATCTGTTTTCTTATCGTTGAAATTCGAATTTGTTTTTTTTTCATGTTTTTAATTGTGAAATTTTTTATTTATATAATTTAATATTTTAAAAAAATACTGACATAATGTTTTATTACACTATCATGTCAGATCACTGTTTCTACGTCAGCGTTTCCATAAATATTGGAGTTTAACGTAATTGATACAATTAAAATAAGGATGATCAAATTCACGAAATTCACGAAAAAGAATAAGAGGATGAAAATGTAATTAAATATTTTTTACTTTTGCTGGGATAAGGGTGCTATGGTGCTAAAATAAAAATCTATTGGTAAAGGTGTAGTGTGATTTGGTTAATAGGCTAATAACTTATTTTCAATCTTTTTTTGAATGCTGATTAATTAAAAATTGTAATAGTGGCGAAAAGTGGTGAAACATGAAAGAATTTCGGGATTGGGTGTGAAAAGATTTGTTGTTGTTGTGAGATTGAAATGTCTCGTATGATTGGAATTTGGACGCTTTTTCAAATGTTGACTTGTTGCACGTAATCGCTGGCAAGTGGAGACACGTGTAACTGTGTTCAATGTTGAATGCTTGGAAGGTGGCTCTGACCAAACACTAGTGTTTGTGTTTGTTATGCTTTCTGTGATTTCTCACGCGTTTTTCGGTGCTTTGTATGTATATGAAATAGCAGCCTGTGTTACGTGGATATTGAATTGCTTAAATTTAATGTGTTTAAATTGTTTTTACTGCTAAAGTACTTAAATTGATGATTATTTCACCGATTTGAGTTTTGGAACCATGTTTAGATTGTTCAACACTGTATATTCGTGGCGTTACTTTATTTATTTACTTTTTTGTTTTTTAATAGACTCCAGAAATATGGATGAAGCCAAACAGTGACAAATATTACCAATGCGTTGCTCGACCCAGGAATGCAATAAGTATGTGTACATACAATTGCACTTGATTCGTGTCAAGTTTGGTCACGTGTAATCACTCATTGTCTCACGTGTCATTCCTTTTTTATTTCTTTCAGGGCCACAAAGGACCAATGGCTATCTTCTTGTTCATGCGAACGGTGGATTGAATCAAATGAGAACTGGGGTAAGATAAAATCTAATCAAATATAAGATTATGCTTATGAATTTCATTTCTAGCTTTCCTAATTGCTAAATCTTAGAACCTTCATTGACTTGCAGATATGTGACATGGTTGCAGTGGCAAAAATAATGAATGCCACCCTCGTCCTTCCTTCTCTTGACCATGATTCATTTTGGACCGATCCAAGGTACAATTTCCCATTTAATTTGAGTGGAGCATTAGTTATTATCTCCTCATGTTACCATTTTTATTTTCCAAAAGTATAATGTCCCTAATATATTTCAGTGACTTTAAAGATATTTTTGACTGGAGGCACTTCATGAAAGTCTTGAAAGACGACATTGACATAGTTGAGTACTTGCCGGTCTATTATGCATCCTTCAAGCCTCTTGTGAAGGCCCCTGTTTCATGGTCAAAGGTGTGGAGCATTAAACAATTCTATGTGACAACATCAAAACAATTTTGTTCTTTCTCAGTGCTATAGTGGCTTAGATGCTTAATTTGCAGGCTAGTTACTACAGAAGCGAGATTCTTCCATTGTTGAAGCAGCATCAGGTCGTACAATTTACTCACTCAGATTCCCGGCTTGCCAACAATGGCCTTGCTTCCTCTATTCAGAAGCTTAGATGTCGTGCCAATTACCATGCTCTCAGGTACACAGCAGAAATTGAAGATCTTGCAAGGATTTTGGTGGATAGGCTAAGAACCAATAATGAACCATATATTGCCCTTCATTTAAGGTATTATCTTGTACTCTTTTGGCTTTGTACTTTTTGTCCCCTGCTTTTTCTCAATTTAGCAAATATTTTTCCCCAATTTTTTTCATGAAAAAAATGGAGGGATGAAATTTGCAAAAATGAAAAGGCATGGGAACTAGAAGTGAGATTAAGCCTCTTGTAATTTTATAAACGGCTAAAATATGACAATATTCTGATGTTATGTTTATTTATTTACAATATAGATATGAGAAAGACATGCTAGCCTTTACTGGCTGTAGTCACAATCTCACTGCTGCGGAGGCTGAGGAACTTAGGGTTATGAGGTATGATGTGAAGCATTGGAAGGAAAAAGAGATTGATAGTGTGGATAAAAGATTGCAAGGGGGGTGTCCTATGTCACCTAGAGAGGCAGCTATTTTTCTCAAGGCCATGGGGTACCCTTCCACTACAACAATCTACATTGTTGCAGGACCTATCTATGGTGGCAATAGTATGGAAACCTTTCGGTCTGAGTACCCTAATGTCTTCACTCATTCTACCCTTGCAACTGAGGAGGAGCTAGAACCCTTCAAGCCATATCAAAACCGTCTCGCCGCTTTGGATTATATAGTTGCCCTAGA
This sequence comes from Mucuna pruriens, assembly GCA_025330945.1. Lineage (NCBI taxonomy): Eukaryota > Viridiplantae > Streptophyta > Magnoliopsida > Fabales > Fabaceae > Mucuna > Mucuna pruriens. The sequence goes on from JAENHJ010000537.1 coordinate 2,905,951, forward strand.
AAGTGATGTCTTTGTGTATACATATGATGGTAACATGGCCAAGGCAGTGCAGGGTCATAGGAGGTTTGAAGGATTTCGTAAAACCATCAACCCTGACAGGTTAGTTCACATAATATAAAACACTACCTGAATTTTTCTTTGCATTTGGATAACATCATGTTAAGAGAGAAAATGACACAATACAAAGAGTTTAATTTCTATATATTAATAGTTAAAAGGTTTTTACACGATCAACTGATAAAAAATCATGTTAGAGATAAATTTTAAGATAGCTATTGTAAAAGTAAATAAAATTAGTATATATGACAATTTCTGATTAGTTTATCGTGTAAAATTCTTTTACATCGTTAGTGTGCGTAATATTTACTCCACAACAAAATTGATAGAGCCTCCACAAACAATTGTAGGTCTTACTATAATTGTTTAGCTTTCTTTCTCATTCTCATAACATGACCAAAACCAATATGGGGATTCTATTCCATTTTTTTCTTTTGTGGTAAGTTTTGTATTTGAATTGTGAATGCTACTGATATGTAATCTATTTGATTGCTTTTCAGATTGAATTTTGTTAGGCTGATTGATCAATTGGATGCTGGTGCCATATCTTGGGAAGCATTTGCTTCTGAGGTTAAGAATTCGCATTCTAATAGGCTAGGTGCGCCTTATCTTAGACAGGTGGGAGAGTCACCAAGAATAGAGGAGAATTTTTTCGCCAATCCCTTTCCTGGTTGTGTGTGTAACAAGTCTCAGGAGCAAATTACAGGGCAGAAACTAGAGCACCGGTTAGGTGTTGGAGCCGCACAAAGATAGTGTCTTAGTTTTGTTATATATGATTAGGCTAAACAGTGGGGTTTCATCATAATATGCATTATGGTATTGCCTTAAAGTTAAAGGAAGCTCAATGGGGTTGTGTGGTGGAAATGTGCTTCCTTTGTCCAGCCTGGTTGGTTGATGAGGCTGCTGAAGAATCAATGGGGCTTGTGGGGTTCTCATTTCATTCAAAATGTGGGTTTCATGTGGTTTCAGTTTAGGCATACAAATGGGAAAGAAATAGAAAAGGTTTTGTGTATAATCAAAAGGCATACCACAGGTTAAATTACACTGGGGAGATTGACGTTTGACATTGACAATACTACCCCCTTTGGATGTGAGAGTTATACTGTTAAAACCATTTGATTCATTGATTCTTTTCTCAAGGACGATTGCCAATGGAACATGTTTCCAATTTTGGATTGAATAGTTTGTTGGTACATAGGAATCTTGTTTATAATAGATATCTTGTTTATATGTTCATATTTATGTTGTACCCTTATCTGCCCTGAATTGCAGACCACGAGTGTAGATATATTGATAATTTAGTTAATTTTATTATTTTTGTGTTATTCATTGTCTTGTTTGGTAAGCAAAGAAAGACCAAAGGCCTGTACCTCAATTTTATGGATAAAAAAGACAATGTCTTGCTGTTGCGTGTGGTATTATGGAAGACAGCTGATGAAACTTTTTCAAGATGTATATGCTACTTTGAGATTTGAGTGATTTGTCTATTTGTAATATAAAGAATTTCTTAGAACGCAATTCAAAATTTATGGTCAATTTCGTTTTACATGGTTAAGCATTTCTGTTTTATAGTCTATAGTCAATCTTGAAACTTGAGCGTTAAGTACTGAAGGTTGCTTTTGATAAATAATTTAATAAGTTGTTATTACATGGAAATTTACCTCCTACATTTGAGGATGACATAAATGAGAGGAACAGTTGAAATTAAGTATATTTTTTTTTTATTGTAAGAAAAGTATAGACCAGGAAAAAGGCACGCCTCTTTACGAGGTAGGGTAATAAAATTATATTTTTATTTTATATTAAAAATATTTTGTTATTGATTCAATTCTTGAATTTAAAGTTCTCTTAAAATATATTAAGTTTATAAAGTTTCACATAATTTAAAAAATATTTCATCGCTTTATTCTATTTTAATATACTACATGTTATTTAAAGCATAAATAAACAGTTACTATAAGATAAGCTGCGTAAAATTTTATATACATAATTATCATGATAATAATACATAAATCTAAGAATTGAATTCATAAAATTTAATTTTGGTAAAAAAAATTATTGGAACTCTCGTTCTACTAAATTTAATATTTGGGATCATTTGGTCTATTCAATATTATTTTAATGTTTTATTAAAAATTTTATTGGAACAAAATAAAAAGATTTTGTTAGATAAAAGTAGAAATTATGTCTCTTAAAAATTTTGATTTAAGCAAACAAACATGCCAAGTTTTTTTATATAAGAAAACCATAGTACCATCTGTTGCTCAGACAAAAGTCTTTGTAAAAGGCAAAAGAATATATATGTACACATATAAAATTATTTATAGGAATTAATGTGAACATCTTAGCAAAAGGGCTTTGAAGATTTTCAAAAAATATGTTAATATCTTTTTGAAATATGTTTGGTTTCACATTTCAAATGTTATTTTAAGAAATTAATAGTTATAGTTTGTATGTTCTAAACGTGATTCCTTACTTTTAACCAAATTTCTAAACACGTTATTCATTAATTGCTATTAGTTATCAACAGGAGAAATAAAAGATGAGTATGATGTTTTATTTCATCAAAGTGACTAGTGAGAAATATTTAATGTTGTAATTAATGTCCCACTATATCTTTTTTCTTTACTTATAGAAGAAAGATGAAGGAATGAACAACCCACAACGATCATCTTGAGAAAAATATTTATAAATATAAGAAATTTTGAAGAATAAGAGAAGTGAATCACCGTTCATGTTCATTTAAAGCTCTCTTACTTGTAAAAGCTTAGAAATTCTCTTGAAAAAAAGACTAGATTAAAATTTGTACATTTGTCTATAAGACAATATAGTTTGTTAGCTTTACTTTTAACAATTTATTTGTAAAATTAGTTAAAGTCTGAAAGAGTTTTGTGTTCAAAGAATACTTAGTAAAATGCTTAAAGAGCCAAATCAACAAATATTTGTTTGATTCTGAAGAGACTTGGTGTAAACTGAAATGTCTTTCATTACAATAGTAACCTATAATAAAAATGTGAGAATTATTGTCGAAATTTAAATTTCAAAACCTAGAGAAGTTTGAATCATTGCTTCAGTCATAATAAAATGACTAATAATAATAAATCTCTTAGATAAAATAAAACCATTACACTCAAACGTAATAATTTCTTATACAAGTCATACCAAGATACACAACAACACTAAGCATTTACTAACAAATTCGAATAATAAATACATAAACATATTCAATCACAAGTAACTTCATTCAATTAACAGTTAACTAGCATAAAGCCAAATTATATAAAGAAATACTAAGTTTTCTAAGTCTTTCATGCCTCTTCAGTTTCAACACCTTATCATCTACGTATTTTAAAAACAACACTCTTAATGAGATATAATTTCAGTGAATAAAAACAAGTTAAAAAAGAGTTCGCAAATAGTATTTGTTCTTAGCAGGTGCAACAACTAGAAACCTTATCCATGGTACCCGTGAATTAAAGTTATAAAAAATCATTTACAAACCAAGTAATAAAAATACATTCTCTCACATATGTACTAAAAATAAAGGATTTTATAAGCTAACAATCTTACCATAAAACATTTAATTAGAATCACTTAACTTGACTCCTTGATTCTTGAAACCAATGTAAATTTCAAATTTACATTCTCCATCCCAGATGAAGGTATTACATAACTCATCCAAAATGTATATATGTGACAAAGTGATGTATCTCATCCCAGGTAATAATACACACCTTCTCCATCTTGAATGAAGGTATCTCATTTCTCAAAATGAACTTCATAAATAACGTTATTATAAATCAAGTGTAAGAGATATACTACACGTATATAATTATAACAAATCAAATATTATTTATAACCATTGTTCACATATGTATTTGAGGGAAGTTCTAATAGTAGAGTACACATAGAATATCTTGACCTCTTTCTTCCTTCCTTACGGCTTATATAGCGTGCCTTGGGAAGACTCCCTTTTTCTTGAGCTCCCCAGTCTGACCATGGAAGATTCTTTTTCTGTTTCCTGTCTATGTGTCTCCTCCTGCCTAGCCCCCAAGGTGGCCCATGTCAGTTTTAGGGACAAAATGACATTTGTCCTTGGGCACACTCTTTGTCATATGCTTTTTGCTGTCTTGTCAGGTGGCTTTTTCTAGGATAATAAATGAGGGGAGTACGGATATCCTAGGTACCTGGCCGATTGTCTCTACCAGGTCCATGTGACCTTGCAAACTAAGCAATTATTTGTTGTCGGTTGTCGGTGCTTAATCGGTTGGTTATGCAAGGGCTAGCCATCAACCCAGTCCTCTTTCCCAGGCTGGCCCACAACTCCTAAGCACCAAGTGGAGCAAAGTGTGCTTCGCTATTGATATCGTTCCTTCCTAGACTCGGTCATACATCCACCCAGTCCTCTTCTCAGACCGGTCCATAGCCCCCCAAGCACCAAGTGGAGCGAAGGGTGCTTCTACTACTGAGATCATCCCTTTCTTAGGCTTGGTCACATATCAACCCGATCCTCTTGCTAGACTGCTCCCTAGCCCCAAGCACTGAGTGGAGCGATAAGTGCTTTTGCTGTTGAGTTGGCTGGTGGCATGTGCTACATCAGCTAGAGACCTACGTGGGAGGTGGACATAACCTTTCCAATGCACAAGGTACCTTGAGACTTGTTCTTGTAATGATATCGGGGTCGTGCCTTTTTATGTATTACGGGTGTGGAGGAAGTAATGCGTGGTGGACAGTTAATAGTAGTAAAAGCATTACCTTTGTTGAACTATATCGCAACTCTTCAATTTTCACCATTGGATTGCTCCAACAAGGGGCTGTTACTTCTTGACGCTTGGTTGCACTAATTGCAGCCCTCCAATTTCCCAGTACTTCATACTTTGATAAGTGAGTCTTAATGCTTTCCACTCCGCCATTGTCTTTCCATTCTTCTTCGTCTCCGATTTTGTTGTGTTTGAGCATGTCTTTGGCATTCCATATCCTTTGTGCAAGATTTTTCTCTCAACCTTCTTGTTGACTTCAATGGCTTATACATCAAAAGGTGAGGACCTATCTTCTATCATTTCTTTGTGGCTTTTCTTTTTACCCTAGGTTTTTTGGGTGGGTCTTGGTTTATTTAAATCCCATGTGAGAGTAATGTGGTTCTATTCTGACCTCACCCACTTTGTCATAGGAAGTGTCCCTATGGCAGGCTCCTACGTGTCCCTAGTGGAGGACCCTATAACCACATTTGGTATCGCGGGAGAAAGACACCGAGATTTCATTAGAAGGACCTAGAAGGGATTTGGATGATACTTTGTCCTACTCTTGGGTAGATGGCAAGATACTGGAGGTGTCTTCTGTCTACACTGAGGCTTCCCTCCTTGAAGGGCTTATACATTATGTTCCCCTTCCCAGTCCCTGGTCAATTCAACTACGACCATGCCGATCTGAAGAGTATGTTTCTGAGGGCGTGGACGGGGATGAGCCCTACACTTATTTGAATGACACATTAGGTTTGAAGTTAGGGATAAAGGTGTCATTCTCGGCCTTTGAATGTTCTGTCCTCCAGATGCTCAATGTGGCCCATACGCAGCTTCATCTGAATAACTAGGCATTCGTCTATGCCTTTGAAATGTTGTGTTATGAAATGGGCCAGTCTCCTTTGAATGCATTTTTTTGGTTTTTTGGAGTTTGGGGGTCCAAGAAGGTGGGTTGGTTATCACTGAATAGTCAGCCATACCGTCCCTTGCTAAAACCCTTTAGGGAGAGTTACAAATTGTTTAAGGACCGCTTCTTCCAGGCTTACTGTTATGGGGACGATCAAAACTTTCTCCTCAACCAAGGAGGTGAACCTCACTTCCCCCTTTTTTGGACCAAAACACCTGCCCCCTCTATCCTTCTAGAGAGGTCATGTTTGGAGCCATGGGAGGAAGAGTTTCTTGTTGAACTCATCAATCGTCTAATGTCATCTTGTAGTGCTCTCTTGAAGGCAGGTGATGTTCCTTTCTTAACCTTCATTCCTTGTTTATTTTTATGATTTTTCTCATCTAGTCTTTCATTCTCATTTTGTAGGTCTTGACGTTGTAGCTCGCAAGGCTTTGAGGAAGCAGAAACAAGCTGGTGTCAGCATTGCTCCCTCTTCAAGAATGGGGCCACTTCAAGCATAGGCCAGCCAGGACAAGATGTGGCTCCTCCGGCCACTACTCAAGAGGCCATCCCTACCTCAGTCACTACTAATGAGGGGTAGGGGGCAACTCTTTGCCCACTATTGAGGATGCTTCGACCAATGACTGATAGCTTGAGATTTTTACGTTATTTCTACTATCAAAATACTAGATTTCCTATGTTATGGGTAGCATAGAGTCAACCTAGGTCGATTCTCTCAAAGACATGTAGTTCTCGTATTTTCTAGTGTAAAAGGCTGAAAAGGTGCAAATCAAGGTGTGTAGAATGCGGATGTTGCTAAACTAACTATTATGGGGGATTTTTAACAAAGAAAGATAAAGTTTGTGGAAAGTAAATGGCTATCTAGGAAAGTAAAAGCAAGTTATATCTACTGAAACATATACTTAGCATACCGAATACACTGGGATCAATGAACATGTTCTATATTATAGTTCCTCTTATGCTTACAACTCCTCACCAACCTAAATCCTAAGGCAACCGCCTAACATTGTCCCTTGCCTATTGAGGGCTTACACAACTGCGGCCTCGAGTTTGGCAAGGATTATGCTCGTGATTAGTGTAGATTATCTATTGATTACCTATATTATTCCTTAGATCGATTTCGACCAACTCCTAATCTAGCGTGATCTACTCGTATTATGCACGACCATGACATAACAAGAATAGATTAATCTAACAGGAATTACAAACGTAAAAGTAAGGGGAACATATTTGTTCATTGATTAACAGTGTACCGATACATGAAGTGGATACAAGGGAAAGATGTGGTCAACTTCCCACGACCACCGCCAGTGGTAGCTGTAGTGTTCCACCGAAGTTGGCCAGGTACTAAGGGGTTGAATCACTAAGTAGTGTGCCAGCGAGCCCTGACAGTCTCCTCTTAGCAACCGACTGCTACCTAGACACAGGTCATGCACCTATTCGACCAACTAAGCGCTCTCTGAAGTACTGTGGAACAAAGAGGAGTGAAGTGAAAATACAAAGGTGAACGATGGAGTATGAGTGTGTATAAGCCAAGCTTTGCTAACCTTTGAACTAAGCTATGTGTCTCTATTTATACATACATCAACTAACTAACTCTATAACGGAAATAACTAACTTAACAGAAGTAACTACCTGACATAACAAAATTAATAGAAATAACTACTTGTTCGGCCACTAACTACTCTCCTATTTGACCACGTGCTAATTTGCATTTTGTGCACATGAATGAAGTTGTCGAAGTGGAATTGGTCTTTTAATGCCAGGATGGATCCGTACAGATGGGAATCAGCATCTAATTTGAGGTCGACATCCAGTTTGAACTCGGCGTCCAAATAGAACTTGTACACGGAGTCAGCTTATGGAGTCGACCCTACAAGGGTCGGCATTTGACTACTGATGATAAAGTCAACATTGCTGAATCGGCTTCTTCCGGCCTTGGATGGTTCTGACCTCAACTGGGATGACTTCATCTAGACAGGACGGAGTTGGCCTGGAGGGGTTTCATCTAGCCTAGACGTCTTCCTCTAGTCGAATTGACTTTGTCCGGACTCTCTTTTGACCTGCAAAACAAGACTTTTCTTTTTGTTAGCTAAAATCAATAACTTAGCCTAGATTTGTATTTTCCTTTAGTTTAACCTTGGAAATATAAATCTTAGCCAATACATGATTCTTAACTACAATTTAGAATCTATTCTACCCATCTTATGACCTTTTAAGGGGTATAAACTATGAATTATCAGTTACCGAGTGTGTGTTTCAAAGAAGAGGAAACATGTCGAATTGGTCGCTTCTTCATTTTAGGTCACTTTTCCTTTTAACTAGAAAGCCTTCTTGGATGGTCCCCCTAACACAATGTCGATTTGGAACTGCAAGTTCCTTCTCCCTAAAATGATCAACTATACTTCGCTTCAGCGCTTCTCTTTTGAGTTTCTTGGCCTCTTGGTGGACTTTTGGTACTCAATCATCTTGGAGGAATTCAACGATTGGGTCCATCCATGACAGTAGCTTGTTAGTGCAGACCACCTTTACTACCTCTATAGTTGGCCAACTAAGGGTTTCTTGGATGACCGTCTTGTTGAAACCTCCTTTCTGAGTACTTGCCAATTTCAATAGTAAATCTACTCTTTCATTCTGCTCACGTGACACATGGATTAATGTAAACTTTTCAAAAGCGGCAACTTGATTCTTGGCTTTATTCTAGTATTTGGCTAGTTGAGAGTATTTCGCTTGGTAGTCACCAGCTAGTTGAGAGTATTTCGCTTGGTAGTCACCATTTACTTGCCCGATTACGATCTGGGAATCATTTGGCTCCCACTTCCCTTGATAACCTCATTCCAACCAAGAGGGCTTCGTACTTCACTTGGTTATTGCTTGCCTTGAAACTGAAATGAAGGGACTGCTCGATTAATACCTTTCCTAGACCTTCCAATATGGTTCCTGCTCCACTTCCCTTTTGATTTGATGTCCCATCCACCAAGAGTGCCCAGTCTTGTCTCTTTTCTTCTATTTGGCCCTCATCCTGGACGGGAGATAGCTCGTTAATGAAGCCTGCCAACACCTGGACTTTAATGTGCCCTTTCTTTTTCAAAGGTGATGTGGAATTCAAATAGCTCAATCGCCTATCCGACCATCCTTCTAGCTAAGTTTGGCTTTCTCAAGATTTGTTTAATGGGTAAGTTGGTCCTAACCACCACTAGATGGCTCTAGAAGTAAAGCCTCAACCTCTTGGCTGTTATTATGAGGGTCAAGGCCGCCTTTTCAATTTTTTTGGTATCTCATTTCTACCCTTTGGAGAATCTTATTGAAAAAGTATATTGGACGCTAATTTATCTCGGTTTCCTAGACAATTGCTACACTTATTGTATTATTAGAAACAGAGAGGTAGATTAGGATGGTGTTACCTTCAATTCGCTTTACCAGAATTAGGGGAAAGGCCAACATCATTTTTAACTCTTGAAAATCCACCTCATAGTCGTCGGTCCATTTGGATCGATCTGCCTTTCTCAAAAATTGGAAAATGGGGTTAGCCTTCTTAACCAACTGGGACTGAAAATGGGCCAAGCCCATGATCCGCCCCGCCAACTACTGTACCTCCTTAACGCTCTTTGGGCTCCTCATCTTGATGACTGCCTCACATTTTTTGGGGTTGGCCTCTATACCTCTCCTTGTCAGCATAAATCCTAGGAATTTTCCTGCCTTAACCCCAAAAGAACATTTATCATGGTTGAGCTTCAATTGATGGTTTCCTAGGATTGAAAAGATAGAAGTCAGTGTCTCAACATGCTAGTCCTCCACCTCAACTTTAACCACCATATGATCTACATAAACCTCCAACTAGCGGCCAATATGGTTTTTGAAAATTTGGTCCATCAACCTCTAGTATGCTGCCCCTGCATTTTTTAAACCAAATAACATTACTTTATATTAGAAATTACCTTCATCTGTGATGAATGTCATTTTTGACTCGTCGCTTGGATGCATTCTAATCTGATTGTACTTTGAATAGGCATCCATGAAACTCAAGAGTCTGCATCCTGGTGCTCGATCAACCAAATCGTCTATGCTAGGCAAGGGATATGGATCCTTCATACGTGCCTTATTCAAATTTGTGTAGTTTGTACACATCCTCCACTTTCCACTGGTCTTTCTCACCATTACCACATTAGCAAGCCAACTAGGGTATCTGACCTCTCGTACGAATTGTGCTTGCAACAACTTAGTCGTTTCCTCTCTAGCCTCTCTTCTCTTCTCTTCTCCTCCCCCAGCCTTCTTTTGTTTTGGCACATAGGCCGCATTCCAGGTATGATAGATAACCGATGACATAGAAAATCAGGATCGATCTTGGGCATGTCTTCTAGTGACCATGCAAAAACATCCCAATTCTTAGTTAATATTTGGATAAGCTCCTTTGTCTTTGCATCTAGGGATCCTCCAATTTTGGTCTTGTGATGCATGTCGAGACCTATCTGAACTTCCTTCAAATCCTCTCCCAGATGTGGCCTAATGTCTTCCTGATCAAGGCGTGGATCCAAATCCAAGAATGGACCCGTGCCCGCCCTTCATTCTCGAGGTCGCCCTTCATTCTCGAGGTCACCCTTCCTTCGGATATAGTGGCTATTGTTCCTTGGTGGGGTAGTGTTCATCGCCTCGGCTTTGACCAACTCCTTTGGCGGTTCTTCTCATGGACAGGAGTCCGACTTATGTCCTTCTTGGCTTGGTCCTTTCTCTCAACCTTCTCATCCTCCTTTTGCTTAACAAATTGGCCTAAGTACTTGTCTTGGATCAACTTCTCAATCTAATTTTTTAGAACCTGGCAACTTTCCATTGTGTGACCACAAGCGCAGTGGAATTCAAACCATTCCTCCTACGAGGGGCCTAACTACCGCTTCGTAGGGGGAGAACGTCAAGCAAGCGCATGTGATAGACCTCGTTTAGGATGTGTGCTCAGGTTATTTTCAAGGGGGTGTAATGGTTGACTCTTGCATCTGGTCGATAATTGTTTCCTCGCTGGTATTGAGGTTTTCCCTGAGGACCCTGAGTGGCCTTCTTCTTTGTTGTTAGGACCTCTCTTTCCATTCGTAGGACCTCTCTTTCCATTCGTAGCCAGTCTTCCTTATCTTCTTCAGCTTCTACATGCTTCTCATCCCTAGCCCTTATTTCCTCCATGCTAACTGACTTTGTCAAGGCCAACGAGTCACTAAATGAACCTGCCCTGAGGTCCTTTTGGAATGCTTTCACAAAGAATTTTTGGTTAGGGTCATCAACCTGAACTATAGCACTATTAAAATGTTTTAGATATTGTTTAAGGCTTTCACTCTTAGCATGCTTAATGTTGAATAAGTCAGCTACCTCCAACTGTTTCACCTGATTGGCTACAAACTAATAAATGAAAGCCCCTGCCAAGTTGCTAAAAGAACTTATGGACCGAGGTGGAAGCCTTGAAAACCATCTCATTACCACACCCTTTAGTGTGCCTAGGAATAGCTTGCAGTTGATAAAACCATCCCCCCCATTGATATACACTTGTGTTTGAAATGCTTGTAAGTGAATCTGTGGGTCCTGAGAGTTGTCAAACAGATCCATCATCAACTCTCTGAATTGGGGAGGAAGAGTGTTGTTGTCAATCTGCTTATTGAAAGGTTTCCCCAAATCATGCGGAGGGGGGTGATCACTACGCCCAGCTACCATTTTTAGGGCATCCAGTTGCTCCCTCAACTCCAACTCGCGTTCTCCCGCTCTTCTCATGGCTTCTTCATGGTGCCTTTCTACTTCTTCATGTCTCTTGATTGCCTTTACTTGAGGCCAGCCTTCTCTTGGAGATTATTAACCACCCATAGTAGTTGTAGAGCATTCTCGTCTCCTCCATTACTTGAGCTAGCTTGATGTCAGGTTATCGGCATGGTTCTTCTTCTACATAATCACTCTCTTCATTCGGGCATCGAGAATTGTTTTCTCCAGGTCCCACAATAGGTGTCAATGTTCACATCTGTATTGGAGGAAAGTTCCAATAACAAAGTACACATACAATGTATTGACCTCTTTATTCCTCCCTTGCGACTTATATAGCATGCCTTGGGAAGGCTCCTTTTTTCTTGAGCTCTTGAGTCTGACCATGGAAGGTTCTTTTTCTGTTTCCTGCCTCTATGTCTCCTCCTACCTAGCGCCTAGGGTGGCCCGTGTCAGTTTTAGGGATAGAATGACATCTATCCTTAGGCCACGCTCTTTATCCTCTGCTTTTCGTTGCCCTATCAGGTGACTTTTCCCAAGATAATAAATGAGGGAAGTATGGATACCCTAGGTACTTGGCCAGTTGTCTCTACTAGGTTCGTGTGGCCTTATAAACTGAGTAGTTATTTGTTGTTGGCCACCAATGCTCAGCCAGTTGGTTGTGCAAGGGCCGACCATCAACTCAGTGCTCTTTCCTAGACTGGTCCACAACCCCCAAACACCGAGTGGAATGAAGGGTGCTTCTACTACTGAGACCGTCCCTTCCTAGACTTAATCATACATCTACCCAGTCCTCTTCTCAGATCGATCTAGCCATATTTATATTTCAAAGACTTTTTGATTTATTGGTTCCTAGAACATATGTGAATCCTAAATTTACTTATCGTTTTGGTTCCCTAAGTGAGTCTCTAACACACAGTGAATCCCAGATTCACTTATTATTTTGGTTCCCATAACCAATGTGAGTTTCTTACTCACAGTAAATCCTAGATTTACTTATTATTTTGGTTCCTAAAACCAGTGAGTCATTGAATCAGTGTGAATCTCATATTCACTTATCTTTTTGGTTCCCAGAACTAGTATGAGTCCTAAACTCATTAAAGTCTTATATAGTATTTTTATTAAATAAATTTTGAATAAACACTTTAAAATTTCTCTTAATTATATTTGGGATGAAGTTTAAAGTTAAGCTTACCCGTTCACATTCTTATTTACTTAGACATGGAAAAGCCAAACTTATCCGAGTTATTGGTTACCTCTCAATTCATTCCCTGTTTTTTTTTTTTTTTTGGAGTGTGGCCCGTCTAGAGACCACAAGCCTGAGTAATCAATCATATATTCATCTACAATTTTTTTTATTTTATAAAAAATATTAAACAAAAACAAATATATTTAGAAAAAAATTAAGTTATGCATAGATATTATAAAATAATTTTATATTATCTTTTCATAATAAATAATCATATACAAGTTTAAATTTCAGAAAGTTATATGTATGATGATTTATTATTAATTAGAATGTAATTTTATTTTATTTTGACAGTATATATCCATTAAACTTATATATTTAATATTAAAATATATAAAATATATTTAATACTTACCGTGTATATATATACGAAAATTTAGAATCGTTTCACTAGTTGACTGGGAGTTTTTTTTACTTCTGTTGGACTAATTATTTCTATTTATTAAATTAGCATGCATTGTACTTAAATTAGCTTGCATTGCACAATATATAAAAAATAACTTTTACAATTTGAAAATATAAAAAATATTTTAATTGATAAAATATTATTCTACTAGTAACATTATAAACATCTCAATTCCTTGAGTTAATTCGAGAAATATGAGCATTGATTAGGAAAAAAAAGTAAAGATATCTTTTGATTGAATAAATAATTAAAAGAGAAAGAAAATACAGATTTAATTTGATTTGGTGTAAAAGTTCGAAAGACATATATCCCAATATTATGATAGATGTATGCTTAAGGGAGAAGGAGAGTACAATTAAATATTTTATTTTAATTTATATTTTTAAATACTTATCTAAATTTAAAGATACTCATTCAAGTCATTATAATTAATTGACAATAATGTCACTAATTACTGATAAAAAATTGACTTTCTTATAAATTCCTAATCAAATATGTTTCATGCTTCACTTTATTTAAAAATAAATAAAATCTTTTAACTCTTTGAAAGAGTTTTTTTGAAAAAACAGAAACCAATTAATTTTTACTTGGTGAAGTTTGAATCCTTGCACAGTAGATCAAATATAGTCTCATAGAAGATTGTTAAATGAGTCTTACCATGTGGTTTGTTTTGTTCATTTAATTAGTGGACTAAATTTGAGGCCATTTAAAGGGTAGCGGCCTAAGCGGAAATGATGGCAATGTAAATCAAATTTGAAATTTCTAAATCATTTTCAACCTTTCACTTATCTTACCTAATTTATTTACTAGGTTACTCTAAATAAACCAAAGATGTTCCTTTGTCCTACATTTTGCTAATGAATTAAATTTGCCAGTAGTTGAAAGGGTAAATGGAAAGGAAGACCAAATCTCACGCTTTACTTATATCTTGCACTCTTCTTTTTCGATGTATTCTTGATATTGAACCAATCCCCTACGATAGGAGGAAAAAGGATGACAAGAAAAAGGTGAAAGTGAAGTAAGAAAGAATAGTCTTGAATTGATCTGTTCTAAGTTGAAATTTTTGTTTTGGTAGGTTTTGGATAGTTTGTTTTTAGTCTTTCAACATTGAGATAGTTCCTTGCCAGTTTGTGTAAAAAAATAGATAAAAAGGTGATACATACTATCTTAAAACGTACTTTATGTTCAATTAATTTACGGTACTAAACTCATATATTTATTTTGTATTAAGTATTTGTAAACATGATTTAAAATAATATTAATTTTGAGTGAAATTTAATTTGAAGTTAAATAATTTATGTTTAGATATATTTATTTGAATTAAAAAGTTTTATCTAAAATTTGACATTTTATTGTATTATTCAAACAAAATTATTTATTTTAAATTCATTTTCAAAATTTTATTTTTAAACAAAACTAATTTTTTAATATTAGCCCTTTTAACATCTGTCTATTAAAAATTTAAAGAAATTAAACACCAAAGTGAACTTAAATTAGAACGAGTAAATCATTATTTAATACTAAGATAATATGATATAGTTGAGTGATAGTCATGTTTTTTAAATATGTGGTCAATTGTTAGATCTTATGCATGTGTTTATGGAAGAATATATATCGGAAAGATATTAAATCTTTAAATAAATCTTAATACTTTACGAGATTAGTTTAAAGAAAATATTATTTAATTTAACCTAACAAAAATGTAATTTTTTCACTTCGAAAATCAATATGTAAGATTTAAAACTATATTGGAATATAACTCAGTTATTATTTTATCCAACAATTTATATTTATAGAAAAAACTTAACTTAAAAAGACAATTATTTGACCTAGCTAAAAATGTTTTTTTTAACTCCTTCGAAAGTCAATATATAAACTCAAAATTATATTTAAACTCAATTACGATATTTATCAAACATTTTATAAATGGACAAAATTAGTATACCCTCTCTAAATTAAAGATTGATATATGCAAATCATGGATTTAAATTGTATTCTACAGTCGCAATTGTGACACCAAAGTAAATGTTTTTTTACTCACCACAATTGTATCGTGATCACAATTGTATTTTTTTTAATTTTCTATTATGTCAAAGACTACAAAATCGCAATTCCAACCACAATTTAAAAGAATGATGGAAATTATAATCTAAACATGAAGGTTGACGAGGTAATTGTGGACAACTTCAAACTGGAGATAAACAGTAAGTGAATCATGGGAGGGAAATACCAAAAATTGACTAGTTGACATGGTCCAAGTCCAAGCAAGAATTGTTGAGTTATCACAAACGCATAAACTTCTTTTTTAATTAAACTAAACACGTAGAGAATACTTGAAATAGAGTCGATCAATGCGGAAGGTAAAGTAGCAAAGGAGTATAATATTTTTTGGAGCAAGATTTTCTTAAAAGAAAATGACATGTTAGTCAAAAGATTTTGAGTATATAGTGGGAAGTGCACTTACTTTGTTTTCTTATTTCTCTTTTTCATGCAAAGTTCTTTTTTCTTGTTTTATTGTTAGGCCTCAATCAACTACTATTCGTCCTAATGTTATAATAATAGGAAAGAAAAAGAACGTAGTCCAACAACGAAGTTTGAAAGGAAAGAACGTATTTTAGCGTTAAGTGCACTATTTTTTTAATGTCTTTTTACAAGATTATGATGTTTAAAAGTTATTTTGAGTTCCGACTAATTTTAATTGAGTTGAATTAATTTATTTAAAGAGATAACACTCTTACGTTATTTTTATTTTCTATATATAAGATAAGACTCAACAAGCTTTACTTAAAAGAAATCAATTTTTAACTAATATGTATTGGTATTTTTTTTTTTTTATTGTCTTGAGTATTTGACATAGAAAAGTAAAATAAAATGATGAGATTTTGAATTTTTTATTGATCATTAATAAGGTAAAGTACATTTATATTTTCTATAATTTAACAATATGATACTTGAGATTTCTTTCTTTTTTTTACATTTTATTAATTTCTCATATTTGGTATAAAAATAGAATAACTTAAAAAATAGGTTTTTGTTAGGTCAAAGAGGGAGATATCAAATGTATTAATATTGCTAAATCTCAATGTAACTTACTATTAATAACATGAGACTCGATCTTTGAAATCAGTAATTTTCATAATGGGTCATATTTTGTGACGTACTAACATAAATTGCCAAGTGAGGTGGTCAAAGCTACATGAACACAGTTTATTGCACAGAAAAATTGACATATAACTTATTGGCTATTAATTTATCCTTACATATCATTTTTTCCTCTCATTTTCATTTCTTTAATGGATGCTGGATGATTAAATTTCTTCTTCAAGCAGCACTTAGTGAATACTTCTTGCTACATAAACGGTTTTCTGCACTATAAAGTGCAACTTTGTCGAACAAACTGTAATAATGATACAAGCCATTATTGGGATTAAAATCCAACACTCGTTAATATTGGACTTGCTGTTTGGTATGAATAAGTAAAACTTGTTAACGTTGGACCATTATGAAAAAACGTATTTTATTGGAAAAATAACAGAATGAGTTGTGGATGCTCGGGGTCTTGTGCTCCCTCCCCTAACTTCCACCCAATAATTGCATACTACAAAAATAAAAAGACTTAATTATAATTTAAGATTGATGATAAATATTAAATTTATATTTTAAATATTTTTAAATTATAAATATGTACTTATTATAAAATGTTATGAACGTATCTATGATTGTTGTGAACTCGGATCCTTGAAATCTTTCGAAAAGTAGATAGATGGATTCTAGTATATAAAAAAAAATGCTTTATGTTTCTTAATTTTACAAATTTTGTCGATCAACAATTTTATTTACACATTTTATCATCTAATTTTCAAAAGTTTAGTAATTTTTAATCCAGGTTACCATTTGTTATCGTTAGTTATATGTACTGTACTTTAATTTATTTTCTTTTTATATTATTTTTTTCACTCATTCAAAATTTTAACTATTTATATTATCAAATTAGAAATTATTAAACAAGTAATTATGTGATATAATTATTTGATTACCATTATCACTATCTCACTAATATATAGATTAGAATATATATTTTGGATAAAAATATTTTTTGGAGTTATTATTTAATAGAGCATTATTGTATCTCTTTCAATCAATCATTTTTATATTTATTTTAAATTAAATTTTAATAATTTTAAAAAAATTATCAATAGTTGCAATATAAATTATTTATTATATATTCGAAATTTTTTATTTATTATGAATTTAAATTATAATATAATTTATATATTAAAATATTTATTTATCATAAGTTTTTGTCATGTACATTGCATAGACTAATAGGTAAATGAAAAATATGATTTCATGTTTTTATATTAAAATATTTATTTTTTATAGAATTTTGTTATATAAAATAAATATTTATGAAATATCTTGTATAAATTATTTTTTTATTATATTAAAAAATAATATCAATTTAATTTATAATATTATTTTTAAAAACTTTAAAACATACAATCAATTTTTAATTTTTTACGACTAATTTAAAGATGTATTAATTCAAATAATGAAATTTAAATTCCCCGTAAATAAGTATTTTACATTTCAGTTTTTATTATTATGTTTTAAATATAAAATACTAAATTTAAAAATAAAAGAAAATGCATGAAAAATTAAGAGTTGAGAACAAAATGTGTAAATATTGAGACAAAATATTAAAAAATGATAAAATGTGCAAAATTTTGGAAGTTATTTAATTTTATTGCGACTTTAACTGTCGCATATATTATTACCTCATCCCATCCGCACCACATCAATGGTTAATTGCTACATCAGCGATCAATTGACGATGACAATTAGTGATTAACTGCCACAATAAAATAAAATGTGCAAATTTTTAAAAATTGGGTGACAAAATATACAAATAAGATCACGAGGTTGGGGTTGGGGGCGTTGTAGTGCAAAGGTCTATGCAACTTAGTGTGTTGCGTTGTATTATCTATTAGACCATTGCTCCAACATAAAGATGAACAAGGAAAATCATGTGGACTATTTTGGGAGTTGCAGCTAAAGTGGGCTACAAAAAAGCCCAGAAAAAAAGGTTTGTTTGGCTAAACAAATATTTCAAATACTGATGGGCCAAAACAATATATATTTCAAAAACTCGAGAAAGATAATATATGGATAATGGTTGAATATACCTCCTAAAATTAGTAAATATATCCTCCTTTCTTTTTTTACTTTTTTTTTTCTCAAAATTATTTTTTGTACTCTCCACCCCGTGCTCCTCCATGAACACAAGCCACATCAGCTTCCCCTGCTGCGCAGCCCCACCATCACAAGTTTAACAAACCCAAAAAGGTTATAAAAAGTTTTTTTTCCCCAAAATAGCTGGCTCGTAGATTAGTGATGAAATGAGAAAAGATGTGGGGTGCTCCACTTCCAAGCTCTTTGTATACCAGCCCAATTTTAGGGACATGAACAAGCCCTAAACATGGCCCAAGCCCATGAATCC
This sequence comes from Mucuna pruriens, assembly GCA_025330945.1. NCBI lineage: Eukaryota > Viridiplantae > Streptophyta > Magnoliopsida > Fabales > Fabaceae > Mucuna > Mucuna pruriens. The sequence continues at coordinate 2,924,539 of JAENHJ010000537.1, forward strand.
ATCCCATTGAGACCTTATAATGCATTTCAAACTTGTAGAGTTTGACCATACCATTCAGACTTTATTATGTATTTCAAACTTTTAATTTAATGACTTTAATAGATAATATATGTTAGATTGAGGTGAATATGAAAAGTAAATATAATCTAATTATTTTAACGAATGATATATCTTATTCGTTAAATTGAGATAAAAATGAAGAATAACTCTTTTAAAATTACTATTTATTTATATATTTTTTTTTATCTATCAATCTATCATTTCAATATTGCAACCTCATAACTAGTCTAACTACTTTACTTACCATTTTAATGATAATTACATAATTATGTGCATAATTTATAAATAAGACTATAATAATATTACAGACAAACTAATATCATAATTAAAATTATAAACAATATAATAACCAACATAATTATCACATCTGCTTTACTTATCATTTCAATGACAATTATATAATTATGTGCACAATTTATAAATAAGGTATAATAACATTGCAGATAAAATTTAAGGCTATAATAAGATTGCACACATTACACGTTCAGGATATTAATTTCTAGAAAGGATAATTTAGAAAAAGAAAATAAAAAAATGAAAAGGGGATATGTTTAATAACTGTGGAAGATGTATTTAAGTATCTCCTAACATACGTAGGCTACAATCGCGCCAATACCAACAAAAAAAGTGCTATGAAGATAAATTATTGAAGTTACATTTGTAGCTTAACAGAACCGTGATCAATCTTGTCAATCATACATATCACTGCATTTAATTTGGTTCTATAATATCATATTTATTAATTTATGTAACTCAATTATTTTTTCACTTCAACTAAAAAAATTTACTAAAATTTCTCAAATAGAACTCATAATATGTCTAATTTCTTTATATTTTATTATTCATCTTAATATTAATTTAATGTATTTTAATGTAAATTATTAAATAATAAATAAATACATAGTACATTTTAATTAAAATAAATTTACTATAAAATTTAAAATACATAAAAATAATCTAGATTAAAATTAATAATAACTTTTAGAATACATGAAGAAACACAATAATATTATTAAAATAAAGATCAATATTGATTATTCCAATGTTCACATTCTCAAATATATTTCATCAAGTCTATTTGAAGATTATAATGTATTTTTTTTCGAAGATGTGTTCTCTTTTTTAAATATCTTCTAAAATTGGGATGATGACCATTAAAAACTTCAAGTGTTGAGACATCATTATTTGGACAATTGCATGAAAAAAAAATTGTGATAATACACTTTTCATTCATCTTCCATGGCAATTGTATTATGCATGTATATATTATTTGTTGCAATATATCCATGCTCCAAGATCATGTTGAGTCAAGTATAATTGCAAATCATGACACCACAAAAGCTCTCTCTACATCTTTTTGTGTTGTTTTTTGATGTTGGACAAACAATTTCTTTTCTCCCTTCATGTCAATGAGATGATTTTTACGAATTAGCTCATTCTAGATAAATGTCATATGCTAAATATTATCTCATGCTATATGTGGTTTCATTTAATGTAAATTGTACCTCGAGTTTGTCCTTACAAAACATCATTAAAGACATTAGATTGATTCAGGACACTTATGTCATTATTTGAACCAGCAACACCAAAAAATGCATGTCAAATCCATAAGTCTTGTGACACCAGTGCTTCTAGGATATCAGTGAGTTTGTTTATGAAGATAAATTTTTTTTATTCTTTATGCATACAATCAATGTTACCTAACATACCGGGAAGGCCAACTGAGTCTCCTATTTTTAGTAGACGTTTAATGTAATTGTTGTTGGGCCTTCTTAAGTACTCAATCCCAAATACCTTATTCACTCCTTTAACAAAATTGTACAAACATTCTATGACAATGCTTTCACCAATGCACACATACTCATCCACACTATCAATTATTAATCCATAGGCCAACATGCAAATTGCAATAGTACATTTCTATAATGTTGAAAGATCAATTCTTCTAGTTGCATCATTTCTCAATTGAAAACACTCGTCATTATTGTCAAGTTCTTACACAATGCATAGAAATACATGCCTTCGCAATTAAAACCATCGTCGAAATTGATTTTTGGTATAAAATGGACTTGCAGAGAAGTAATCGTTAAATAAGCAGAGCTATGCTTCTTCATGATTCCTTTGTATATGAGTTATTTTGTGATCATGTTGTCGGAGCTACTAGCTTATTCTTTCATACGTCTATCAAATAATTCTTGAATGTGCTTATGGTAGGCTCGAGTGTCATTCAACTCATCTTTTATAAATTTCCACTTGAGCTTGCTGTCAGAATATGAATCATAAGAATCCATTTGAAAGATGAAGAAGGGAGTTAAAATTTTCACAAAAGTAGAAAACAATAAAAGGAACAAGTGAAACAAAGTGGTGTAATAAAAATTGAAAATATTAAGACACTATATAATGTCCAACAACTAATTTCATGTAATACCTAATTGAGAGGAAAATGAAGGAACTTGAGACTCAAATATGGATCTTGCAGTTGTTGATTGGAACAATCCCCGCCATTACTCATCATTGAAGTCCCACCAAACATGATAAGACTAGTTGTTGACAATGAAAAATTTAATCTATTTTGCCTTGACATTACTCATGTGTGACATATTTAGTGAAAAGAAACTAGGAAATGAAAATTGGAAAAAAAAAAATCACATGTTTTGAAGTTATAAGGGATTTTCAACATTTTGAGCATTTGTAAATTAGACAAACAATTGAAGAAAAAACTAGGATTATATTGAGTCCCTTATTTGTGTATACAAAAGAAAGAAATACAAAGAAGAAAATTTAAAGAAAATACAAAAAAAGTCAATCGTTGTTATATTGTTTAGCGGTGTAAAATTACAAGGGTTTAAAGGTCTCTGCAAAACAAAACAAAAAAAAGGTCAAAAAAATAATTTATACAGTTTAACATTATATAGTTCATACACTTTATCCAGTTTTTACAATTTACTCTTATTGGAAAATAAATACAAATGGGAAAGACTAATCTATAAGAAAAAAAAAAAGAAGCAATGCTCGTAGTCAAAAACAACAATGTCCAGTTTTTTTTATAAAAAAAAAAAACCACAATGAAACTATTATTTAATATTCTATTAATATTTGGCCTACTTTTAAAAGAGAGAATCAGTTGCTAGCAGAAGCAACTTTTCTTAAAATGGGACCCACTAGATTTCTCTCCATTGCATAAAAAAATAAATGTAAATTGCTAGTTGTTGTATTTGTCAAGAGAAAAACTACCATTATAGATGCCTTATAAACACCTTATTTCACATAATCACTAAAGCATTGCCAAGCACATAAATGGAAAATTTCTCCCCTACAATTTAGGGTATATATTAGGAATCAATTTCTCACCTTAGAAAGTTAATTTAAAACCTAGCAAAGATTTTAAACACATCGTAATTTCATTATTCAAATTCATTCAACTTTAAAACAAACAAGTACTCAATCATGAATTCTTGTTAGACCTTACATAATATATATTATTAAAAAAACCTAAAACAAACCAAACTAATTTATAAAAACAGTTCAATCCGAACTTGTTTTTACAAAAATAGTTCAGTTTGTTTATTTTCTCAATACAGATTAATTCAATTTTCTTTTTTCACACTTGTACATAGTTTGATTTTTCTGAAGAACCGAACTAAATACTATGAAAATAGTTTAGTTTGAATTGTTTTTATAAAGTGATTCTCTTCAGTTTAGTTTCTTCTTAATGATTCAGTTTGATTTTGGAACGGTTCAAGTTATTTTCCCCACTCCTTCTTGCATGAATAGAATGAAGAAAGGTGCATAAAAGTAAAAGTAAAGTAGAAGGTAAACAATGAGAAGGAAAAAAATTGAAACTGCAAACTCATTAAAAAAATAGCGTACATGTAAATTATTACCTACAAAATTTTCAATTGAAGCCCGCCTCCTGCTCATGCAATAGTGGTATTGGATGACATGAGTTGGAGCCAAAGGAAACAACCAAACCATTTTTGCAATCTGATCAGCTCCCATTAGATATGAAAAACATTCGGAGAAGATCCAAAATAAATAATCAAACAATAACTACCAACTAATTCCTCAGGACTCTGCTAAGCACTATTGAAGTTACACATACAATTTTTTTATCACCACAGTGAAGGCACATAAACTTGTTCCTTGAGATTCTGAGTAGCACTTTCAGTAGGGAAACTTCTAACTGCACCAATAGTCCATTGGGATATAATTCCTGCTGCAACAGCAAAGCGTAGCTGTCTCTCCAAAACATCTTGATTTTCAAACATTTCTGGGCAAGTGGTTAGTTTTCTTAAAATAGCAGCTACAACTGCATCACCTGAGCCAGTTCTATCACAAGTATATGGGGTTATAAGCACATCTTCAGTTCCTGTCACAGACCCATCAAAAGAAGGGGTATAGTAATGAATTCTTAATGTTCCATCAGTCACAAACAGGAATTTAAGTCGATCATGCCACAAAGGTGAGACTTCTTCAGCAGTGTAATGGTAATACTCTTGTCGATTCTTGGTTTCTTCATAACTTTCAGCAAAATATTGTGGCCTATAGTTTCTCTTCCTCTCATAATAGTCTTCATCTAGAAGGAATTCCAGCTCGCTTCTTGAAACTTCAATGATGTCAGCTTCATTCCATGCTTTTTTTATTAATTCTCTTGTCTCGTCGCGTGATTTCCACAGAGGTAATGGCAGATTTAAATCAAAAAATACAAGGCCGCCAAACTTCTTAGTCCACTTAATTGCTCTGAATAGAGTCGATTCCATTGTAGGGCATATTAGAACTTCTGAATTGAAATGCAAAATCCTAGCCTGCAGTAGTCCACACAAAAGAAGTCACAACAAATTCAGTTTACACTTACACAGCAAACATGTCTATGCAGAAGATTCTTCCTCTTACAGTAACAAATTATCAACTACATCCACCTATTTAGCTATTTATACCACCTAACCGAATAGATTAAATTTCCCTGCCCAACAGGTTTTACAAGTTATAACATCATAATAAGGCGTGTTTGGTTTGCAAGGAAACAAAAACAATGTAACGGAAGAAGAATCAAAATTGCTCATCACCTTTTCATCCAAAGTGCAGCAGATTCAAAAAGTTTGCTCACAATAAACACTTGGCGCCTCCACACTCAGTTCAATGAAAAATGTTTACAGCATTAACAAGTCCATACTAGTTCCTAAAAGCATTTCCAAATCCTAGAGGCTAAGATATGCAGCTGCAATATGAAAATCGCACAACCAAACAATCATGAAATTTTCTACCAAAGCTCATATCCAAGTTCCAACTAATCCCTGCTGGAAATCTTAATGGCCAGAATTCTCAAAATCACTTCCAAACAAACTCACTATTAAACAAAATCTTGCAATAATAATGCTAGTACTGATGAACATGCATACCCGTCATTTCACATCAAATTAATGAACCAAAGAGTCACAACTTACAACACAACATAAAAACAAATGAATGTTGTTTCAGTTTAAATAATTATTTTCTTCATTCTTTCAAAAACTCTTCCAAGATTTGACTAAATAAATGTTTCTTTTTCTCTCTCAAAATATGCCAGTCCAAACTCATAAGTATCATTACCTCACATCCAACTAATGAACCAACAAAGTTACATCTCAACTTATAAATAAATGTATGTTTGTTACAGTTTAAATAATAGTCTTTCTTTTCATTTTTCAAAAGCTCTTCTAAGATTTAACTATTTTTTTTTCCCTTTCAAAATATGCTACTTTAAACTTGTGTTATTAACAATCACTCCCCCACATCAAACTAATGAACCAAAGAGTTGCAACCCGAATTGAAAGCAAGTGAATGTTTTTTCAGTTTAAATAATTGCTCTTTCCTGTTTCTCAAACACTCTTCCAAGTTGCAACAAAAAAAAAAGGAGACAAATACTTTTCACAAACTAATTATCATCATTACCTTCCCCTTGAATGAGCTAATCCAAACAGCACTTTTCCTACTCATGTTTAAGGTATCCACAAATTAACTAAAAGCCTAAAATTGGTGGCCAAATATAACTATATTTTTTGTTAAACAAATTTGACAATTGATTAAAGTTGAGTTGTGGCAAAAGCATTGCCTGGAATACTAGAAAAAACATCTCTAACACTATTTCCAATACACTCATTATTATTAGTTAAAAATTATTTAAATTCACAAAATGACCTAAGTTTTACTTCCTATTCAATGAATCTCACCCAAATAATATTTGGCCTTACTTTTTTCTCCTTAAAAGAAAAAAGCAGGCCAAACATATCAAAAATAGATAAAAGAGGTTTAAGAAAAAAAAAAAAACCTTAATTCTTTTCTCTCCCTCTTAGTCTCCTTGCTCACTCACTCTCTCTTCTCTCCCATATCATTTTTTTAAGGGCATTGATATATGGACACCTTAATATTACAAACATAATATACGACACTCTTAATTTCTCTTTATCTCTCTTTTTGTCAAGTAATATCACCTATTACATCTATCTCTTCTCTCTTTTATTTTTATCTCTCACTAGGTATAGATGAGATTTACGCGTCCACAAAACAAAACATTTCCCTTTTTTCAAGAAAAAAAAAATTAGAACACTGAAACAATGACTAAGATCATTTTTTGGATAAAGTTTTTCACTCTTAAACTTCAGTATAAAGTGTTTTGCTAATGCTAGCATTTCTTAAACGCGCATCAATGGCTAAGATCATTTTTTGGATAAAGTTTTTCACAGGTACTTAACAGAAAAAATATTTTCTACGAGTAATGTTATATCTGAACCAATCTGCTAAATAATCTTCCAACTCAATAAAAATAATCATCGTGCACAATATAATCTATCACACAATTGAAGGATAATTCGAGCTCTATGTTTCGAAGGAAAAAACATTTCTCATTTTCTTATATAGAAGTTAAAATTAATTTTCTAAAGAAAATAATTTATTTAAATAAATTTCTATATAAACACTTTATAAGAGAATAAAATAAACTTATTTGGATAAACTTCAAAAACACTTTATGAGAGAATAAAATATGAAATAAAAATAAAAATAAAAATAGCTTCTCACCAAGTTAAAATTAACTACTTCATAAGTTAACTTACAAACTAGCTTATTGAAAAGTTTGTTTTTTTTTTCTCCTTGGTACATAAGGAAAAAATAATCTAAAACAGACCGTTAACTATGTAAAAGCTATATTTAACATAAAAAAAAATATTTTATTTTCCTAAATACATAGGAAAAAGTATTATCCAAAGCATGAAAAAAGTACCTCTTTCAAAACAGAGAGGTTGAGTTCGGAGCGAAGAAGCGAATCCTCAGCGGAGTCCCTAACCATCTCCATCTTCATCCTCCCATCGTCGAATTTGACCTTCATATACGCGCACCCCGTCCTGCGCCCGGAATCAAACTTCACGCCCCTCGTCTGCACCTTCTCCTCGTTCATCCTCAGCACCACCTCTTCTCCCAAATCGTCATCCCCCACCTTCCCCACGAATGCCGCGCGCCCCCCGAGCCGCACGTGCGCCACCGCCACATTCGACGCCGGCCCCCCCGGCGCGCGCGCGAACTCCGGCGGCTTCCACTGCAGCATCTTCCACTCCGAGTAGATGTCCGGGTGCATCGGGTAGGCCTGCACCCGCACCGTCGGCACGAACTCCCTCCGCGCCGCGCCGATGCAGCATATCAGCGGCGGATCCTCGTACGGGAAGTCGATGCCGTCGTCGTAGTCGTAGACGTCGTCGTCTTCCGAGGGCTCCGCGGCGTCGTTTTCGGGCGGCGGGGGCTTCTTCTTGCGGCCGCGTCGTTTTGGCGTCGGGGACTCGAGGGTGGAGGCTCGGAGCACGGGTGTCGTTTTGCTTTGGAGGGAGGGGCGTTTGGGTGGGGTTGGAGAGTGGAATAATGTGGATTGGAAGGTGGGAAGAAGAAGAAGATGGTGAAGTGACGCCATTTTTGAGGGTCAGTGGAAGGGTTTATCGTTCGTCTTGGGCTTTTGCTTTCTCAACCATGTTATCGTGTCCAGGTAGTTCATAATCAAATTGCGCGTTATCCCAATCGGGTCGGAAAGGGTTCATTTTTTTTTTTAAATAAGTTTTTTAGTAATTAAATATTAAAAAATAAGGTTGGAAAAAATCATTTCAATTTCTTAATTATGTTTTAAAATTGAATTTTAAAATTAGTGGAATCTAGCTCAAACACAAGGTGCTTCCGTATTATAATTTTTTTTATATTACGTTTGATTTTGACGAATAAAAATAAATAAATTTAAAATAACACTTGTTTTTTGTCCTCGTAAATGAGGCTCACTTTTTAAGAGTTTGGAAAAAGATAATTTAAGTTTAAATATTAATTTTAGTTGAAACTCAAATGATGTGAAGTAATTTATGTATAAAAAAATTATATTAAAAATGAAATTTTGTATAAAATTTTTAATTTAAAGAAAAATTATATTTTTATTTTAACTTAATTAAAATACAAACAATATAAAATATTTATATTATTATTATTATTCAAGATAATAATATATAATAAATTTTTAATTTTATAATAAATAGTTTAAAAGTTATATTTAACGTAATTTTTAATTGATTCATATCGTAAAAATTTTATCTAAATTAAACTCTTTAATTTTTAGTAAAACTATAAGAGTGGATTTAATTTTATTTTATTGTAACTACACATGAAAAGAAAAATACTAAATACATTCTTATTGTTACAAATTTAACTAAATGAAAATTGAGTCTAGTAAAAAAAATTTAATCTATTATTATATTGACTTGAGTTACGGTTTGAGTCTTTACTAAGTTTAAGGAGATATTCACATTTAATGTTTTTAAAAAAATTACTTTCAAAAGAAATAAAAATTTACAAAAATTAAGTTTTAATTTTTTTTCCACATCAGAGTATAAAATATGAAACAAAAGTATTCAATAAAAACTAAAAAAATGAAAGTTTTAATTGTTTAAAAGGAGATACTCACATTATTATTTCAATTGGTCAATGAAATTCTAAAGCTCTTCTATTTGACGACTAGTATATTTCAATAAAAGAAAATTTCATATATATCAATCAGAATTCAAATATATGAACACATGATAAATACTTGAAAGATTTGAATTTTCTTGAATCAATTACTTAATGGTTATGCTTTGTTATCCTTCTAGAATTTAATGTTACTTACTACGAAATTAATTTTTAAACCTCAAAACACCACTCAAATAGCAAATTCTTACGAGTAGAGTTTAGGTAAATTGGTTAAGCAAATACATTAATATTGTAAATAATGCTATTTACATGGCCAAAAAGAATATTTGTTCTGATTAACTTACTTTGTAGAGAATGATAGAGTGCGGGGTGTTTCAGCTATTGCTGTGTAGGCTTCTGATCCAACGGGTATTTTCAGTTTTTCATGCTGACGTGTTAGCAACAGCCTTTCTGTGCCGTTAGATGAGTTTTCGGAGAGTCCTAGGATCGTCTTCTGGAGATTTCTTTCTTAAAAACTGGGTTTTCAGTCTCGAGACCTCGCAAGTCGTTGCTTTTTGCTTCACAGGTGAGAAAGTCATCCCGATTATTCTTCCTCTTTTGTTCTGCCTTCTTCGTTTGATTAACTTCTTGGTTGGATAGAGGTGATTTCAGTTTTGTGCTTCACTTAAAATTCGCTTAACTGATATTATTGTCCATAAACTGTTATTGTTCTACTGAGTTTACAATTTTATATGCTTTTTTTTTGTTTGCATGCGAATTTGGGTTGTGCCATCGGTTTATTGAGTGTTAATAACCTCGGAATGTTTTCGTTGATTTGCTTCTGAGAAAGAGAAATGTGTTAAACCACTGTTTAGTTATTGCTAGGGGAAAAATAAACTTGTGTTGAATTGAAACTTGGAAACAAAATTTTATTACTGATCCTTTCACTTTGATTGTTAGTGAAGAAACATATGGGGATTGATTGGTCTGAGTTTATCTGTTTCACATGTTATACTCTACAAATTGAAAGCCTTGTGATTTATACACACAAAAATGAACATTATATTCTTAAATGGTTAGTTTTGAGTATCAGGAATGTTACTGAGAAACTGTGTTATGTATCTGTAACTTCTTAAGGGATTGAAGATAACCAGAACTTACTGAGATTCCTTTGTCATCTTCCTTCTCATCTTGCCATGTGTGATTTTTAATCAGTGATGTCATGCTACACTTTTGCAGTGATTTTCTGACATGGAGTAGTAGTATCTTGTACCGTTGCAGACTAGAATCATCAGCTTTACATTTCTAATTGGATTATGTTTTGCGGTGATTTTTACTCTGGAACAGACAAAATTAACTAGAATGAAATTTTTGCTCACATGGGGCTTGGTGTTCTGTTGTCTGGGGGTTCCATATTGTTCTCCACGATTTGGTTATTTGGGTTGTTGCATGGATTTGTGCATATGAAATTTGGCTGTTCTATTTCTGATTTGTGGTATGGGTATTATTAAAGCCACTGAGTTATTGCTCCAAACAAATTGGGAAGTAGTGATGATATTCAACAAAAACATCTTGCAATTGATCAGACTTTTAGGATAGGAATGTTAATTCTGTGTAGAATGTTATGTTAGCTTGGGTTTGCATCACCATTTAGCCCAGCCTAGTCAGGATAGGCAAAATATATGAGATTTATTGCAATCTGATACTTGAGGGACACAAGATTGTAGAGGAAAGGAACATCTCTTTGTATTATCTCCAGAATTTTACATACGATTGTCAATTCTGTGTAGAATGTCATCCTAGTTTGTGTATGCATGCCTATATAGCCGAGCCTAGTCAGGATAGGCAAATATAGCATGCCTTGCACTTTGATTTAAGGCATGTTTGGGTAACCTTTTTCATGAGCACTTACAAGAGAAGAAAATAAGAAAGAAAAATAAAATTAGTTTCTCCATAAACTAAAATTAGTTTATACATAAACTAATTTGTAGAAGTTTTCTTATATTAGTTTATCCAAAAGTTTATTTTTAATTCATGCATAAGGTAATTATAACTCATAGAGAAGTTAATTTTATTTTTTCTTCTTATTTTTATTCTTCTATAAGTGTTTATAGAGAAATTTATCCAAATAAATTCTTACTCGTAAATTTGGTTTTGACTTTATTGGTTGATATCCCATGTAGTTAAAGCACTGGCCCTGTATGCAGTTCTCTGGATTTAGGTTGTGTCTGACTATTTTCATTCACTGTTGATATTTGAATTTCTTTAACTGATTTCTTGTGTGAAAAGTAAAGTGGAACTTATGAAGAAGCTTTCCTCTGAGTACTAAGATGCACACCCTTTGTGTTTATGGCAGAAGATGGGCTTCTGGACTTTCCTAGAAGGTTTTCTGCTCTTTGCAAATGCATTGGCAATTTTGAATGAGGACCGGTTCCTTGCTCCAAGAGGATGGACATTGGCAGAAATGACAGGACAAAGGAGGAATTCTCTTAAAGGGCAGGTAATAGGGGTTATATATGCCTGTCAGTTCTTGAGACTTCCCCTTATTCTCTTGAATACTATCACTATAATTGTGAAGCTGTTATCTGGATAAGTTAAGTGGCATAGAAGCTCTATACTTTGTTCTGTGTATGATATGTAATTTATGAGTTTTATGTTCCGTGAATATGAATTCAATTCAGAGGTATAATGAACAGAGTACACCAGCTGTATTAGTATAGTATTGAATGTGTCTTGGTTACCATTCTTAATTCCCTTTGAATTTGTAATTTCTTTTGGTCTATTAACTTGTAGTGCATAAATAACTCTGCTAACATACATTGTTAATACACTAACCATAAGAAATTATTACATGGCTAAACACCATCACGTATTCATAGTCTCAACTAATTTTCACTAATTTTCATGTAATATGTAGTCTGATTTTTCAATTTACAAATAAAGTTAATCAAACTCAATTATGTGTTACATGAAAACTAGTCAAGACTCCGCGATCTGAGACTTAGTAATAATTTCTTTGCAATTATAGTCACCAAAATCATAAACAACCAGACAACAAAACAAAAACTTGGCACATGAAATGCATTCATCACGTGTATATAATTGAAACAAATAACATGAGGCAGCCCTAGAACATATTCTAAACTTCTTAACATCATGCAGAAGAAACAGAAGCCTAACAAACAGAAAGTACTGATATTCACTAACATCCATCACTTTCATTCAACTGGGATCATAACCTCGTTAGTCCTGAACGCAGGAATTGTCCAAGGTGGGTTGTACCTGCCCAACAAGAAATCCCCAAGCACCTTAAACCCATCTTTCTCCAAACTCGCCCTCAGCCTCTCAACCTTCTCCCTCACCACTTCCTCTGATGCCACTCCCCCAAACTTCACCACCCCATATTTCCTCTCACCCTCTTCTCTGATCACAACCCTCTCATCAGTAGGCTTAGGCGCCTCCTCAGCTTTCCCATACACATTTGGCAAAACAAACTGCATAGTCACCATCCTGTTCTTCTTCCCATCTTCACCACCACCACCATCCTTTGTTATAACTGGGGCTGTCATAGCAATCTTCTCACCACCACTGTCCTTTGTTATGACTGGTGCAGTCATGGCAATCTTCTCAGGCTTGGTGTTCTGGGGGTTCCCCAAAGCACCGATATAATTGGCCAAAACCGTGAAGCCACCGTCTTTGTTTCCCTTGAAATGTGATGGGTCGTAGGTGACTTCAGCCACCACTGAGGGTGCGTACTTGCGGATTTCGTACTCGCTGGTGGATTTGATCACTTCGTATTTTGGGGTCTCGACGCCAACTTTTCCAAATACCGTGCCCATCAAGGACAGAGAATGGGAAAGGGTGTGCTGAGACTTGGGAGATAGCAATGAGCGATTTGGATGAGGTTTGGATTGTGGGGTATATACAGACATACATGTTGTGGTCCTGATGGAGGCGTTTGCACTCTTGATTATTCGCGGAAGCGACATTTTTCTTAGTTTCTTTGAGAAGGGGTTAGCATCTTTGGAATTTTGCTCGGAAAAATTAATAACTCTGATTCTGCCACGTTGCTATCCAATTGTGGACACCGTTTAGCCGCGAACTCATCGTTTTGGCCTTTTCCGGTTTTCCTTTGCTGGGTTATTTTTTACGAGGAAACTACTCGTACGGTATCCGTACATTCTCATGTGTCTTTCTACCATGTTATAAAACTTCAAGTAACAAAATTATTTAAACATACCATGAAGGAGTGATTTAAATTGGATGTAATTATAACAAAATTAATGAGAGCAAAATTAAACATTTAAAATTGGTAAATTGTATTAAGTCCCCGTTCTTTTATAGATACACATGTAAATTTATATATACTATAAAATGACTAGTTTCTACAATAATAAGTTGACACAGTGACAGAGTAAAATAAACAATGAATTCTTGCTTTAAAATTATTCAAAGTTTACCTTTGTTGTTAACTCAATCTTAAAAATTGCTTTTATTAATTATTATATAAATATTCAATGACCACCTTTGTTGCCAACTTAATCCAAAATTTTACACCACATTTAGATAATTAAGTAACATAATTATTAATTATTTTAACATCTCAAAATAAATAAAAAAGTGAAAACAGTGACATGTAATAATAGCAAAATTATATAAAAGGAATTGAGATTTGTCACAAGTCTTATGGAGAATTTGATGAGATTTAAGCGTTCTAATCCAAGAACAAGGAGGGAGAACTCTCTCAAATGCTAAACTAAGCAATTTTCGTAAAATGAATCAAAGTTATTACAATTTAGTTAGGATGAGATATATATACTGATCTTGCTTACAAAAAGGCATGAAAAGCTAACTAATTGAAAAGGTCTTAGGTCTTGGAACAAACGCGGCCCAAAAACAAGGCTTGAGAACGCTGGCTAAAAGTGTGTCTAAAGGGGTGTCCAAAGGCGGATGCATCCAAAGGACTTAGGGGTCATCCAAAAGGACTCATTGTCCAAAGAACCCAAGGTTATCCAAAGAACTTCAGATGCATTTAAAGAGATAGGTGCATCCACAAACAAGCCACAATGTCTAATGCAAAGGAAAAACAAAATTAAAGAAACTATACAATGTCTTACAAGTTACTAAGGAAGTGACTTCCTCCTTAAGCCTCTTTAAACTCTCTTTAAACATGAGTACTTGAAGGGTTTTTGTCTTCGTATGCTCAATGTCATTTTCATGCTCTTTAGGCCTTCCCAGATTTAAATCAAACTCCCCTTCTTGAAGAGAATTGGTCCTCAAATTCAGAATTGGAGTGACTACGAAAGTGAAAGACAAGGATGACCCATATATCACAAATGATGGAACATAAACTTACCCATAAGGAGACTAACGCCATGTTCTTCCTGGATTAAAAATATGAATGAAGGTTCCACCAATGGTCGTATGAATGTACCTAAGGACAAGGTAATTAAGCCACATATTACACATAATATGCTTCAATGGACGATCATACAGATAATCATGCAATGGACTCCTACTGTTAAGATCATCCATAATCATTGTCCATTACTTGGATGCAATCTCTGAATGATGCTCGAGGCCTTATCGTTCTTGACTTAATGATTTATATATAGAATTCTAGGCGTTTCAATCAAACAATGTTCCACTTCACTATGAACACTACTTCGATCATTTAGAATGCATGCAGTCATATGATGGAACTTTTGCTCTTGGCCACAAAGGGACTTATCATTCCTATCTACATGCACATAAGGTTCATAGTGACAAGGCAAAAACCCACACATCCTCATTAGATCACGTTCTTCTGATTTCAAATTACCTCTTATTTGTTGGTCACAACAAGGATCAACCAAAGGCTCAAGAAATTCACTTTGGCCATGGACTACCATCTTGCGTCCGAATTGTGGAATGAGTCTGTTTAAACATGCAACAACCTATTACTAGCATAATTACAACATGAAATCACACAAGTAATAAATAGTTCAATCACACTAGTTACATCATGTAGAATTAACTTATAGTGTCTACACACATGCATCATCACACCACATCATCCATAAGAGTGAATAGTAACATACAAAGATGTCAAATAAACATTAAACGATATGTCATCAACATAACACACAAGATTTATAGGAACAAGTGCCAAGACAGCCCGATGAGGTATAAATGCGTTTGGACCATGAAACCCATAAGCCTCTTGAGCGTGGGTATTACTTCCAAATGGTTTTATAGTTTGAATCAAACCTTCAACTAGTAAGGGTCATAATGCATATTATAATCAAAAGAAGTTAATGGTCAAGGAATCTTCCTCAACAACAAGACACTCTTAATTGCTCACTCCTAAACATATGATTCCTATATTCTTTTCTGCCCTTTTTTCTTTTGGACACTCAGTCATGTCACTCACTTTTTTTGCACGTTTTTCTTTTGGATGCTCAGTTACATCACTCAGTTTTCTTGCACATTTTTCTTTTTGGAAACTCAGTCACGCCACTCTCTTTCTTATTCTTCTCTCTATTTTTCTCAATTTCTTTTCTTTGGGAGCTCTCGACCTTCTTTTTTCTCTCTGTTCTCTTTTTTCTGTTTCCCTTTTTATTTTCATTTGCAGTTGATCTTCAACCACCTCTCTTAGAGACAAAGGTTTGACGATTACCTTTTGTCTCGTATGTACAAATGAAAATCTATTTGTGACCCATCATGGATCACCTGCCTATCAAACTGCCACGACCTACCTAGGAGGACATAAGTAGCCTTCATAGGTACCACACCACATAGAATCTTATTACTATTCTTTCCTAAGGTAAAAGCTAGTGGCACTTGTTTATCCATTACCATCTCACCCTTTTTTCTCAACCATTACAACTTGTAAGATTTCAAGTGCACTAAGGTAAGGAGGTTCAACTACTTTACTAGTCTCAAGCTAGCCACACTAACACTACTACCATCATCAATAATCAAGGAGCATAGTTTTCCCATGCATGACATGGCAACGAGAAGGAAATATATTCTCTTGTTGGGAATCATTGTCCTCACTCACTTGAGCACTTATCAATCTTCTCACCATGAGGAGATTTCCCTCATTAGGTCAGTAGTCACTAGAAGACCCACTTTCGCTAATGGATGACAATTCTTCTTGAGAGCTCTCACTACCTACTATTCCATCTTGCTTAAAAACCATGTTCCTCTTATTGGGGCATTGGGAGGCAATATACCTTTTTCCCAAGCATTTAAAGCATTTGATGTGGTTTCTTTTGGACAAGGAACCAAGGTTAGGTGGTGCACTTCCTTCCTTTTGGCCTCGTGGTGGGGAAGTCCCCCTCTTTATTGTCCTTCGTAGGCCATTCTTTCTCTCTTTCTTTTCCTCTCTAGTTACTATAAATGCTAGGATAGCTCTTATTTGAGGTCAGACACCTCCTCTATTAAGACTCTACTCAAGTTGCTTGGTGCAGTAGATCTTCCAAAGAGGTGTAATGATACAATTCGATAGTATCTTGTATCTCTCTGTTCAAACTATGTAAAGGTCGAGTCATAGTGCCTTCATTGGACTCCAGCATATTGGCTCTCAATAAAGCAACTTCCATGTCTTTATAATACTCCTCCATGCTTTTGTACCCTTGGTACATTCTCTATAATTTGTTATGCAAGTCTCGCGCATAAGATGTTGGCAAGAACCTCGACCTCATCTCCCTCCTGAGATCAGGCCATCTGTCAATATGCCTTCTCCTACCTTCTCTAAACTCTCTGTAGTACTGGTTCCACCATACCAGAGTATATCCACTAAACTCGTAAGTGACCATCCAAACCTTCTCACAATTATCATAATCAAAACACTTCAAAATTTGGTCAACCTTCATTTCCCAGTCCAAAAATGACTCGTCATCTTCATCTCCCACGAACGGTGGAAATTTGCACTTGAGAGAATCCTAAGAAGCTCTCCTATGGTCAACTACATACCACTTGTCCCGACAAGGTGTTTCATCATATCTTCTTTCTCTCCTCCCTTTATGGAGCTCCTCTTCATACCTTCTTTCTCTGCGAGGTTCTTCTTCTTGTCTTCTTTCTCTCTAGGATCATTCCTTTTCCTGCCTTTTTTTCCTCAGTGGCCTCTCACTCCTTTTGTTATGATGTGACTTCTACGACTCATTCGACAAGCTATTTGAACCCTTGCTTATGCTTCCCTCGCTTTCATTTATGGACACAACAATCTTCCTTTTCACTTTGCTAAGTGCCTTGACCTCTGCATTTACACTCGTTGTATCGATTTTCACAACATCCAAGCCTCCTCCCAGCTTCTCCTCTAGCCAAATTATTTTCCTCACCATCCATCAAGACTTAAGAGAATAGCTACTGACCTCATCACTACTGCTATCAGTCATCCTATTTTTTTTATAACTTTTTTTTACGATGAAATTCCTACAAAAATATGTTAGTAACGCAAGGCAAACCTTAGCACTCCTAAATGTATACTTTATACACTCGTGTATTCACTCTTTGTGGCTTGTTTTATAATATGCACTCTTGTCTTTTTCCACTCAACCCGTGTCTATGTCTTAAAATAGAACCTAGATTCTACTAATCAAGTTCTTCAATGCAAGAGAAAGCCATCAAATCTCGCTAACTCTTAGGAAGTTAAAGAATAAAACTCTAAGACAAAAATAAAGAAGCCAAATGAAGACGAGAAATAAATGTAATAAAAATAAAAGCTTACTTAAAATTGAATTCGCATAAGACAACACGAAGACTCAAAATTAAAAGAGATTAAAAAATACAAAAATTGAGAAAAAAAAAGTTTGTTATTCAAACCCAACGTCCAAAGCACTAACAGACGATTTTTAATAGGCGGTGACACCTAATACAAATCAGTTAGAGAAAATAACAAATAAAAAGAACATGTGGATTGTCTTTGGAACCGTATTGAACTTTTCTTACACTTTTTTTTTTTTCTTCCCCCTCTTGTATTTTTAATTCTGTTCTAGTTATCAGTGTTCTATTTTTGCTGCATTGGTTTCAGCCATAGATCTTACTGATTTCATTCAATACCTTTTCAATTCTTTTGATCCGATTTTGTTTTCTAAGACAATCACTACAACTTTTCACAAACTCCAATCAATTTTGTGATCATTTGATTTCATAAAGTCAAAATGAAAATCAAATCACAATGCTCTATTTTTCACTTTTAATTGAAATTAAACCACTAAAACAAAAAATTAAATCGATGAACTAATTGGCAATAGCTAAGCAAACAAAACCTTAGCTGAAAATTTTAAAAATGCACAAATAATTGAAGTGAGATTATGCACCAAAGAATTTACCTTTTGATGTGATTACGATAAATGCAAAATCGAGGTTGTTGCGCTTCAATTGCAGTACCCTGTGAAGTGCAATGCTCTAAATACCACTTGATAATAATTAGATAGCAAAGCACTTTAGCTCTTATACCACCTTCTACAATCCTGATTCCAGAGCTTAGGCTCGTGATCGTGCTGGATAGGAATCGCACATGTGAATCGTCTTAACTCAACCTGGATCCTCCACTTAACACAATTGTCATTGCTACACAAAAATTAGGAACATAATTTTAGTGATTTTCAGAGTAATAAGTATAGAATTAAAACATAAGGTAAAGAGAATTCAAAATAGAAAATGGATGGAGTTAGAAATGGCTCGCCACTAATTTAAGAGAAATCAGATAAGAGGAATCAAGATTCATCATAAGTCTCATGAAGATTTTGATGAGAATTAAGTATTCTAATCCAAGAATAAGGCGAGAGAACTCTCCTAAATGCTTAACTAAGCAATTCTCATAAAAATAAATCAAAGTTGTTACAATTCAATTAGGATCAAATATATATATTGATCTTGCTTACAAAAAGATGCAAAAAAGTTAACTAACTGAAAGGACCTTGGGCCTTGGAACAAATATAGCCCAAAAACAAGGCTTGAGAACGCTGGCCAAAAGTGCATCCAAAGGGCATCGAAAAGGACTCGTCGTCCAAAAAACTATATATGTCTCCAAAGATCCATGTACATCCACATACAAGCCACAATTTCTAATACAAAGGGAAAACAAAACTAAAGAAAATATACAAGACCTTACAAGGTACTAAAGAAGCGACTTCCTCCTTAAGCCTCTTCAAACTTTCTTTAAACATGAGTACTTAAAGGGATTTGGTCTCTATATGCTCAGTTTCCTTTCCATACTTTTCATGCCTTCCCAAATATACACCAAAATGCAATTACAATTCTTTACAAATTCCTCATTCCCATCGTAGATGAGTTACTTGATGAATTAGCTCAAGTAGCTTGGTTCTTTGAGTTGGACTTGAAATCGAGGTACTGACATATTCACATGTGAGAGGAAAATATCCATAAAACAACATTTATAACACATGACAACCATTACAAATTTGTACTTTTACCTTTTAGCCTCACTAATGCATAATCAATCTTCCAAGCACTAATGAATAAAGGTACTTCAATCTTATCTCATGAAATTTGTTATAGTGGAAGTATAGAGGAACATGTTTTCAATTTGAGAACAGTTATTGAAAGATAGTGAATTAATAGTGAATTGGTAGTCAATTACAAAAATAGTAGTTTTGTAGTAAAAGAGGTGCAGTACCAAAGGCACATGGTGTTAGACAATGGTGTGGAAGCAGACCCAAGAAGGTAGAACCCATGTAAAATTGGCCACCACCAAAGGATATGAAGGCATTGAGGGGATTTTTTTGGGTTTAATCGAATATTATAGAATAATTGTGAGGGGCTACGAATTAATGGCCAAAGCCTTGGTAGAGTTGTTGAAAAATGAGGGTTTTCACTAGACTAATAAGCTTAAGTTGTGTTTATCATTTGAAGACAATCATGACCTCCTTACTCATTTTGGTGACCCCTGATTTCTCCAAATAATTTGTAGTAGAATTTGATGCCTTGAGTAAAAGGATTGGAGCAATTCTATTACAAAAGGACAAACCCTTGGATTTCACGAGTCAATCTTTATCTAAAAAGGCATAACAAAAAATTGTAATTCACCTTCACCTCATTTTTTTTCTTTTTATCTTTTATTATATTTTTTGTTGTCATATTACATTCATCACTTTCTCTCTCTATCTTTTTTTTTCTTTGCTCTATCTCTATTGGGAATTCTCATATTACCTATCTCAATTCTCGAGGTGAAACTTATATATTTGTCAACTTTACTTATTTTCAATGGTTTTAAGACGAAATTTAACATGGTATTAGAGTTATAGTCTATCTTAGTGAAATGGTTATTCTAGTAGGTATCATGGTCATTGCCTATTCTAGTTGGCATCTATGGAGGGAGGATATTGGAAAGCCCCACATCGTCTATCTCAATTCTTTGAGTGTAACTTATATATCTGTTAGGTAATTTCACTTATTGTCAATTGATTTTAAGATGAGATCTAACCTAATATCAAAGTCTATATCTCAACTTAGTGGAAAGTCGTACACCGCCTACATACATATTTATTAAGCAACTTTATTTACACTAATTGGTTTTAATATCTTACATTTATAATTTTTCTTTTATAAAATATTTTTACAATAATAATCAATTAGAAATTATGCAAGTATAATTTTAAATTAATTATTTTAGAAACCAACTAATATAAGAATATCATATATAATAATATATGAGGGTTAGGTCAATTGAATGAGTTAAAAAAATTCTCACAATGGCAAACTAAAATTTAAATTTTCATTAGAAGAAAAGTTTATATCTAGTGTCTAACTGTGTCTTAAACAAATTTGTCTAAAAAAATGAAATTATATGTAAACAAAATTATAATATGATAACAATATAAACAAAATTTAATCTCAATTTAATTTAGTTTATTAGTGTGCATACTAGAGCATCATTATTTCAAATTTTATTTTTCATTATTTAATTTATTTTAATATTTTAATTTTTTATATTATTCTTGACTTTTCATTTTAGCCTTGTAAATTTTATAATTTATTTTTATAACAAATAGAAATTAATATAGATTAAATTTTGATAAATAAAAAATATTTTATTCCATATATTGATCTAAAATAATAAAATAGAAATAATGTGTTAACATTAACTATTTATTATTATTTTAACTTATTTATAAAATGCTACTACTTAAAGTGCATAAAAAATTTAAATATACAATTGCATAATGCGAATAATTTCTATTTTAACATATTTACTATTTCTATTTTTTAGAAATGTATTATTTCTTAATAAATAAAAAAGATATATATATTTTACTGCATATATTGATCTTAACTATAAAAAAAGTGTACATCTCTAAACTACTAATAATTATTATTATTTTAACTTACATATAGTTCTATTATCTAAAAATCCATTAATTATTAATAAGTCAGAAAAATAAATATCTTCTTTAGTGAATATATTGACCTTAAATATACAAAAATAAAAATATTTAAGATATATTTTCTTGGACCTCTATTTTAGGATATATGGTGTACCCTTAGTGTAGTTTTTGATAGAAAACCTAAATTTACCATAGGATCTTAGGGACTTGCTTGGAACCTTGGAGACTAAGGTTAAGATTGACTACAAACTACCATACGTGATTTGACAGCTAAGTTGAGTGAACCATCCAATCCTTAGAGGATCTTCTGAGAGTTTGACTATTAGAACAAAGTAGTTACTAGTAGAGCACCCATCTTTGATAGTGTTTTCTTTAATATCCAAGTTAGACAATTTTTAGGACGAAAATTTCTATAAGGAGACAGGAGTAGTAAAAATTAGTTGTAAATATTGTATTTTATTAATTATTATTAATAAGTGTTTTAATTGTTTTATAATTAAATAAATAATATTTTGAAGAAATATATGTTGGATTTTAAATTGAGTTTTAATTAATTAGATTAAGAAAAATAAGTGTTTTAAATATGGTAAAAGTTTAAGTCTCACATCGAACAACATAAGTTTATGCATCACCTTCTTCTCCTATATAAAGAGTAGAATAGCTCAAGTCCCACATCAGACCATATGAGCTCGTATGTAGTCTTTTTCTTCTATATAAAGAGTTAGATATGAAGTAATAATAAAGGTAAGAGAAGATTTGATGCAAAATATTGAACTCATGATAGTGTAATCTTTCTCATCTTTTAGAGTTTCCTCAAGAGATGTGAGGACTATTTGTTTGGATTTTACATGGGGCCACATTCATGCTCATCATGAAAGGAAATTATGAGGCTAATTTTGGGGATATATAGAGGAGTGACCAAAGGAACCATAAAGACCTTTTGTTGCTAAGTTAATTTTTTCTAAACACGTGATTTCAATCTAGAGACCAAAGGAAGGAGAACCTTTAGAGGAAACCCTAAAGGAACAAAAAGAATGACCTTGAGAGTGTGTGTTTTTTTACATCTACACTTTTCCAAATAAGAGGGACTGACAAATTTCGCTCAAGGGTGTGGGAATAACTATGGGTAGAGGGGTTGAACTTATACCCTATTGGTTGCCTTTGTCAATTGACAAAGTGTTTAATTGTTCGTTTTTTGGTTGTTTGTGTTTGAGTGTCTTTATGATTGACATAGTGCTTAATTGTTTGCCTAGTTAGTTGCGTGTGTTTGGCTGTCTTTATGATTGACAAAGCGTTTGGTTGTTTGTTTGTAGTTTCTTGTCTCTGTCATTTGATATAGTACAAGGTTGTATGCCTTAATTCCCTAAATAGAAACTCAAGTAAATGACTTTTACCTATGGTTAAAGACTGTATATCTTTATTTCTCGAAGGAGAAACCAAGTTAAGTACTTATACTTGAAATTGTATGTAATTGTGTGATATGTTTGTGTATGTTGTGGTACATTGAATTCAGGACATGATGAGTCATGATACACGATATAATAACAATTATACATACATTAAGATGGCATGGAGATAAATAATGATGATGAGTGTCAATTGGTTACCTAGGTCAAGAGATGGTGATAATGGGCCTGGGTAACACTTGTTAAGTGAGTGACCTAGCCTATGAAAAACCACAATGGTACTCACTACTCTTCAGGTAAGGGGGTATAATGACCTTACTACTCAAGTTCGTGTCCACTTTCTTACACATTTGTTTCATTAAATTATGCATGAAATACAATTTGATTTAATCATTATTCCAATTTCAATATTGGGTCACTTAATACCTCCTTGCCTTTCATAGGCTAGGCCCCTCATCTCATTATCCATCACATATTAGTGAATATCATTCCTACCTCTCAGGCTAGGTTACTCACTTGACAAGTGCTACCCGGGTCCATTCTCGCCATCTCTTGGCCTAAGTAACCTGTTAACACTCATCCTCATTACTTATCTTCATTTCATCTTATTAATGTATATCTCAATTATTACAATAACATGTCTTGAATTCAACACGTTACAACATATACACACATATCACATAGTTGTATAAGTACTTAACTTGGTTCCCCCTTCAAAAAACCAAGACATATAGTCTTTAACCATATGTAGAAATCATACACTTGATTCCCCATTCAAATAATCAAGACATACAAACTTAGGATTTAGGGAGAAAACCCTCAACCCACAACTACAAAGTTAGAAGTCTTGTACTCTATCAATTGACAGATACAAGAAACCATAAACAAATAATCAAACAATTTGTCAATCATAGAGATAGTCAAACACAAACAACCAACTAGGCAAACAACTAAATACTACGTCAATCATAAAAATATTCAAACACAAACAACCAATAGACAAACAGCTAAACACTCTATTAATTGAAAAAGGCAAACAAACACAAGCAACCAACGAGGTCCTGGGTTCAACCCTCTACCCACAATCGTACTCACGGTCGTTCTTCTTGTTCCTTGAAGGTTTCCTCCAGAGGTTCTCCTTCCTCTACTCTCTAGTTTGACATCACATGTTTAGAAGCAAAAGGTCTTTACAATTCCTTTAGGCGCTCCTTTATATAGCCCAAAATAAGCTTCATAACTCACTCTGATAGCCCACGATGAGTATGAGTGTGTTGCTCCCATGTAAAACTCAACAAATGGTCCTCTCATCTCTTAAGGAAACTCTAAGAGATGAGAAAGATTAAACAATCATAGGTTCAATACTTTGCATCAAATCCAACTTGTTTAGAGGATTTCTTGTGTTCCATATTACTTAGTATTTAACTCCTTATATAGAAGAAGGAGACGATGCATGAACTCATATTGCCCAATGTGGGACTTGAGTTATCCTATCCCTTATAAGGAGAATGAGGTGATGTATGAAGCTTATGTTGTCCAACTTGAGACTTAAGTTTTTCCCATATTTAAATTACCTACTTTTCTTAATTTAATTAATTAAAATCCAACATTTATTTCTCCCAAATATATTATTTACTTAATTATAAAACAATTAAACCACTTATTAATAATAATTAATAAAATATAATATTTACAACCAATTAAAGCTAACGAACTTCATAAATCACCATAAAAAAAACTTTCCAATTAATTAATAATCTTTATAAATATTGTTATTTATATTAGAATTATTATTAATATTAATAATATTAATAAAATATGAAATGACCATCTAATTTATGAGCTTGCGGTAAATTCGTGCGAATTATATTGTATAAATTTTTTCACTATATTTTTCTCTCCAAACATGTTGTATATTTTTTTACTATATTATTTATATTTATTAAATATAAGTTATATTTTTTTTTCAAACTATTGTGATTTGCATCGACATAAAAAATATAAAAGTTCTCGTGTGTTGCATGGGTACATGCTCTATTTATTACAAATAATGTAAAAAGAAATAATAAGATTTAAATATATTTTTAATTCTTGTAATATATTTGTTTTATGGTTTTAATTCTTATAATTATTTTTCTTATGATTTTGGTTGTAATAAAATTTTGTTTTTCAATTTTGGTCTCTATCATTATTTATTGGTATTATGACAACTATTTATTGGATAACAAAGATGATGTTTCTTAAATAATAGATACTAATGAATATCCTCTAATATAAGAGAAAGTAATATCAAAACTTTACAATTTTATAAGGACTTAAAAATATCATTAATGATTAAAATCATAGAAATAAATTTTATAGGGATCAAAATTATAATTTTTGTTTATAAAGAATAAAAACATAAAAAGAGTATATTATAAGAATTATAAATATATTTAACCTAAATAATAACAATAATAATAGTATAAGAAAAAATAAACTATACTATAAAATAATTTTACACATTCATCTTACATATCACCATGTACGATGGTTTAATTGGTTTTTAGAATAATTACCTTAAAATCATATTAATGACTTATGATTGAATTACACCAAGTGTTTAACCATTAAATCTATACATAATACAATTGAAGGCTACTTCCAGGGAAGGGAAAGTTTATATTGGTGTCCACACCAGATTAAATTAAACCTTGGGCCTCCCATAAAACAATTACTATAATTAGAAAATTTTAAAAACAAGCCCACTAACAAACTCATTTCTGTTAACTAAAGAAAGGTGCTATCCAGCTCACTTTTTTAAAAAAAAAAAAAAAATATCTCCTTAATTGCGTATTTATTTTCTAATATATAAGTGGATTTAGTCCCCATAATACTTTATTGATACTAGTTTTTCTCATAGTATCTTCACACTTATATTTTCTTTCTCTTTCTGATGCTCCATTTTCTACCTTGCATGTGATGATGATGGAGATTATATATATTAGTGAGAATTCCATGTTGTGCAACCTTCTTCCCCGTTATTTTGAAAATCTTGCTCCTTCTTTGCAACTTCTCTCATGGATCTCGATGGGATTTGATATTTGTATTATCTTTTACAAAAGAAAATTGGACTATTATTGTTTTAGTAGTATATCTATAGTTAGTTCCATATGTTAACAGGTCATGAGTCCTTTTTTGATGAAGTTAGTGCTTAGGAATGAAAAGTTTGAGACTTAGCTTTTTTTATTTATATTATATCCAGTGAATTATGTCCTTTTTTGTGATGAATAATGTTTTTTTCAGGGTGATAGAATCTAAGTTTCTACAAGAAAAATTCTCAGTTATAAATTTGAGAGAGAGTTGACAGAGGGATTTGTTTATTCAGTTACAAATTTTTGCTTTGCTTCAAATGGAGGATCTTATAGGTCTACACGACATTAATACTAATTGAATTTTCAATATAGGACAAAAGTTTTGTTAGTTGACCCCGACTTAGTTTTTGTTTGTTGTTTTGCATTTATTACTTTTCTTAAGATTTGTAACAATTACAACAATGACTATTTGGTTGGGAGGCGAATTAGTTGTTTTCAATATACATTCATTTTCATATTAATTATTACCTTAATCAGTCATGACATTATCTATGTTGTTAATAATATTTTATGGTGCAAACATAATATGATTTTTACTGTTATTGGAGATGAAAAGCAATATGATAGGAAGTGTACTATAGCAAAAATGAATATCATTGAATTGGAATCTAATGGGTAATTTTATTTAATCATATTTTTAGTATTTATGCCTATACTCTTTTTCCTTGAAGATTTCAAAATTTAAGTTTTGATTGGTCATTACCCTATCTCTTTTGTATTGTTTTAGTTATAAGATGGAGTATGAAATATTTGGCCTATACGTTAACGAGCTTAATTCTTTTTTGGCTTCTAGTGATGTTCCACACTTAGTTATTATTGTTCAACTTGCAAAAGTCAAGACATTCAAAGGTATGCAAGTTGCATTTGTACCAGTGGATATATTATTGTAAATTTTTATATTGAGTCTTGGTTTACTTTATTATAGGAAAGGTTTCATTGCAAAATGCTATCAATTGTACAAAGATTATATTCAATCCATTGTATGCTAAAGTAGTTGAGTTCAAGAAAAGGTATAAATGCTATAAATACTTTATAAAACAGATACACACATATAACATTATTACTATGTTTTCTTAAACTTATTTTTGCACTATTCATGTTGTATTTCAATGATGATTAGGTGTAATGGTTATCCTTCCCGATCGTTAAGTCAATTGCATGAGTCACAAAAAAATATGTGTTGAGGATGATTTTCTCTTTATCAACCCAAGAATAATCATTATGGAGATAAAAAGATATTAAAGATGTGTGGGTTATGTTTCATTATCTATTTATTTGATAATTTTTCTTTGTTGCTTTTGTAGGATATTTGTTGTGTGGTCATGGGAACCATTAAACATGTTCTTGATGGGGAGGAGTGGTGGTACATTGCATGTAATTGCAACAAGGTTGTTTATCAATATTCAAAAATGTACCTCTATTAAAAGTGTAATAAGCATGTGTTGAATGTTATTCTAAAGTTGTCTCTATGCTCATGTTTTTTATAAAAAAAAATACAACTCATTACTTTTTCGTTATTTTGAATTTCTCTTAGCTTAGGCATCAAATGAAAATGTGAGTTGTCAATAATACAAATTCTGCAATATTTATAATTGTTTTTACTATGATGTGACTTCTGTGCTAAACAAGTCTTGTGTTGACATGATAGAGTCTATTGATAAGGCTTTTATATTTATATTTACTATTGTTTCTTGCATTAATTTTATCTTTGCCTTTTATTGGTATTGCTTTCAAACTAACTTTGTTTAAAAATTACAAATCTAATACCATTTTCTATTTTTTCAAAGAAATTTTAGATATAGTTGAAAAAAACTTTCTTTTCAAGGTTGAGGTAAAAAACACATTTAACTTCAAGTTTGATCAATCATATAAGGTAAAGAAATTGTGCTTTGATCCAAACATTGTTAAAAAAAAATTCAAGCATTTGTCTTCTTCAAAGGTTACATCCAAATTATGAATATTAGTTAAATAATTATTCTAAATATTTTTTAGTGTATAACATTATGTTGATTAAGTATGTAATTGACAATTTTTAATTAGGATGATGATTTTGGTCAAGAGTCCTTAATCGAACTTGTTCTTGGTGATGTTGTTGTATAGATAATTCATTTATTTGCTTATTAAATAATACTAGTTTTCTTTACTTAGATTATTAAATTTGTCATTTTTTTATTTATTTGTTTCATTTATGGTTGGTGAACAGGATTTATCGGGGAAAATTTCTAGACATTCTTGATGAGAGTCAAGTGGAGTGTAGTTATTGAGTTCACCTTGATTTAACTCAAGATTCTCTTAACTCCGATAAAGAGGTTATATGAAGTGGATGGAGATGTTGTTGAGAAAACAAGTGCAAAAATTATGAAGAAGGATACAAAGATTAAAAAAAATTAACAATAGTTTTAGAGTGTTTATGTTTTTTGTTTTATCATTTTGAAATGATTGTCATTCTGCTTTTGGATTTCTACTTTTGGTGGATGGTAGTTTGTCTTTTTAACCAACATGTTCATTTATAAGTAAAATGATTTTTGTTGTTTCTTGATAATTTATGCCCTTGAGAACAATTCAATTATGCTATTATCATTATTTATCTACAACACAATTATGCAACATTATATTATTGGGTTTTTATTCTCTACATTACATATTATTTTTTAGCATTTATTGTAGCATTGTAAAGTTTTAAGGTTGTCCATGAACATGAGATTAAATATTGCAACATCCCATGAAGAAGTTGATGCCATTAAATAGTTTGGTGACTAAGATTATTCAAATAGGAGATGGTGCAAAGGTATCTAATGAAAATAGTTAGTCAAATTGAAGTTCCTGATGATTTATTTATCAAGGATTGTAAAATCTAACGTAGTCTTTAGTTGATTTTACATATCCATAAATATTACAAATTTTTGACAATTCAAAATTCTACGAAGAGAGAACAATTCTTGCTCCTACATTAGAGTGAGTTAAAATTATTAATGATTACATATTTTCCTTGATTCTTGGACTAGAGAAGGAATATTTGAGTTTTAAGTCCACTTTGTAGTCAGATGAAGATGAAGATTGTCAGATGAAAGGTGAATGGTTTACAAACGAGTTTCTTAATGATATAAAATGCTTTGTTATGGAACAATGTTATTGATAAATGAGCTATGTAAAAATGTTATAGGACAATTTGGTTCCTTTTAATCTAGGATTTCCATTCAATTTTTGTAGGAGGCAATTTCTAGTGTCACTCTATTTTTCTATGACTATTAATAAAAGTCAAGGACAATCACTTTCCCAAGTTGGTCTATACTTACAAAAACCAATTTTTACTCATGGCCAACTCTATGTTGCAACATTGATAAGCTCGTTTTTAGTCGTCTCAATGCGCATCAAATAAACTAAAGCTAACTATAGCATAGTCAACCCTAGGTCGAATTCTCTCAAGGACACAATGCGTTCGATTATAACTTTGTGTGAAAACTAAGTAGTGCAGAATTCAAGTGTAAAATTCAAGTGTAGAATGCAAACTCACTCTCGGCTAAGTGCCAAGTTGCTCTCGGTAGAGACTGGTCTAATATGGACTCGGTAGAGTCTTATCGACACGGTCTCCGGCTAAGCGCTAACTGACGTAACAAAGTCGGACTGACTCGGTTTCGGACTGGAATGCAGGAAACAGGAGGTTTGGTTGTAGAGTAAGAAAAACAACGATTAAACTAAGAATCTAAATGCAACTAAGTTAGACTACCTCTAACGCTGCTACTGTGTTCATGCTATGTCTCAACAATCAAGTCTATTCTGATTCGGCCACTCAAGTTAACATTCCATATCAACCTTGGATTTCCTTATGACGATCGCCAAACATTCGTCCAATGCCATACCGAGGATTTACATAATCGCTACCTCATCAGGTAGTAGGGATTAAGTTCAGAGTTGATTTTAGGTTCTCTAATCGATTACCTACTAAAGTTGTTAAACTTGTTCCGATCGGCCTAGTTCAATGTTCATCCATGTTACTATATGCAATCGCGACACAGCAAGTGGATTAAAATGCAGGAATCGCAAACAAGAGTTTAGAATCAAAACTACTCATATTATTAAGAACGAAATACAAACACAAGGTGTGAATTCGATGAATCCATCTTCCACGACGATCACCATGGTTGAACGGTGATGGTTCACCTCGGTTAGCCAAGACACTGAGGATCAAGTCCACTAGAGTGCGATGGCGAGCCAAGCGATCCCATCTGACAACCTTCGGCCTCTTAGTCTTTGACCTGTGCTTCCTTGATCGAGAGAAACACCACCAAAGAATCATGCACCACCATGAGGATGGAGAGTGTGTGCGAGGGAATGGAACGTAAAGTGTATGGAATTAAGCCTAAATTCAACAACCATTAAATGTGCCCAGCTCTTCCTATATATACATGAGCTGGACCTTGCTAAACACGCTAGCTATTCCTAACAGAATTACAGATTGCATTTCCTGTTCTACCTTTGTGTAACTTGTGTTGCAAGCTTCTCTAGGGTGACATGGCAGTTGAGCTGAACTTGGAGATGTGTTGGCACCTAAGCTGGGATGCCTTACATGTACAGTGCAATGGGCCGCTCCTTTTTGGGCTGCTGGATTGCAGAGTCGACCGGTCTTGGGATGGGTCAGTCTGGTCAAGACGACTCACCTAGGCTAAGACTCTCTTAATGAGTTGAGATCATTCAAATTTGTCCTGCAAAATTGGATGAATCTTTTATTAGCTAAGACCTGCAAATTAGCACAAATTTATACTTTCTCCATTTCTAGGTCCATAATACGAATCTTAACTAAGACTCAATCCTTAAGCTCCAAATGATTCCAAAAACACTAATCTTAAGTCCCTATAAGGTGTGTAAAATATGACTTATCAAACATTTAGAGTAAATTCAAGAAAGGGTTTGAAAATTCTCATTTTACACCAAAATCTTTCAAAATTTATAATAGTTAGATTCATTACAAAGTTCTAAATGCAGATATAAGTTCATTTGATAATAGTACATCTTTAGGGTAGTTCATGTTAATCATAAGAAAATCCTTCAATAAGAATTAAAATAATTTGCATAATTGATGTAGTGGTTGTTTAGTAAGGAATATTTTCATATCTATAATAGAGAAATTATAGTCATTGTCCTTTTTTACATTTATTTAGTTTTTTGATTCCTTGCAAGTATAATGTTTGTTTTGTTTTATTTTGGTTTGTCATTAACATATATGTACATAATTATATAATGCTTCTCTTATTTACTATTTTATGTTTTGCTAATTTAGTTATTCTAT
The DNA here is from genome assembly GCA_025330945.1 of Mucuna pruriens. Lineage (NCBI taxonomy): Eukaryota > Viridiplantae > Streptophyta > Magnoliopsida > Fabales > Fabaceae > Mucuna > Mucuna pruriens. Next base: position 2,955,707 of record JAENHJ010000537.1, read on the forward strand.
GGTATTTCCATACCAAATAACTACAACCCTGTTGCAATGATTAAACACTAAAGATAGACACACAAGGTTATAGAGGGAAGTTTTGATATAAAGACAAATGATGAATTTGATATTTTCTTTTTGATATATAAGGTGTTTTGGTATAAGGGATTTTGGTTTATGGAAGTTCATAATTTGTATGAAGATCATTTTAACCTCACGTATGATTCTCTTTAACTTTCAAGTTGTTGTTTTTTCTTGGTTCTAATTTGTAGATAAAAAAAAATTATATTTGTAATCTAATTTTTTGTTTTCTCCAAATTAAAGATAATAATTATCATTAATATGATGGTTCAAGCATTTCAATAGGTCAAAGCATAACAAAAGATCATTTTGGATCTCTCAAAGAATTAAGCTATTGATTTTGACATATAAGAATAGATGTGTATCATGTTTCTATTTTTTATTCAGTTGTTTAAGGAGACAAGTTAGTTTGGAGTAATGATCTTTTGTACTTTGTTGGTTTATTTCAAGAATGATAAAAAAAAAAAATACAAAAGTGAAGGGTGATATTTTGAATAACAATAAAGCTCGAGTAAACAATTATTTGTTGACTAAAATATAGTGAATGTTTAGATAATTATGCTGTGAAAGAAGAGATAAAGTGAAATTAAGAAGTATTTTCATCATGTTTGTTGGAAAAGAATGTCATCTAATTGAGATGTTTATTTTCTCTCTTCTTTTTGGTCAATCACCATTTTTCATTTATATATTTATTTCTTTATTAATTCAATACTTTTCTCATTTTTGTGTTGCAAAGTTTATCATCTTCATATGAATAGATACCCAATGATATAATTAACTCTTTTAATGTAAACTCTAATTATTATTGATTGTTGAAAAATATTATATTTTTAATTAATTTTAAAAGGATTTAATAAATTTTGTTATTCTAAGATTTATGTTTCGATTGGAATCATAAAAAAAATCATAAGCCAATCAAAATTTATGCATTTATATACACGAAAGTGTAGTATATAAATGATACATCAGTGAATATTTATATTACATGGAGTCATAAATTATATTAAAAATTAAAAAATATTAATGTATAGATTAGAAATGTGAATATATATTATAAATAGAAAAAAAAATATTACTTCAAAACGTATTAAACGTTAGAGGGAAAACTTACATCACATAAAAATAAAAAATTAAATAAAACCATATTAATGTATAAATATTGTCGCAACCTAAATCGCGACGCGGCCGACGAAAAATCGTAGTTTGGATCTGAGTCTCTTTTGAAGAAGGAACAGGGATTGAGGAGTCGCAACTGACATTTTTATGGAAAATGCCAGGAAACCATAGGTTGGATAAGGCAAGTCTGGAAATCAAAGTTCAGGTTCGAGAATCAGTTACATATGGGGAATACTAGAATCCCAATACGTCTATCAAAAGGTAGTTATCCTAACTAGATGCATTAAATAAGATGACTTCTACATTATGAAGAATGCTTTTGGTTTTGGGGTGAATAACTTGACAAGAGTTGTCTCTTGCTCCTACGTATCTCTTGTCGTAATGGAGAAATCAAAGTTTACGTAGTTCTAAGGATAAGTATGGTTAGGTGGAGACAAGGGTCGAGACGGTCTCGGCCCATGGAAGTGGATGAGTGCCGAAACGGAGTCAGCTAAATGAGATAGAAGGGGGTCGAGGCGAAATTGGCCAGTTGATGTGGAAGGGGTTGAGACCGACTTGGCCCAAGGGATAGAAGGGGAAGGTGGCCGAGACCGACTCGACCATGTGGAACGGAAGGGAGCCGAGATGGAGTCGACCAGTTGATGTGGAAGGGAGCCGAGATAGACTCGATCGAGGGGGCTATGTGTGTTTCAAAAGTGGGAAGGAATGGACTATCCGTTAGGTGTCCTTGGGTTAGATGAAAGTGGACTTTCCATTTGGCGTCCAAAGTCTAAAAAACAGGTAGACTGTCCATTGACATTCGCAAAAGTGGATAAAGTAGGCTTTCTATTGGCACCCAAAGAGTTTGGAGAAAAGTATAATTGGGAAGCTTAAGATTAGATGTTGGGGGGGGGGGTTTAAGATTAGATGTTGGGAGGTTTTAGAGTTGAATATTGGGAGGGAAGGGGGTCAGGACTGACTCGGTCCCATTGGTGTGAGCCGATCCCAAAGGAGTCGGCTCTTAGTCAATCATGGTTCTAACCACACAGGAACTGGTCTTAGAATCAACATACTGCTCGGTTTCAACTACATGGGAGTCAGTCCGGAATCAACCCATAGAATGCAGTGTTTTGTTGGGTTAGGCGAGAAACTGTGTGGTAGCTTAGAGTTGAGGGCTTCTAAATGGACATGTAGAAGGAGATCTTGATAATACTTACCTTATATTTGAAGATTGTTTATTTGCTGCAGAATAGACAAACTTCTTCTGAAGATCCTTTGTAGCTACCTTCTTTCACTACTAACTTCTCATGTATTCTCCAGATTAGGAGTTTCACCTCTCTAGTTCCTCTTTCCCTCCTTTTCCAGCCAAAAAAAGACCCCGCCAAAAGACCCCCCCTCTTTTCGTTCAAGCATGGGTCCTTTTATAGGCGCACCCCCCATTCTCAGGTCACCATCCTTCATATCTTCAAGGAGATCTCTTCCATTAATGCATTGACCTTGGCTTCCTCGATTTTTGTCCCAAAACTGTTTCAGCGTCTCCGCTTTTCTGTACAGTGATAGAGTTGAGGTGGCTCTTGCGTGCTCCATCACCGCCACACGTTTTTTCCTCCCGTGCTTCTACCCGGCAGAAGCGGGGGCACGACTATTTTTTTTTTCTTTTCTTTCTCTCTGTCCTGTCGACTTTTCCGACTTTTCTTTTTTTTTTTTTTTTTTTTTTTGTTGGCGTAGATCTGACAAAATGAGGTATGATAAATATAAATATAAATATAAATATAAATATAAATATAAATATAAATATAAATATAAATATAAATATAAATATAAATATAAATATAAATATAAATATAAAATAAATATAAATATAAATATAAATATAAATATAAATATAAATATAAATATAAATATAAATATAAATATAAATATAAATATAAATATAAATATAAATATAAATATAAATATAAATATAAATATAAATATAAATATAAATATAAAACCTTCAAATAAAATAATTAAATAATAAAATAATGAAATATAGATCCACATTTTATACGAGAGTATATTAATATTTACATAAATATATAGTTTATGTAAATTAAATAGAGTATAAATATTCAGCAAGAAAATTGAATATTTCACATAAAATCATATTAATATAAAATTACTATAAATGAACATTTAAACTGAAATTTCACGTGAAATTTTTTAAAATATACCATACTTATAAACGTTTCTTATATATTTACAACAAAGACAAACACAGTTTATGCGATCCACAAGTCAATACACTAGTTCATAATAAAATAAAATATATTTTTATCTTAAAATTTTGACTAAACTTAATTTTAGTCTTTTATTTATTTAAAAATTATAAATTTGCCTCAATTTTTTTTAAATAAGTGAAATTCACGTCAAATACGACATAATTCTGATTACTCGTGTCAGAAAAAATATTACCGAAGTTATAATAAATGAATAACTCTGTCCATTTTCAAAAACTTGAAAAGTAAAATCAGTAAAAAATAAAAATTTAACTCTAATAATTCTAATAATAAGACCTATTAAAACCAAATTCAAATTTGAAAAGGAGGCGTCTACTAACCCCGCAAATAATTAGAGAAGCCTTTCTCCACCTTTTTAAACAAAGCACAGTAATAAAACAAAACTTTTTAAAATTGGAAGACAAGAAAACCCCAAGTTTCAAATCTCAATAAGAACTCGCCCGTTTAAGTTTTGACTGCAACCGAAGAGAGAGAGAGAAAGACACTCCCGCGGGTCCACAAAACAGTAGCTTCCAGCTGGACATTCAAAATTTCAAATTTGAAAAGCCCCTCTCACCCTCACGAAAAAAAAAAAAAAAATTCACATCACAGCTCACCCGTTTCTCCCAACACCATTCAAAATCCAACCGTTGCAACAAAAAGCCACCAACTTTTCTATAAAAAAGAACCCCCTCACCCCCCTTGTCCCCACTCAAACCCAAAACCATTACCCTCTTTCTCTCTCTTGCATCCCTAGTTTTCCATTTCCCCCTTTTTTTCTTCTAACGTTCAGAATGCGTGAGATCCTTCACATCCAGGGTGGCCAATGCGGCAACCAGATCGGTGCCAAGTTCTGGGAAGTGGTGTGCGCGGAGCACGGGATCGACCCCACGGGAAGGTACGGTGGGGACTCGGAACTCCAGCTCGAGAGGATCAATGTTTACTACAATGAAGCCAGTTGCGGTCGGTACGTGCCACGCGCGGTTCTCATGGACCTCGAACCGGGCACCATGGACAGTGTCCGGTCTGGACCATACGGTCAGATTTTCAGACCGGATAACTTCGTTTTCGGGCAGTCCGGTGCCGGGAACAACTGGGCTAAGGGGCATTACACTGAGGGTGCTGAACTCATTGATTCCGTGCTTGATGTTGTTCGCAAGGAGGCGGAGAACTGCGATTGCTTGCAGGGTATGGGTTTATTTAGTTAAAGGTTGAAGCTTTTTTGTGTTTTGTGGGTGGGTTTTTGAAACAACGAAGGTTGGAGCGTTTGCATGTGTTTTAGGGTTTTGTGGGAGGTTTTGGGATTCGGGTGTGTCTGGATTTGAATTAGGTCTGTGGATTTGTTGATGAAAGAAAGGTGGTGACTTTGTGTGTGGTTGAGGGTTTTGTGGGTGGTGGTTTGTTGACTAAAGGTGGAATCTTTATGATGTTTTGTGGGTGGTTTGAGTTTAGTATGTCAGGGACCGTGTTTTGGAGGAGTTTTTTGGGTGGTTTTTTATTTGCTATGTTATTGAGGGGTTTCGTGATTGATTTTGAAAGGGAAAGCTTGATGTGTGGGTGATTTTGAAATGAGGTGCTTATCTTGTGGTTGATTTTTGAAATGGAGGTGTTTATTTGCAGGATTTTGTGAATGATTTTGGAATGAGGTGTTTGTTCTGCGGTTGATTTTTGAATTGTTTTTCTTCTTGCAGGTTTTCAAGTGTGCCATTCCCTGGGTGGAGGAACTGGATCAGGAATGGGTACCCTCTTGATTTCTAAGATTAGGGAGGAATACCCAGATAGGATGATGCTTACTTTCTCGGTTTTTCCTTCTCCCAAGGTTTCCGACACTGTTGTGGAACCCTACAATGCTACTCTCTCCGTTCACCAGCTTGTTGAAAACGCAGACGAGTGCATGGTGCTTGATAATGAAGCCTTGTACGACATTTGCTTCCGCACCCTCAAGCTAACCACTCCAAGCTGTAAGCTCTTGCAAATTCCATTCTAACACTTTTCAATTTTCATAATGTTTGTTCATTTGTTCAATGGGGAGGATATTGACTGTGTATTGTTTCATTCTTGTGCAGTTGGTGACTTGAACCATTTGATCTCGGCAACAATGTCTGGTGTCACTTGCTGTTTGAGGTTCCCGGGTCAGCTAAACTCCGACCTGCGAAAGCTTGCAGTGAACCTCATTCCCTTCCCTCGCCTCCACTTTTTCATGGTGGGGTTTGCTCCATTGACATCCCGCGGCTCTCAGCAGTACAGGGCCTTGAGCGTTCCAGAACTCACACAGCAAATGTGGGATGCCAAGAACATGATGTGTGCCGCCGACCCTCGCCATGGCCGGTACCTCACCGCCTCAGCCATGTTTAGAGGTAAGATGAGCACCAAGGAGGTTGACGAACAGATGATCAATGTGCAGAACAAGAACTCTTCGTACTTTGTCGAATGGATTCCCAATAATGTGAAATCCACTGTTTGTGACATACCTCCCACGGGCTTGAAGATGGCCTCCACATTCATTGGAAACTCAACATCCATTCAGGAAATGTTCCGCAGAGTGAGCGAGCAGTTCACTGCTATGTTCAGGAGAAAGGCTTTCTTGCATTGGTACACTGGAGAAGGCATGGATGAGATGGAGTTCACGGAGGCGGAAAGCAACATGAATGATCTTGTGTCTGAGTATCAGCAGTACCAGGATGCCACTGCAGACGAGGAAGAGTACGAGGAAGAAGAGGAGGAAGATTATCGGCAACATGACATGTGATTTAGATGATGAAGATGGGTGTTAACATGCTGCAACTTCCTGTTGCCGGTCGGTTCATTGTCTCTTTTTCAGGGGATAGTTCTGTTCCGGCTAGCTATAGTTTCTATTAATGTTCTATAAAACTGCCTCCGGTCTTTGTTTCTGTTTCTATGTAACCTGTTGGAACTAGCTATTATTTTAAAGCGCCAAATGTTTCTCATGTGGTATTGTTTGTTGTTTATATAGTTTTATCTTTGTGCTGCCTACAAATTAGCGTTGAAATTTAAACCAGTTTCTTTAATTATATTTTTATCAATATTTTGTTCTAAGTAACCCTGCAGGACATTTTAATCACATTAAGCCAATTTCATAGCTATTTTGCATTGTTGGATTCAATTTTTATTGGAAAAGTTAATCATATTATGACCGAAAAAATATCCTGGAATCAAATATATTATTATGACAGAAAAAGTTAATTATATTAAGCCAATTTCATAGCTATTTTGCATTGTTGGTTGGATTCAATTTTTATTGGAAAATATATATGAAGAAATAACCTGGAATGTGATATTTGCCAGAAAAAGCTTTTGTTTGAAAATGTCTTGATTTCTCATCACAGCACAATACCTGGCGCACAAAATGTGGGAATAATTCTTACCCACTCCCCACCACTACTACTCTTTTTGAGATCCTATTGGAAAATATATATGAAAAAATATCCTGGAATGTGATATTTGACAGAAAAAGCTTTGTGTTTGAAATTGCTTGATATCTCATCACAGCACAATACCTGGCGCACAAAATGCGGGAATGCCTTTTTCTTACCCACTCCCCACTACTACTCTTTTTGAGATCTTAACTTGTCTTCTGAGCTTCAAATTCAACATTTTTCTTACCTACTCATTTTGACTTGAAACTGTATTATCAAATTCAAATTCTTTTTTACTTTACTTTTTTTTCCTCACATCTCATCCCCCCAATGTGTATATATATATATATATATAAAACCCTCTTAAACCCACCCTTTCGTTCTTTCAACCTTTGTTTTTGTTCATCTGCTTCGATTTTCTTCAAACAGAATGCATGAGATCCTTAACATTCAGATTGGCCAATGCGGCAACCAGATCGGTACCAAGTTCTGGGAAGTGGTTTGCGCCGAGCACGGCATTGATCCCACCGGAAGTTACTGTGGGGACTCGTATCTCCAGCTCGAGAGGATCAATGTTTACTACAATGAATCCAGGGGCGGTGGGTTCGTGCCTCGAGCGATTCTCGTTGACCTCGAACCGAGTATGATGGATGCCGTCCGGTGCGGACCTTACGGTAGTCTTCTCAGACCCGACAACTTCGTTTTCGGACAGTCCGGCACAGGGAACAACTGGGCGTAGGAAATAATTGATCCTGTGCTCGATGTTGTTCGCAAGGAGGCTGAAAGCTGCGATAGACTGCAGGGTAAGGTTTTTTGTGGCTTTGAAATTGGATTGGGTGTAGTGTGCTTTTGAGAGGTTTTGTGGGTGATTTTGCATTTGTTGTCGCTAGTGTTTTAGTGAAAACTTTTTGGGTTTTGATGGTGGTTTTGAATTGGGTGTAGTGTGTTTTTGAGGGGGTTTGTGGGTGATTTTGCAGTTGTTTTGTGGGTAGTTTTTTTTACTAAAGGGTGGAAGTTTGTGGGTTTTGTTGGTAGTTTTTGAATTGGGTGTAGTGTGTTTTTGAGGGTGAATTTGCATTTGCATGTGTTTTCACTTTTTATTTTTATGTAAGAAAGATGGTAGGCTTTGGACGTGTTCTATGACTGATTTTGAACCCGAGTATATGTCACGAATGGTAAAGCTTGATGGTATTTGGAAGGTTTTGTGGGTGACTTTTTATAATGCTGAGTGTGTTTTGCGGTTGATTTTTGAAATGGGTGTTTTTTTTGTTGGTGCAGGTTTTCAAGTGAGCCATTCTCTGGGTGGAGGAACTGGGTCAGAAATGGGTACCTTGTTGATTTTCTAAGTTAAGGGAAGAATACCCAGACAGGATGATACTTACTTTCTCAGTTTTTCCTTCCCCCAAGGTTTCCGACACTGTTGTGGAACCCTACAATGCTTCTCTCTCCGTTCACCAGCTTGTTGAAAACGCAGACGAGTGCATGGTGCTTGATAATGAAGCCTTGTACGACATTTGCTTCCGCACCCTCAAGCTAACCACCCCAAACTGTAAGCCTTTTCAAACCCCATTTTGACCCTTCTTTTCAAACAATATTGGGGTGTTCAATGGTGAACTGATAATTTTGATTGTGTTGTTTCCTTCTGGTGCAGATGGTGATCTGAATCATTTGAGTGGTGTCACTTGTAGTCTGAGATTCCCTGGTCCACTAAACACTAATATGCGAAAGCTTGCAGTGAACCTCATTCCCTTCCCTAATCTCCACTTTTTCATGGTGGGGTTTGCTCCTTTGACATCTCGTGGCTCACGGCAGTACAGGGCTCTGAGTGTTCCCGAGCTCATACAGCAAATGTGGGATCCCAAGAACTTGTTGTTCTCTGTCGACCCTTGGCTCGGCCGGTACCTCACTGCCTCGGCCATGTTTAGAGGTAGTATGAACTACAAGGAGGTCCAGGAACAAATGCTCTATGTGCAGTACAAGAACTCCTCTTACTTCACCGAATGGATACCAAACAATGTTAAATACACATTTTGTGACTCCAACAGGCTTGAAGATGGCTGCAACGATCATTGGAAACTCAACATCCATTCAGGAAATGTTCTGTAGAGTGAGCGAGCAGTTCACTGCCATGTTCAGGAGAAAGGCTTTCTTGCATTGGTACACTGGAGAAGAAGGATGGATGAGATGGAGTTCACGGAGGCCTTTGAAAACATGAATAATCTTATATCAGACTATCAGCTGTACCAAGATGCCATTTGCGAGGAGGAGGACACCGAGGAGGAGGAGGAGGAGAACTATCAGCAGTACCAAGCCATTTACGAGGAGGAGGAGTCCTGAGATGCCACTTCCGAGGAGGAGGATGAAGAGTATCAGCAAGATGAGTGAATAAAATGCTGCAACTCCTGTTGTGGGTTACTTGTCTCTTTTTGAGGGTAGTTCAATTTCAACACAAGATCTTGTGTCGGAGTATCAGCGGTACTAAACGTTTGTTTGTATTACTGTTTTATAAAACTGGCTCTGGTGTTTGTTTCTGTTCCTATAAGCTGTTGGCAGGGAATAAAGACAGTCTTGTTTAAACTGCTATTGTTTTAAAGTGCAAACGTTTGATCCAGATGGTCGTTGATAAGTTTTCTTTTTAGTGTGCCTTGCACATTTCATGCTGCATTAAATGATGGCACAGATTGGCACTTCATTTCTTTTCAATATATTCGTGATCCTTAAAATCTCAAGTGGTAAATCCCAAGTAACATTTTGTGCTCACCCTTTTGCTGAGTGGTTGTTAACTAGGAATCTGGATACAAAATCTCCTATGAAGAAAACTCCTATATTGGAGAATATTTGGCATAGGAGAAATAAATGAGTTGACTCAAGTTGCAATTCAATTGATAAATTCTGGTTGTCAACCTTCACCAAGGCTTTGCTTTGGTTCTCTGTCTTGGAATTTTTTTGTTACACCAGCCTTCTTATTAAGCATTCCCCTGCTGGTATTTTCCTTTTTTCTTGTTTGGCCTTTCGGCTCTTTACTACACCAAAAACAAAAAGAGAAGGGGGTAATATATGTGGCACAAGGCTTTTTTGTAGCATTTAGAAGGGGTCACATTTACATATAAGTTTACAATTTTTCTCTTCTTGGACGGAAAGGAACCTAAAGTCGTAAGTAAAATTTGTAGGTTTACACTACTAAACAAAGCACAAGCAACCGATTTATTAATATAGATTGATTGTGATTATCTTCATACAATAAAATCTATCTCAGCAACATCATATAGTTCCATTAATAACCTCAATTTGGGCATGTTTCAAAAGAAGTAAGCAATCTTTCACCACAGTTGGATCTCAATATCAATTTGATAAACAATAGACAACGTGAGAAAAACCAAATACACAGCCCTTTACCAAGACTACTACAATAGAGCAAAACCTAAATACAAGACAAACTAAATTTACAAACACAAGCTTTCCAACCTGTTCCCTCATGAGGATCTACTTCTTACCATCTTCGATGGTTTTATCTACAACAATTTTGACTTTCCTATACTCAACATCTACAGGTTGCATAACAGACTCCTCTGGCACCACTGCACGTTTATTACCAAATATAGTCCACAAGTAAAGCACAATAAATGCTGTCAAAGCTCCACATCCAGTGCCAAATATCATTGCAGCAAGAACTCTCAAAAAGCAATCACTCCTTTGTTTAACCACTGGAGTTTCAGTGTTTTTAACGAAGACCTTTGGATCCAGAGGCTCTGAATGCACTGAATGTGGAAAATTCCTCAGAACAAAGCTCCATGAATGGAGAAAGCATGCTTGAGAATCATTCCCCTTTACAGAACTAAAACCCACCAACATTTCATCCTCCTTCAACACATTTGACAAGTCAATTGAGTGCCAAAGCAATGGATCAGATGGCCTTGACTTACCATGCTGACTCAATCTCACTTCTAAACGCCTTGAACTAGCTTGATAGTCAATCCAGGCATGCAACTTTTCTCCACTTGTAGTCAAATGGTTACTTATTTTAGCAACAACTGAACCACCCACATTACAAATAGTAGAAACCCCATTTCTACCACCCTTTGTAGCACTAAACTCAACACCAATAACTTCAAGTTTTTTATCATTCAACCCAGAAGAACTTTGATAAAAAGCATCACCTTCAGGACCCTTTGGAGCCATAACAAAAGCCAAACCACCCCCATTGTCCACGGAGATTGAAAATGAAAAGTAAGTAGAAAAGGACACTAATTGCCTTGGTTTACCTTGAAAAAGCTTGATGGGTTTCTTGTACAGGACTCTTCCAGTGCCTGAACTCCCAGAACCAGAAAAACCAATCCCAGACCCGCCATTGACAACCTTTGCATTACCAAAAAGGGCCAAATTGGACTTAAATTTCAGATCTTTTCCAAAATCAGCAATAGAAAACAAAGGAACTGGGTCAAAAGCTAGGGTTTTGAGGAATAAAATGGAGAAAGTGAAGGCCCTGAAGTAATGGGAAGTGGCAAATGGTGCCATAATTGAAGTGGGTGGTTTTGGTTTGAGATGAGTGAATCTTGCAGGTATGTGACTCTAGGGTTGGTGGGTTGATCCCATCTGCATCAAAAGTAGAAACTGGGATTTTTAGGGGCTGAGTGAAGAAAGCAGAAGAAGAAAGAAAGTAAAGAATATTGGGGAAGTTGAGTTGGAGGTTGTGAAAATTTAATACATTTTACTGGATTCTGCAACTTGCTGGTTCACTTTGTCTGAGTGCCAGATGACCAAGGGAATATAATAAAAGCAATTTTTGTACCAAAAAATTAAAAAAAGCAATTTTATTTTTCTTTTGCAGTTTGAGGCTTTCCTTTTGCAATATTATTCATGTGAACTCTCAACCTTAGATATTCATAAATCATTGAGTTCGTTATGGACCACTCCATTAATTGTGAATGTGCTTTTAATATTTGGTCTTGTGGTGTTAGGTCGTAGAAGGAGATTCCTTGTTCTTGCTGGCTAATATATGTAACATTAATTTTAACGGTATATCTCTGTTACGTTGCTTAAATTTTCTGTTTTATGGATTTTTGTTAACTATTTTTTTTTTGTAGCTTTTACTTTTAGTAATGCAATTATATATAAAAGATTCACTAAATGGACCAGCCGAATTATCTTACATTTTTAACAAAACCAGTCTTTCAATAGTAGAAAATTTTAATAATTTTAATTTTATAATCGTTTGTATATTTTTTAATATAAAAAGAGAGAAGTAAAAAAAAAAAAGAAAAAGATATGAGATAAGATAATTGATGTGATGGAGAGTAAAAGAAAGAAAGTGATTTATCACCAATAACTTAGATGGATGCTACAAGTATAATTGTGATTGTTTACGTATTAGTGCTTTCATGAAAGTAGACATTCATTGAATGTTTTGAAGATAAATTTGTGAGGGAAAGTGACTGGATCGGTGAGAGGTTATCTCCTTTCAGTAACTTTTTTCTTTTTAAATTCTTAAATAAGTTTTACCATTACATACTATTTTATAGTTTTATAATTTAAGCACTTTATTTTTTCAACTCAACAATAGAAATTTTATTAGATAGATTCTATAAGTGATTCCACATCCTTATATTTCATTGAATATTTTTTTTAAGTCATAATTATTTAATATATAAAACAACAAAATAATAAAAATATAGTCAATTTTTATGAATTAGATTTTGTTTAAAATGATACAAAGTAATTAAATTCGTAATGTAAAAAAAAATGGTGCAACGAGGTTAGAAAATGTGTGTATCACGTTAAAATGGTGCAAGGAAGTTAGAAAGTGTGTATTAAGTAAAAATGGTGCAATGGACAATTGTGCTTTTAAAAGTATGGGTGCTTGTCAGGATTGCATTCCAATAACTATACGTGTGTTTAATTCTGCGTTTTTCACTTTAAACACGTGTAAAATACGTGAATTTGATGTAACATACATGAATTTACAAATCAAAACCAAACACTTTAAGATAAAAAGAAGAAAGAAAATGTAAAGCATAAAAAGTTGAATTTTCTTTTTCCTTATTTTATTAAATGAAAAGTATAACAAATGAAAATAACATTATAATATAAAAACGTTTTTATTCCTGTATAGAATAATATACATGTAATAAAGGTAAGGCGTGAGGATAAACTCGGTATAAACAAATAAGTTTACATTTTTCTCTCCCAAATTTTTACAGAGTAAGAAGAGTTTGTTTTTGTGAGCCCTAATAACCTTTTTATGTCTTATCTTTATATTTTTTGAGAAATTAAAATAGATAAGTGTACTTTTTTCTTTTACTAATCGTTCCATTGCCATGAATCCATATGAACAAATGAAGTAAGAGAGCGGGGATATGTTAAAAGAAAAATAAACGGATTCTAAAGTATAGAGATAACGATAGATAGAGTTTATGTAGAGTATTGTAGTATTCATGTTTATGCCAATTTACTTGTTGAGTTCTTATATACAAATCCATTACTGGTTGTCCCTTACTTAAGTATCATGATCACATGCTTACATGGTCTTGCTCAATAATGTGCTCTCCAATGTGAGTCTCCCAAGCTCCATAATAATGGCAGAATAGCTACCTACAAGGACTTCCATGCTCAAGCTAAAGTCTAAAGGTAAGGGTGAGAGAGATAACAAACCTTATCTTTTTATTTGATCAGATATACTTCAATTTGTTCCTTAATAATAGAGATGATAAGTGTGTTTTCTTGTCGACACAGTGATTTTCTATTTGATAAGGAAATGAAAATGTTATCTCCAGGTTTGTGGGTTTGTGGTGGTTAGAAGTGAATTATGTCTTTACATACCACAGATATAGCTTAAAAGAAGACCCAACTTATTGAGTCACTACATATCTAAGTTAAGCCAAAATTTTGAACAATGGTTAACTTGAATATTGTCTCATGTGATATCAAACTAGAAAACATTAGTACTACTATAATTGTTACGTTAATGATGAAAAATAATATAAAAAACATGCTCAAAGTATAAATCTAACTTAAATGGAAAATTATTTAAACATAATCCAATTTCTAATTATAAAATGCTACAAGCTGGATTATTTTTTTTAGTTAAAAAAACATTTATTTATTTTTCAAAATTTAATTATAAAATTCAAGTTAGAGTGTTTAGAGAAATTTTTGTTTGAAGACAACTCATATGTGAATACCACAGTAACAGAACGAAATATTCCATATCGAAATATTTCTTTACAATCATGTGAGTAAAAAAAGAAAAAGAGAAATTACAGGTAGTGATTTATTTGGAAATAGTAAAAAGTTGCGAGAGGTTGACAAATGGCAGCCAAATAGAAACAAGACATTTTGTAGAGCGATTCCATTTTGCTGAGAGGGGCTCAAATTCATTTGTAATATCTCATGTACCCCTCCACGCCACTGACGAGACACTTTCTGGTTTTGCATTGGATATGGAGAAAGTGGGGGGTGACTTGTGTTTGTGCGTCGTGCCCACTTTGGCATGGGCGAAGCTCACGCTACAAACTAATCTCCGCGTGCTTTCTTGTCTAATTGTCCTCTTCCTTAGCACAGAATTATGTTAGTTACTGTGACATTTTCATTCACCTACACCTTGTCCTTTGGTAGATGATTTTTATTTTATTTCTCAAAATAAAAAATGGCATATAAAAGATTTTATTCGTATGATTAATCATGCATTTTTTTTAAGTTATTTGGTTTAGAGGTTAGTTGGCGCGTGAACAATTTTGCAAACGCTATTTAATTATAAGTAAGTTGTTACGTTTCAACTACTATGTTCACATGCACATGTATAAACAAAAAATGTCATTAGCTTGTGAAGGATTAAAAATATAATTATGTGTAATTTTTTATTGTATCAATTATGTGTTATTGTATATACTATTATTTTTTTTCCTTTATAAGATTCTTTTAGCTAATTGTATGAATTAAAAAATTAGTTAATTTGGTTAGTAATATTATATTTCTAATAATATCTTTAAAATTATTGTAATTCATCATTTCATTCTTTTTATTTAATTAATTATATTTTTAATTTTTTATATTATAATTGTACAATTTTGATATTCTTAAATTCCAATTGCAAAAATTAAATAGTCAAGATATTATAATTAAGTATAGTTTAATTTCTCTTTCAATATTATGATAAATATTTAACAAATTTTTGTTAAACTGACACTAAATAATTATATGTCAATAATATGATAATTGACATATTTTAATGTAATTTAATTATACTTGTAATATTTTATTAGTACAATTATGACATAACAAACCCATATTTACAGCATGCTAACATATATATCATACTATATGTAAATTCTTATGTTACCATCCACTCTTATAATGGACAGAAATAGTATTATTAAATGATTTTGTTTGCAACAAATTGACAACTACTAAAAAGGTGTCAAATTTTAGATAATGAGATAATATATGAATATATAATAATGCAAAAAGTTGTACACTAATAATAAATTCAAATTAAATTCTTACAACGTTAAAATTAAAAACATTAAATTTATTTCCCATACTCATTTATTCAAAAAGTGTAAAGAGATTACTTGACTATGTTTTCTCCCTGTCTTCAAGTGTTCTCCCATTTGGCTCCAACCGATCGGGGTGTTGCTCTTGACACATGTTTGCGTCAAATGTCAAATGAAAGCAATGAGACCACAAAATGGGGTTTGACGTAGGGCCAGGACTTTCTGTGTTGCAGCATTATTGTCAATAATTATATTTAAATAATCATATAATAGCATACCGAATAATTTGAATTGCAATTTAATTCGAATTGGTGTGATTGGTGAACTGGATGGAATCCTACCTAGCCTTCTTATAACATTCAATGTCCCATTGCTAGAGGAAAAAAAAAAAAACCCACTTATTTGCCAAAATAATTTTATAATTGTTGACTCTTACTCTCTGCTTGTATAAATATCTCTTCGATTTTTAATTAAAGAAAATATATTATATATTGACAAAGTTATTTAATAATAAATTATTATAAATGATAAATTTATTAATTTTAAAAATTTATATATTATTAATAAAAAACAGTTTTATATAATTGATCAACCACAACTCATTATTTATTATAAGCTTGTTAACTTTTAAGATAATTATTTTAAAATTATATAATCATAGTTTATAATTAGATAAAAAGTGTAAAATTAATTTACAATGTGACTTATTAAACTTATTTAATTAAGGGATGTCATATATGTTATTTTTTTTAAGATAATAACATAAGAATATTAATACTTGGTTTAAACAAATCAAAATTTTAACTACTTGATTAACGTGTTTCTTTCTGTCTGTTCTAAAGTCAATTTTAAATGTTATTTGTGCTCATAATGTTATCTAGGCGTATTAGAAGTTAATGATGTTGGTTCAATGTCATGTCATATTGGTTAGCATATTTATGCCAGTGATATTTATGGCCGACCTAAGTTAGTGACTTAGTGAGCACGTTGAACAGTTTTACATATTTCTCAATCAAATAATTTCTTTCTTTACTTTCTCTGTACACATAAACAATAACTAAAAGAAAAGTTAGAATCAAACGAAGATCATGCTTATTCTTGGGGCATTAGCTATGGAGAACATTGAGAATAAAAAATTTCACGATGAATAAACATCCTTAATTAAGAATTTAAGGAATCTGGATTAAAAAGGCCACAAATACAAATAAATAATATTACTAGACCAGTGGCAATGATGATTTGAATGATTAAGGTTCACTCCACATACATAGCCCATGTGGTTTGACGATGAGAATAATAAGGATTCAAGAGAAAGTCTTTCATGGGTCAAGACACCAAATACTATTATATATATACAAAATTCGTATTAATGTCAGCCTTATGATTGAAAACCCTATGAACTGCCCTGAATTGGTCAAAGGAAAATGCCTTTAGAATTTAGATTCTACACTTTCTAGGAGAGTTTATTTTGTTTTTGTCATACTTTTTACGTCACTCCCTAGAACTTTTATGCCTGACGAAAAACAAAGAAAATGTAATGCCAAGTTGCCAACTACTAAATCTCGCGAGCAACAATTTCATCTAATCAGTCAAATTATTTATCATTGATAATAAATGTTTACTTTTAAAACTCACGCAACCTTTGATTTCAATCAAATACTCATTTTGTCCAGCCTGAGTTACCAGGTAGAAAGACTTTGTTTGAGGTATATATATATATGGTTTTAATTCTTGATGCCTAGAGACCCTGTGATCAGGGTCTTGGTAATTAGATAATTAACTGGAGATTAAACATACACCCTGACAAATGTGGAGATGCATATGGAGAAGAGAAAATGGGAGGTCTATTTTTAGGGAAAAGCATTTTACTTTTTTCTATTTTTTAATTAAATATTTTTAATATTTTTTCTCCTCTTTTTAATTTGTACTTCAGACTTTACCGGCATAATTAACTAAAAAAAATCTCTCAACTATATCAGACTATTGTTCTTTTCTCTCTCTCTGTATCTCTCTATATATAAAATCATTTATTACTTTTTATTTATCCTCTTTTATCTATTTTCAAATTAAATTTATTTTTTTAAAAATTTGTCAATAATTAAAAAATAACTTTATATCAAAACTTATTATAGATGAATATTCTATTTATCCATAAATTTTAAAAAAATTAAAATAAAATATGACAATTTCAAATTTTTTTTTCAAATGTCTATCAAAATATTTTTAATTCAACTTTGGGTACAACAATTACAAGTTGACTTTAGCTAAAATATCTTTGACATATCTTAAGTTAGGTCACTATAAGAGCATCATTGACTCAATTTCAACTAAAACATCTTTAAGTTCCTAGAACATTTTTAACTCGATCTTAATCCATTCTTAGTCGGAGCATCTTAGACTTGATCTCGTCTTACATTTTTTTTATCTAATAAATTTATTTTTTATTTAATATAATCAAACAAATTTTGAAAAATAGTGGATTGATCACTAATCATTTATGAAATTAAATATATGAATTGAATCCAATCCAACCCATTAGTTTTTTGTTTGTTTGTAATGGATGAATTGGATGAATTTACATGTAGATATGTTGATAGATGATAAATAATTGAATTGCTTTGCTACCTCTAATTAAAAGAATAAATAATATATATTTACATTATTATTAAAAACAGATTATGTATGTTAAATTTGTTAATTTTTTTAAAATTTTTATAGTAATTATCTTATACTAAGAATAATTTTTAATTAGTTGAATGCAAATTTTTAGTTTAATTTCTACGTATGGACGGTAAATTGTTTTACAAAGTCAATTAATTAAAAATTATGATAAATATAATTTTTAAGATAATTATTAGAAACTTAATAAATGGACGAGTGTTTTTTTTTTCCTCAAAATCTTTTATAATACATATTAAACTTCGAACGAAAATACAAGTTACAATAAAACGTGATAACCGGTTGAAGTAGAATTATGTGAAAAATATCAAATTAGGATAACGCCGTTCTCCTCAAAAGTTGGAAGTGGAAATTATAGTACAATGTAGACCCCAAAAGAATAAAATAATAAAACTAAAAGTGAAATAATCTTCCTATTTTCTTTGTCATCTGGTCCAATATGTTTCAATTCGAACGTTGGAGAATGCTGGTTCCCTTTGGATTATGTATCCTCTTATCCTTCTATCGCCTTTGTGGCCTTACGAACAGAGAAAATGTGTGATTGCAAAAGGCTTAAAGGTCATAACCACACACTGGTTGAAGAGAGTAGGCCCATTTGTCCCTTTTTGTTTCGTTCTTTCGCTTTCGCAGTGCTTTGTTTGCTTTGTGTTTCATCCTCTGCAAATGTTCGTTACCGCGCAACATCGTAATCGACTCCAAAGGCTAAACATGTATTTAGGTAATTGTTTTATCTTACAGATTTTATTTTTATTACAAGTCAGTTTATAACTAAGTGATTTCCATTTTAATAAATGGTTTTTGAATGTATTATGTGCGTTTGGATTAGTTTATTTTCAAGAAATTATTATATTTTTAGGAGATTTTCTTAAAATAAGTTTTAAATAAACATGCTCAGTTTTAATTTTTTTATTAAAATTACGTTTAAATTTATAATTAAAAATTAAAATAAAAAGTAAAAAATATCTCAAGTTTTTGTTTGCACTTGCAAAGCTCATTTTTTTTATTGGTATTCAATGTATCTGAGAATTGGCCCACCAATCAGAATTTGCATGAGAAATCGTGTCACGATGCAGCAGCATTTAACCAAACACGCTAAAACTGGAGTAGTTACTAAGATTGGTTGGTACATTTTTTTAGGTGTTGCGGTACTCCGATAGATCTCTTGCTTCGTTTATCTTGTCTTCCCTCACAAAACTATTAATATTTAAACTCATTAAAGAGTATTTAATAAGTATAAAATAATATAATTAGTTTTAAATTTTTTTATTAGAGTGTGTTTAGTATAACTAGGTAATAAATTATTTTAAAAGTTTTTTGCAAAATTAAAAGATTTAAAATACAGTTTGATATAGTCGTCCAAAAAGAATGTCTAAAGCGGTTGTTGAAAGGAGTACTGAAATAAAAGAGTGTAGGTAAAAAAGAAAAATGCACAGAGATTATATTGATTAACTCTTTAACAGAGCTACGTCTAGTTCCTTCAACATGAAGGAATTTCACTAAGTCTACATGACTTACAAACAAGTATTCTTTACCTCTCTAGGTATTATAACCTTTGTAATCTACTTAATTACAAGAAAACCAAGTATTTTCTATCTCTCCACATATTCCGACCCTTGTAATATACCTGAAGAAGTCTAAGTATTCTTTAACACTTAGCCTTTTTAGGCTATCACACTAACTCAATAGAGTTTTTGCAAAAGAATAACTCACATAATGAGTATTTACAATACAAAGCACAAACTTTCCTTTACTTCACAAAGAATTTTTTACAAGATAGTTGTCCAAAGTGTAAGACAATGTCTTTTCTTTTTTGATAGAATGCATTGTAGTTCAACTTCATTTTCTTTCAAGTTTGAATGTTGCTTTTGCATGAAGAGTGGTTGGATATGCATTAAATGCTACTTGATTACTTCTTGCAGTACTTATGTAGAGACTCCTCTTTTTCTAAAGATAGAGAAAGGTTGTGTTAGGAAAAAATTGTTTTTCTCTGAATTCTATGTGTTGCCTATTGGTGATGAGCGAGAAAGCTTTTATTTGTTCCTTTTGAGTGGAGTCATAATTTGGTCCTCCTTTTTTCATACTTGACTTGTATTATAAAATCTTTGTTGTTGTTCTCCATCAATCTAAAAGCTTAACACATTCTCAAACAGTATAATAGGTAGACATTTGAACATTGAATCTAGATAATAAGTTCTTTATACTAATAAAAGAGTTCATGAGACAAGACAAGCAAGATAAACAACATATTATGCTTTTACAAGAGATTCTTCTTGATTGGAACAATGTAGTTTATGCTTTTACAAGAGATTCTTCTTGATTGGAATAGTGCAGTCGCTATGCTTTTTAGACGATCTCTTCTTTGGACGACAAAAACGTCTTAAGACACTATGTTCATTTAAGGATGGTGAACTCATCATTGGATGTCACAGTTCTTTTATGACGTTGGATGAGTCCTTTGAACATTGAGCTCTCGTATTGGATAGTGAGTCCTTTTTTGGACAGTGAGCTTCTTTTGGATGGTAAATACGTCCTTTGGACAGTAAGTCCCTCTTTGGACGATCACCACGTCTATGGACGTTGAGCTCTTCTATAGACCCTTGACTGGGTCTTTGGACATTAAGTCCCTCTATGGACACTACAAACATCATTTGGATGATGAGCTTCTATATGGATGCAGAATATGTTCTTTGGACAATGAGTCTTGTTATGGACGCTAGGAATGTCCTTTGAATGATGAGTAACTCCAGGGATGTTGAGAACATCTGAGTATGTCATTTGGATGGTGAGTCTCGCTATGGATATCGGGAATGTCCTTTAGATGACGAGTGACTTTATAGACGTTAAGCACATCTTTAGATGCTGAGTACATCCTTTGGATGCTGAGTCTCATTATGGGTATTGGGAATGTCCTTTGGATGATGAGTCTGTTGTGGATGCTGGGAATATCCTTTGAAGGATGAGTGACTCTATGGTTGCTGAGTATGTCTGAGTACATCCTTTGGACGATGGGCCTTGCTATGGACATTGAGAATGTTTTTTGGACGATGAGTACATTTATGGGACGATGAGCTCCTTGTAGACATAGTAGATGAACTTCTTTTAAAGTCAATTTCCCTTAAACGAATGCGTTCCAACCTTTAAGTCCAATAACTTGCAATTCTTTTGAAATCTCTAGAACTATGGTTAATCATAATACATTTTCTATTTCCACAATGTTTGTTATCATCAAAACACTTGGATAATTTTGGATGTATAAACTTATGTTCCAACAACCTTCCCCTTTATTATGATGACAAAAATTATGTTAAAGAGAAAGATGATTTCAAGATATACAATTTAAACCCGTGATATATTTTACTAACTCCCCATAAGATATATAACTTTTATTTTATTTTAGCTCCCCCTGCAATAATGGATGGTTAAGAGAAACATATTTTAAGCGCATCAAAGCATAAGGGTTTTAATACATAGATTAGAGAAAAAGATTAGTTGCAAAAAGATAAGAGCATTCATTTATGATTTATCTTATTATGTCATAGCATATGAGAGATGTATTAAGGCATTCATATAAAACAATCAAAATATATCATCATATGATAACAAATGCATATCCTTATGTATTAGAAAAATGCATATTCTTTTTCCATTACTCAATTCTCTTCCTTTTTTGTTATCAATAAAAAGATTGGAAGAATAACCATCACAATCAATAAAATGATAAGAAAATGTAAGAAATAAATTTTTAAGGGTTTGGAAAAGGTGGTGGTTGCTTGTATGGTGAGTTAGGAAGTTAAGGAGGGTGAAGATAGGCTTGGAAGAGGGTTTCCTAGAGGTGAGGTGTTGTGGGTTCAAGTGGAGATTAAGCAACTAGGAGAGGGTATAAGGGTGAAGGTACTAGTTTGAAGGTGTAGATAGGTAGTGGGTAATCTGGTCTCGATGGACTAGTTTTTAGGCTTAGGTTGTTGAAACAAAAAGAATGGTCATTCATTTTTAATGATGATGATAGGATCAGGGGAGTCCATAGGCTTATGGATGATGGGGTCATCCAAGGGTGTTTGGATGATGGTTTGCGTAAGGTCTCCCAAAAGGGTTTGGATGGTGGGTTGAATGGGTGAAGAAGGGCTAGGTTTAGAGATGTCCAATGTTGCATGGACGATGGTTTGTTATGGTGAAGGGGGATTAAGGTGAATAGGTGAAAGAAAAGAGGGTTTTGTAGAGATGGAGAACAAGATATTCAAATTTTTCTGAAGAGAGGAGATGAAAAGACTTGTAAATAAAATGTTTTTAGAAACCCTTATTAAATTGTAATGGTAAAAACCAAATTTAATGGTAAAAAGATTTGCTATTTGGAATTTACAAAGGTAAAAAAGGGTAAATAAAATGCATTATCTCAGTTCATAAACAAGAGAGATGCAAGTATGTAATGGATGAACAAAGTATGAACATAATATGGACACTTATGCTTTAGATGCACTAACTATGGATGCCTAAACCATATGATTTTAAACTTCATTCTAGAATAAAAGTCATACCAAGAAGATTCTTGATATGGACAAGCTTATCTTCAGGAAGGTGTTTTCTAAAGATATCGACTAATTGATCTTTAGCACCGATAAATTTTAAGTCTAAAGTTTCTTTTCTTAACATAATCCCTAATGAAATAAGGCTTAATTTATATATGTTTAGGACTATAATGTAATATGGGATTTTTGGACAAAATAATTGCAACAATATTATCATAGAAAAGAGGGATGTTATTCTCAGTTATGTCATAATCCTCAAATTGATGCTTGATCTACAAAAGCTGTGAGTAGCATTGTATAGCTGAGATATATTATGCTTCTGCTATGGAGAGTGCTATAGTACCTTGCCTCTTACTTGACTAAAATACTAGATTAACTCCAATGAAGTGACATCCTCCACTGGTGCCTTTTCTTTCTATTATGTCTCCAACAAAATTAGCATACCTATAGCCTTTCAACTTATACTGATAAAACTTCTTATAGTACAAATCAAGATTAGCAGTACCTTTTAGGTATCTAAAAATACATTCATCAGTATTAAGATGCGATTCCCTTGGATTAGATTGAAATTGAGCAAACAAACATACACTAAACATTATATTTGGCCTCGAAGCAGTTAAATAGAGTAGAGAGTCAATCATACCTCTGTATGATGTTTGATCTATCTTTAATTTATATCACTTAGACTTAAGATTGATGTTTGGTGTATTGGAGTTGATAGAGTTTTGCAATCCTTAAGATTGAATTTCTTGAGTAACTCTTTTAACATATTTCTTCTAATGGATATAAATTCCATCTACCGCTTGGTTAATTTGCAATCCAAGAAAGAATTTTAACTCTCTCATAATGCTCATCTCAAACTATTTTTGCATTAACTTAGAAAATTCTTCACACATATAGTCATCAATAGCACCAAAGATCATGTCATCCAAATAATTTTTCACAATTATATAATGTTAATTATAATTCTTGCGAAACAGCCTAATTTTCCTCTTTGAAAACCATTTTTAATAAGAAATGAACTCGATTTTTCATACCAAGTACGATGTGCTTGCTTGAGTCCATATAGTGCCTTTTCAATTTAAAAACATATTTGGAAAATTATCACTCTTAAAATCGGGTGGTTGTTTTGCAAAAACTTATTTATTTATTATACCATTCAGAAAAGTGTATTTGACATCCATTTTATGTAATCTCATATTGAAATGAGCTGCAAATGATAGTAAAATGCGAATGACTTGTAATCTAGCTATATGAGCAAAAGTTTCACTGATGTTTATCCCCTCTTCTTGAGAATAGCCTTGTGCTACTAACCTTGCTTTATTACGTACAACTTTATCATTCTTGTCCAATTTGTTTCTAAATATTCAATTTGTTCCAATAATGGATTTGTCATTTGGTGGTGAGACCAGCTTCCATACGTCATTCTTTTGGAATTGATCTAGTTCCTCTTGCATGGTGAGTATCCATCCGTCGTTCAATAAAGCTTCCTCCACATTCTTGGGTTCAACATTTGAGAGCAAAGCCATTTGAGCTTAGTCTTTGAAGGTTGACCGAGTTCTGACTTTATCTCCAATGTTCCCCAAGTATCTATTGCTTATGATGGTAGGTTTTCATTTACCAATTCCTTGAGGATGTCTTAGCCTTGTCTAATTTTGGTTCATTATCCAAAAGTGGTTCTTTAGATGCTATCTACAACTCTTTAATATTTAACTCTGCAAAAGGTTCATTTAACTCTATTAATTCTTTATAGGCTTAGAATCATTAAATTTTGCATGTATGGATTCTTCAACTTTCAAAATCCTAAAGTTATAGACTTTATATGCTTTAGATGTTGTTGAGTATCTAATGATTGCTCCCTTATCAAATTTAGAATCAAACTTACCCAAAATTGTCCTTAGTATTAAAAATAAAATAATCACATCTGGAAGGGTGAAAGTAAGAAATGTTGGGTTGTCTATCCTTCCACAATTTAAAGTGAATCCTTTTCAAAATGGGTCTTATATATATTATGTATTAACAACTTCTACTTAGAAGTATTTAGGAGAGTTAAAATCATTCAACATTGTTCTAGCCATCTCTTAAAGAGATCTATTTTCCTTTCAACAACACCATTTTGTTGAGGAGTTCTTGGACAGGAAAAATTATAATGAATTCCTTGTTCTTCACAAAACTGTTGAAAGTTTTTATTTTCAAATTCTCCCCATGATCACTTATGATAGAGGAAATATTAAAACCTTTTCATTTTGAATACATTTGTAGAATATAGAGAAAACCTTAAAAGACTCATCCTTGTGGAGAAGGAACATAACCCATGTCCATCTAGAATAGTTATCAACTATTACCAGTTCATAATGTTTTCCACCTAATAAGGTAGTTCTGGTAGGTCCAAACAAATCAATATGTAACAGTTCAAGAGGTCTAGAATTGGAAACAATGTTTTTGGACTAAAAAGATCCTTTGATTTGTTTCCCTTTTTGACAAGCATCACATAACAAATTAGCTTTGTACACAAGACTTAGTAGACATCTCACAAAGTTATGCTTTTTTAGCTTGGATATAAGTCTCAAGCTTGCATGACCAAGTTTCTTATGCCACGTCTATTGATCATTGTTTATGGACATCAGACATGTTACATTTTGATTGGTCAGGTTTGTCAGATCAATCTTATACAAATTGTTTTGTCTCTTGGTAGAAAAAATTATAAAACCTTTGTAGTTCGTAACTATGAATTCTCCCTTGCAACCGGTCACTACCCAAACTTTGGTCCTGCACCTACTCGATTGACTAGGCTTGGGAATCACCATGGAACAAAGAGGAAGGAAGTGAACTTAGGCTTGGGAATGGAAAGTGTGTATGCGTTAGGCTCAATGTATCCGTGTACTTTGCTTGCTTGTAACCAATGAACGTAACCATGCATCTCTACTTATACATGCATCAGCTACTAACTAACTCTATAACTGTAATAATTGAAATAACATATTTAACCACCTGACATTACAAACTTAACAGAAATAACTACTCTAACAGACTTTCCAAATTACCACGTGTTAAATTACATTTTATGCACGTGCTTGAATCTACCAAAGTGGAGTCGGTCTTTTGATGCCGGGATGGATTCAGATGGATGGGAGTTGATATATACTTTGGAGTTGGCATCTGGTCTGTAGGGGGCTCCCTTTTTTATTCACCATTTTTACTTGTCCATTCCCTTTTGACATTAAGGGTTTTTGTGTGCCCACTTTAGATGTTGGGGTCTTTGGACGCCCCCTTTTGGACAACTTTTTTTTTCCTTTTTTGTTAACTTATCTTTCTAGTTCATCCTAGTTTTAGAGTTGTCCATACGTTTTGAGCACTGTGCGTCTTTGGACGCTAGAGCCTTAGGACCACTCCTTTTCCTTTTTTGCTAACTGATCTTTGAACTTGTCCAGACCCTTCGAGCGCTATAGGTCTTTGCACTCTAAAGCCTTAGGACGACTACTTTTCTTTTTTGTTAACATATCTTTCTAGTTTGTTTAGGTTTTTGGAACCATCCATACCCTTTAGATGTATGAGGTCTATGGACACTGGAGCTTCAGACTTTTCTTTTCCTCTTTTAACTTATCTGTCTGGTTTGTCCATGTCTTTGGATGCATCCATACCCTTTGGACTTTGAGGGTATTTGGATGCCCCTTTATATGTTAGGGCCTTTGGATGTTTATGTGGACAGGTCCCTTCCTTTTCATTATTCATCTTTTTTACTCGTCCAGGTCCTTCGGACGCTAGATGTCTTTAGACACATCCATATCCTTTGTACATTAAGGTCTTTAGATGCCCATGTAGATAGATTCTTCCCTTTTTGTTTATTCAATCTTTTTTACTTGTCTAGGTTCTTTGAAAATGTTGGGATCTTTAGACGTGTCTATAGCCTTTGGATGTTCCCTTTTAACAAGGTAGACTTAGGATGTCTCATGGACCCTTTGGACATTGTGGGTCTTTGGACACGTCCAAAGCCTTTGGACGACATAGACTTAGGATGTCTCCTAGATCCCTTTGGACGTTGGGATTCTTTGGACGCATCTATAGTCTTTGAATGACATAGACTTAGGATGTCTCCTGGACCCTTTGTACGTTGGGGTCTTCAGACGTCTTCATAATCTTTGGACACTCTCTTTAGACGACGCTGCCTTTGGATGACTTTTGTACTCTTTGGATACACTCCAAATTAACATATTCTAACTTTCGTTTCTTAACCACGTTTATTAAAACCACATTCGATGCACTTCTTGTTTGGTTATCATAAAAAATCTTTTAAAAAAATTGTTTTAACCAAAGTTATTAATAACCATTTTGGATGCGCTTCCTATTTATGTATTACAAAACTCCTAGAAATTTAATAATAGTCATCTAGATGCATATTTTATTTGATTATATATTTTAAAAATAAAATATTTACGACATTGTTTCTACAAAAACAACTACATAACTTTAAATTATCTATTAGATAAGAAGATACGTAAGAATAAGGAATCATTCTTGTCAAGTTAAAAAAAATATTATTTTCTTTTGAAGGGTAAAATAAACATTTTTAAAGTTATGCTAATCTTGCAAATTTTATTAGAGGTAACCACCTTAAGACAGATGTTGTATGATGCTAACATCTTTCCTACATGTAAATACACAAGGTAATAAAGTTCATAATGTATTCTTTATAATATTTACTTCAATCACTATTTATTGAAAAATTTTCATCTTTATAGGCATTGATTTTGACTTCAACCAAATATATCAAGATATGAAGAAGGTTTAGCTGCTTTAACTTTTATATTAACCTCTCATAAAAATACATTTTTTAACACAACATTTTGTGAGAAAATTGTTTGTATAAATATTGTTTTCTTGCAAAAAATAATACGTTTGTTGTGAGTTAAGAATTATTAAATTTAAATAGGATTATTACTTAATAGAAACTTTGTTTTGCTAATGTAATACATAATGTACCATGAACATAAAAATTATCAAAGTTGAAATAATTCAGTTAGTTACAACATGTGGTGGTTAACTACAAGGTCGAGAGTCAACTTTTTTTTAGTAATTTTTAATTTAAAATTTTTTATATATATTAACATTACATATAGTAAATTGAAATTAAACTTATAGATAACAATTTTTATTTTACCTTTGTTTTTTTTAAGTATCCTCAAATTTTAATTCATTTAAAATTGTAATTGATGTTAAATTAGCTTCTATTTATAAAAAAAAAAATTAAAGTCTAAATATGTAAATTATACTTAAACCAGTCCTACATGGAAATTAAAATATTAGTATTTCAATGTTTTCCAAAACCTTAATTCAACTTGAAAAAAAAAAAAACAAGTAATATAATTGGAAAGTGAATTTTATGATTAAAACTCAGTATAACTATTGTTAACAAGTTTGGATAAGTTTATAAGTTTGTAATAAATCATTAGTTTTAATTTTATTATTTAATAAACAACAACATAAATAAATAAGAAAAAAAGTTAACTAAAAGAGTGATAACAAACAAATAAGATATATACTGGCAGAAAAACACACGTGTTGTCGAAAAGGAAAAAAGACAAGTTAGAAATATAGAGACAATAAAACTCACACTATATTAGGTATAAGTTAACACAATTGATTAGAAACCGCACTGAACCTAAGGCTTAAATAGGAAATACTATTAAGACTTCTACTCACAATTTTTTTTATTGTTTTTTCCAAAAATAATTAAAGTAACATGTACACAATGGATAAGAAAACTAGGTAATGTCACCCTAATTTGTGTTTAGTTAAAGTTGTAAAAATCCAACTCATGCTTTTGATCTCAATGGTCACCAAGTTCAATCAAGATATCAAATTATCAATCTCTTTTACAGAGCCAGAGGAAATGAAGGATTCAGTTGTGAAATGTGCATTGGGAATATCATAGTGCAACTACAAACCTCAATTTTAGGCTTTCATCATCGCATAGACAACTCACATTTCAATTTTGGGAATGAAGCATCAGCAAAAAGCTTCCAACTGTGTCCTGCTAAGCTTTCTAACAGTAAATTCCTTAACTTCTCCATGACTCATAACACACAAGTAAGCACTACGTAAGAGATATAACAATGCATTTATTTCTCTATAAAAAAAATCCAGCTTCATCCACAAATGGAAAAGGCTGAAAGAGCATGCAGCATGCAACTCTTCAAAGATTTTCCCTTTTTTCTCAATACCACTAACTCAAAGTTATGTAGGTGCCGAATGTGTGAAGCATACCATCAGGGGAGAAAACCTACGGGCATCAGGTTGTCTCTAGAGCAATTTCGTTAACGTCTATATCTGCTATGTTCTCTTTCCCAAATAGAGTGGCCTGCAAGAAGAAGGTTATTTTAGTCTAAAGAGAAGGGAGAACAAATTCACACAATTACTTGAGCCACTAATTCGCACATTACAGCTTTCACAGCCATTTTCATTTCACATTGGCATTCCCGCAATTTTCATTGCATAAACTTGTGTGTGTATCTTGGACAGAAATCTTTTATGTCAATTTATTTTAGTCAAGGAAGCAGCTCACGATTTTGGTTTTTCGATTCAGCTTCTTCAGGGTGCCTGTAAACCCTTAAAATGTTCCAGATACAACACGAATGGTGGAACCTGGAACAAGGAGTTTATAGTTTTTTCAAGTAGATGAAGCATTCGTGTCTGTGACCTGGTTAGAATTTTTTCTAGATCCCCTTTTAGGCCTAGAATCAATAATAGCATTTAAAACATCATTGGGTTCTAATTCTGTATTGTGAATCTCAGAGTTTAGGGCAGCATTTTTCTCTTCTTCCTCAAAAGCTTGGTCAGTTTTCTCTTGTTCTTCTTTTGCCTTTCTGAAGATTGCCTCCATATCTTCAGCAGATACTGGCTTTGGTCTATTGATTTGTCTCTTTCTGCCAATGTGAAAATAATTAGAAGTTTCCAGTCAGACTAAACAGGAACAGGGAAAAGTAGGCATTATAGACATTAGATTTAAGATATTTTGAACATCTAATATCAATGATTAAAACTTAAAGGTACATGCAAACTAAAGATACCACCTATTTGAAATCTTAGAAAATGTTAGTAACTCAGTTCATCTTCACTTAATCAGGTTCCCTCCCATTTTATATACTCCAGTTCTCAAAGAAAGCATATCTATCAAACTTACCATTCAGTGGAGTGAATAACTTAAAAAACTATGCTTCAAAGATTGATTAGTCTGTCAAGTATACCAAGGGAAACAAGATAGAAATTTCATTCCAATGATTGCTTGACTGGGTTGTCTGAAATTGTTTTCCAGATTGTGATCAGATCAGATCTCTTGATCTCTTTATCGTAACCAATGAATTGAAGACATATATTAAGACTTGTCAACTACATTTATGCATCTTGCCTTGCACAACAAAATTGTAATTGAGAAAAGGTGGAAGCAGCACATGCTTACGTGTTTCCAACCTAGGAACCAAGAAAGCCTCCAACACCATCAGACTCTCTTATGAAGTCATGTAATTCTTTGTTCATGACACATATGAAAAAACACAACCTGGGAACAGTGGCTTTGGTTTAATGGAGTAGGAACCATTCTTCAACTTCCTTTTCACATTGACAGATGGAGCATATATCTAAAACCAAACACTGCCCCGTAAATAAATAAACTAACCTTGTATGAAAGGTCACTTGGTGAATTTAATTTTTATTTTTCATCCCCTAATCGCTACAAACACCAATTAACAGAACAGACTGCAAGCACTTATTTCAACAAGGTTCAAGCAAAAATTGATTAAAATAAACTCTGCGTAATGTAAGCTTTCATTTCACAAGAGCTGATTAAAATAAACACTTAAACCCTTAATAAAACATAACATAATGTTTAATTAAATAATTGAAGCAAAGCTTCCTAAACCACCAAAAATGCAGTGAAATTTGGTAGCAAAAAAAGAACCTTAAACTGGACGTGGGGGTAGTTGTTGGCGAGTGAGCGAGCGATGAGCCTTAACTCGGGAAACGAGAATGACCCACCATTGGGGACCCAACTTGGCGAGGTTGTCGAGGTTGAGCTAATCCATCAACGAACCTTTCTGCTTCTTCGGCTTCGCGATTAGCCTCTCCTCCAATTGCTGTTTGGGCGGAGTGAGAGAGAGAGTGTGTGGAAGTGTGATGGATTCCATGCTACAAACACCCCTCTCAAACTCATATCTTCTTTTTCTTCTTCTTCTACTACCCACGATACTCATCCCTCTCCACTCTTTTTCTCTTCTGTTATTTTCTTTTAATTTACTCACCTCACCCCTCTCTTCTCTCCCCGAGAGGATCCTGTAAGGGTGCCAGATAACATGCTTGAAAGTACCAAAACACTCCTCTCTAATTACATTAAAATTTGAATTTAAATTTTAAATTTTAAATAAAAAACTAATGGCGCTGCTACTGTTTATTATTTTTATCTCTCTAAATTATTATAAAAATTCAAAACAACTTATTTTTATTTGTAACTCAAACACTCACTTTTTTTACCCTATAAATATAAATAGCTTCTTTGTAATGAAAATTTTATTTCTCATCCATTTTTTTCTTATTAGTTGCTTGCAATTTCAAAGTGAGTGAAAATGTGGAATCAAACTCAATCCAAAATGCAAGGAACGTTTCAAAGGCGCAAGATCAATCCAACTTTAATAGCTTTCATCGTCGACCAATATCTTTGCGATAATAATTATTTTGAGACACGTTCCACCTTTCGCAAAGAAGCTTCCTTCCTCATTTCAAATTTATCAATCAATCAGGTTTGCCAACACTCTATAATGTCTTTCTTGTGTTATTTTCTTTTTCTTTCTTGAACCTTTCACTGTATTTTTATTCCAAAACAATTTTTTTTCAAAGTAATCATTAAATATGAACGTATCTTTAATTATATTCAATTTGGTTGTGTCTAAAAACTTTAGATTCTTAGACAAAATTTGTAAATAGATTGCTTTATTTCACATCTAAGCAAGAAGGAAATGTCTTCTTCCAAACCTCATGGATATTTAAACAATTTTTCTTTTCATTACATTTTATCAAATCTACCAAAGTAATTTGTTTTTTTTTTATTATTATTTTACCCTCATTCAATTTTTTCTTTTTGAAATCATCGCATATAACCGAAAGTTGCTAGCACAAGTGCTTTGATAGTTGTGTTTCTTAACCAATTTCAAGAGTTAAATTTTCGCCCTTGGCATAAAGTTACAATTTGACTACCAACATCTCATCCTAAAATAGGTCCAGCCATGGTATAAAGTTACAATTTGATTACCAACATCTCACCCTAAAATGGGTACCCGGTAGGGGATTAGTTGAGTGAAAAATAAGCTCTATTATATTATTTTTATAATTTTAACTAAATTATTGATGCATTTTTTTTTATAATTACAAAAAAAATATATAAGATTTTCAAAACTATAATTATTATTCAAGTATATTTTTGAAAAATATTTGTATGATAATTATTTAAATTTTAATATTGTAATTAATAACATACATTAAATTTACATGTTAAAATTATTATAAATATATATAAGATAATATTGTGATTTTTTTTTATAATATTACTCCATATATTATATGTTATATATTTCATATATATATTATAGTATTATTTATATATAAATTATATTATTATATAATATATTATATATTCTTCCTTCCATGTTATGAATTTTGGATATTTGCATAAAATTAAACATAATTTTTGCTGATTATATATATATATATATATATATATAAGGAATTTGATCTATAAGGAATTCTACTACTACTTCACAAACATGAAATTCCGCCGTATATTTGACTTGTCGCTATACCCTAATGAAAAAAGGGTGAGTTGAATTCATGGAGATGAGCTAATTTCTTTGTGAGTCGATATGTGTTATCCAATTTTCAAATCTCCTTAAGCGATTGAGGGACACCTGATCGAAAGGAAAGCGAGTAGGCCGCCATAAGAATCGCTGTGTGATCTAATTTTGACAAATTCCATTATCGAGGGAGAAAGCGACAGGCTCAAAGAGCTCTCGATCAACCCGAGATCGGCTAAGATCGAATTGAACTTTCTGTCATTAAATGGAATCAGATAGAGAGAAAGTGGCTAGTGATTTATTTAATTTTATATATATTGTAAGGACGGATCAAGATACTGTAAGAGTAATTTCAAGAGTTTTAATTCTTATTTTTACTGTTCATTTTCTTACCATTTAAATGTGACACTCATGTTAGAATTACATAAGTATGAAGAAATTAATTATCTCATTTTATTTCTTATAAATTTTATCAATCCAAACAACATTAAATTTCATTTTAAAATCATCAATTTATATTCTTTTCATTTTCTTCCTCTCCATATCTTTTATGATTTCTTAGATATTTTAAAAAATTAAAATCTTATAAATTATTTTTGTTAATTGTTTTAAATTATTTTTTTTACCACCAAATTAGATATTTTTGGTTATTTTTCCTATTCATATTAATTTCCAAAGTGCGTCTATATTTTTTGTCATAGATTTTGAATTTTTATATTATTTCTAACTAATTTTAGGAGGCAAAAGAATTTGGGGAGATATTGGATGAGTATATATGCTTGAAGGAAGAGAAAATGATGTTGGATCAACAAAGAATATTGGAGATGCAAGAGAAAAATCAGGTTCATATGTTGTTGCAAAGGATACAAAATGCTATAAATTCTTACAAAGCTTTTCGAAGGCCACCCTCACCGAATGTCACGGTGATGAACCCAAATCCTACTACAGTTCATCAACCAGTATTTTATACCAAAACTCCTTCAGGTACATCATTTTTCCTTGTTAATCATGAGTTGAAAATTTGGTCATTGTTAGAATTCTTGATTAAGATTGTCTTAGTGGTGATCAATTTCAAGTTGATCTACAAACGCAATTGTTGTTGCATGAGCCTTAATTGTGTAACTTGTAGCATCCATTAAGTTTAGGGATGTTCTTGTTTGTATTTATGTTAGCTTTGATAATTTTAAATAGTTGTTGCAATGTCACATTTGTTGATCCACTACATTCACATAGTTTCATGACAAATGAAAAAGAATTGTAGCTATGTTGTAGTTGTGACTCTACACTATAATTATAAACGGTTAATATTATGAAAAATAGACTTAGTCTTTTTTATAAACATTAATTAATTTATTCTTAAGGCATACTAAAGTACCTCAAGGTAATTGATAAAATTTTCAAAATTAACACCAATAATTTTTTGTGATAATAAGAATTGAGAAAGCATAAATTAACATGCAAATTTAAAATAAATTAGTATTTTTAAAATGAAATTAAGCATTATTGTTAGTTTAAAATATTTGCATGTTTACTAAAATAAATGGATGAGATGAATGAATAATGGAACGTTGATGTTAGGTCCTAGAACCTAGAAAAGTGTTGATGTGAGTGTAAAAAGCATGGAATGTGTTACATTTTTATCACTTAGTCAGTTTGATTTCATTCTCTTTGACACGTGTAAACTAAGAAAGTTTATCAATTAATGTTTTACAATGTTTTTGGAGTTGACACTAATGTAATGAAATAATATTTTATGATAAAATTTCAATTGAATTGAAATGCAACATGACCTTCAACATTTTAGGATGTTTGAACGACATATTAACATTGTTTTTCTTTCTTGTTAGGTGTTCCTCAAAACATGTCTAACATACCGTCACTGTCTATGTCTATCAACACCAATATAGAAACTAGAAATTTCTCAACACCTATTATCAATGCATCTAATAAGAAGAGAAAAGATAGTCAAACATTGAATGTCTCTACAGTTGCAAAGAAACCTCGTGGTAGACCACCTGGCAAGAAAAATCTTGTCGAAGGTATAATTCTCTCATAGCTTGTACATCTGTCAAGTATATGCTAAGCTTTCATAATGTCATCACTTGCATTTTTACTATATCATCTTTTTTAGGTCAAAACACACTACTAGCATCAAGTAATGTTGTCAATAACCAAGCAGTACTTTGTCAGTCCTCTTCCAACACTCAGCCATCAAGTGAGAATTGCATAACTGACAGATTACAAGTTCAAGGATCTAGTATTTCTGAATGTATATCGAATCAACATTCATTTCTTGTTCCAACCAATTCACCAATTCTAGAGACACCATCCAGAACATATTGCTCTCACATTGATACATTTCCCCCTATTGATACATACAATGGAGAGGCTACTCCCTCTTCTAACACTATAATTACAACCAAGAGAGTTATGGATGGCCCTACAAAACAAATTATCTATATAGACAATAGTCCATGCATTTCTCCTATCGAAGTAGATACAAATCAAGCAAGTAAGAGGGATTGTGAGGGGAGCAAATTGGATTTTAATGCCTCTAATATGCCTAAGAACTTGGATAAATCATTGCCCATGGAGGTTTCTTCATCTAAGTCTGACAAGAAAGTTGACCAATCTAACATTGATTTTTCAGACATGGATTTGGATTGCTTATTTGGTGAAATCTTAAATGATTTAGAAATATCTTCTTTTGAAGACATTGATTTTTCCAACCTTCCAAATCCAACTCATTCCAAGGATAATGCTTCATGGTATTATTTTTATTTAATATTTCAATTTAGTCTTTGTTATTAATTTAACGATTTTATCTAACATTGTTTTTGGCTTTATTTGAATAGGTCTTATGATGAATGCAACACCAATCCGGTCATGTATGATTTACCATCAACTTCAACAAAGCATAAAAATTAACATGAATACACAAGGTAATAAAGTTCATCGTGTAGTCTTCATAATTTTTACTTCAACCACTATTTATTGACAAATTTTCATCTTTGTAGGCCTTGATTTCAACTTCAATAAAATATATCAAGAAATGAAGAAGGTCTAATCGCTTTAACTTTTATCATGGTCTGTCATAAAAATACATTTGTTTAACATTAGTCTTTGTGTGAGAATTGTTTACACAAGTGT
Source organism: Mucuna pruriens (assembly GCA_025330945.1). Lineage (NCBI taxonomy): Eukaryota > Viridiplantae > Streptophyta > Magnoliopsida > Fabales > Fabaceae > Mucuna > Mucuna pruriens. The sequence continues at coordinate 2,991,177 of JAENHJ010000537.1, forward strand.
TGTTTTATGCTAAAATAACATGTGTGTATTGAGTTAAGGATTATCAAAGTTAGGAGGGTTTATTACTTAATAAAAACTTTATTTTACAATCATAATATATAAGGTACCATGAACATAAAAATTATTGGAATAGTTTAGTTAGTTAGAGCATGTGATGGTTAACCACAAGGATAGAGATTCAAGTTTTTTTTTTAGCAATTTTTTATTTAAATTTTTATTTTACATATTAACATTATACACAGTAAATTAAAATTAAACTTGAAAATAACAATTTTTATTATACCTCTATTTTTTTCTAAATTATCCTCAACTTTTAATTCATTTTAAATTTTAATTGATCTTAAACTGTAAACCTTGTAGATATTATATTTTAATATGTTCTATTTATTAAAAAAATCAAGATAAAGTTTAAAAAATTTTAAAATCAATACATTATTTCCACATCTAAATATCTAAATATACGAGTAATATGGAAATTGTACTTAAACGAGTATCGATATGTAAATTGAAATATTAGTATTTTAATATTTTCAAAACCTCAATTTAAGTTGAGAAAAAAAAAACTAGTAATATAATTGGCAAGTGATTTTTATATTTAAAATTAGTATAACGATTATTAACCAGTTCGGATAAGTTTATGAGTTTGATATAAATCATTAGTTTTAACTTTATTGTTTAATAAATAATGATATAAATAAAGAAGAAGAAAAAAATAATAGTGATAAAAAAAAATAAGAGATATAATAAATTGTCTCTTTATATGTACATGTAATTTCTGAATAAATATAAATATATTTCTTATTTCCTCTAATTTTATATATGAATATTATTAATTTAAATGCTTATTGTAAAAAATAAAAATCCTTCATTAAGATTTTTTTCATCACAATAATCAAAGTGCAAAATTCCAAAGGTCTATTACTCTATTTAATTGATGGAATTTAACTTGAAGTACTAATGTCGTACCGTATTATATTCTTTTTATTATTAGTTAAAATTATTAAAAAAATAAAATTATAAGTAAAATTTATCAAGTAAAAAATAAATTTTGAAAATTTTATAATTTTAATAGATTTCAAATGATAATAAAAAAAATATTACTTAAATTTTCATATTAGAACTCGATTAACTAAACATAAGAAAGCATAAAGAAAATTTGGTTGATTCTTTTGTACCGGTAAGTTTGTTATTATAATACTAGCAAAAAATACATGCGTGTTGTCACACTATATGCATTTTAGAAAAGAAAAAAAGGCAAGTTGAAAAATATAGTTAAAATGAGATTCTCTCCTAAATAGGATACATGCTTGATACAATTAATTTTTTTTTATTAATTTATACAATTAGTTGATAGTTATGTTTATGGTATTATGTTACTCTAAAAAAAACCTTGTGCTTTTTGAATTGTAACCATGTATATAAGAATTCTATTAAAATAATATAATGTTCAATTGTTCAGTTTTCATAATAATAAAAAAGTTAAACACAACAGCAAATAAATATTGCTAACTTCAAATTGGAGTTCATGACCAAACAAGTTCTTGAAGACAACTCACCTCCATAATCAAAAACTAAACACTCAATAAAGATACAATATTATAGGCATAAGAGATCACTAAAATAGGTGTTGTTACTAAAGTAGGTGTTGTTGCTAAGTTCCAATGGAGGTCGTTATGACAATATGACCACTATTTCCCTTGTCTACCTAATTGATAAGAATTTCATAAGGACTTCTATATTACTTTATCATGTGAATAAAAAAAGTCTTCCATATAATTCTCTTTTCTTTCTTTTGGGTCATGATTCCAACTAAACTTTATTAGAATAAATTCGACTATAGAGGAACACAAGAAAAGATTATGACAATAATACTTGAAAACAAATTTTAGATGAACTAAAAGACGAGCATCTCCTCTCCTTCATGATTCAATTATTTGCATAGAACAAATAAAAGCCATAGGATATATTAGAAATAATTGTAAAACAATTATACTAAAAATAATCTTGTTTAAATCAAATAGATCTATTATAGATAGTAACATTCAACATTCAAATTTGATACTATTAATTAAATTTAAACAACTACATGTCTCTCAATCCATGCGCTTAGCTAATTCTTGAATATTCATTTACCTTTAAGTTTAATCTAACTATCTAATTGTTCCTTGGCTCGATACGAGGCTGTCATAGCCAATTATTTTTTTTCTGCCCATAGCCAATTAAATTTGAATACTAGGCCACTTTTTTCATGCATTTATCTAGTGGACAACAAGACAATCCACCTCTTATTGATTTGGCAAACAACATCAAATAGAGAATAGAGATGACTTCTAACAACCAACATTGCAATAATTATTGATTTGGCAAACAGCATTAAAACGATGTAGGAAATGATGACAGTTTTCATCCAGTTGAGAATGTGTTACTTTGAAGCATTTTGTTGAAGAAAATCAACAAATGTTCATCACATTAGCGAATCCAGTAAGTAACTCATGATATATGTTAATTATTTCTTTCATTTCTCAATAGAGACAGTAAAACTCAGACATCACATTAAGTATCAGTTAACACAATTGATTAGAAATGGCACTGAACCTAAGGCTAAAATAGGAAATACAATTAAGACTCAAAACTCAGAATTTTTTTATTGTTTTTTCCAAAAATAGTTAAAGTAACATGTACACAATGGATAAGAAAACTCGGTAATGTCATCCTAATTTGTCTTTAGTTAAAGTTGTACAAATCCAACTCATGCTTTTTATCTCAATACTCACCAAGTTCATTCAAGATATTAAATTATCAATCCCTTTCACAGAGCCAGAGGAAATGAAGGATTCAGTTGTGAAATGTGCATTGGCAATATCATAGTGCAACTACAAACCTCAATTTTAGGCTTTCATCATCGCATAGACATCTCAGATTTCAATTTTGGGAATGAAGCACCAGCAAAAAGCTTCCAACTGTGTCCTGCTAAGCTTTCTAACAGTAAATTCCTTAACTTCACCATGACTCATAATACACAAGTAAGAACTAGGTAGAGATATCACAATGGATTTATTTCTCTATAAAAAAATCCAGCTTCATCCACAAATGAAAAAGGCTGAAAGAGCATGCAGCGTGCAACTCTTTAAAGCTTTTTTTCTTTTTTCTCAATACCACTGACTTAAAGTTATGTAGGTACTGATGTTTTATGATTACCGCCGAATGTGTGAAGCTTACCATCAGGGGAGAAAACCTATGGGCATCAGTTTGTCTCTAGAGCAATTTCTTTAACCTAAGAATAAGGCATGTATAGATACAGAACCTACAGCGATATATAATTATTAGTCACTACACACTAAATGTAGCTTAATTTATATTTATGAAAATGTTCATATTGTATGGATATAATCAGACTAAAAAACATAAATCATGCGTGCATAGGTTTGTGCCTGTGTACCTCACTACATAGGTATGAGCGAAGTCTACTGTGATATACTCAATCTGGTGGTTCACATGCACCAGCTAAAAATAATTGCAAAAATATCTCTTCTCTATGTTAAATTTAGTATATGCAAACTAAAGATACCATCTATTTGAAATATTAGAAAATGTTAGTAACTCAAGTTCATCATAACTTAATAGGATCCCTTCTTACAAACCTCTCAATTCTCAAAGAAAGTACATGTATCAGACATTCTATTCAGGAAGTAGACAGTATACCTTTATATTCAACCATGGATTAATATGAAAAGTATATCAAAGGAAACAAGATGGAAATTTCATTGTGTTCATATCTATAATTTTAGGGAGGTTATAGAGTGTATATAAAACTGTGGGAAAATCTTTTTTCTCATTGCCGCTCAATCGGTCGTTATAGGCGTATTCAAGGGCTCCCTTTTGATTCTATCGGGATGTCATTTGGGCTATCTGACCTCTATCCCGTTCCAAAGGTATTGTCCATCATAGAGCTGCGCTATCTGACTTTTGCCTCTATTACAGGACATCTCACTTCAGTATTTAATGGGATTTGTACGATCTCGTTCCGAGACCGGCTAAGTGATGTCGCCACTCAAAGTGTCGACTGCCCATCGATCCACATCCCCACAAGCTCTAAGCGAGCGAAAAGCACTTCAAAACACCAAGTGGTTGAGGCATTGTCCCTAGTGCCTGGGCGTCTGGTCTGCCCCTATACTTATGAGTTCTGGCCAGTCGCTTGGGTGTCAGTTGATAGTCTCTAAGGATTAGTCGTTATTTCCTCTATCAAAATACTAGATTTTTCTTAAGTTAAAAGTAGCACAGTGTCAACCTACGTCATTCTTCTCAAGAACACGTTTATTCTAATGTTTCTAAGGTGCAAGGCTAGAAAATGATTACAAAGCTGGGAAGTAGGATGCGGACTCAGCGAGGATTATAAATGGGGGTTTTTACAAGAAAAGTAAATTTGGCAAGAAATGTAAAGATTAACATCTATTTATGACTACTAAGATTTCTAAGTTTACCAAGACTATTAAGATTACTATGACATATTTAGGCTATCATGTATTCTGATTTACCACTTACTGATTTTAATTCTAATTCTTACTATGCTAATGATTTCTCACCAATCCAATTACCTACAACGATCACTGAAAATTTGTCCCATGTCAACTGAGGACTTAAACAATTGCTGTCTCGAGTTTGGCAGGAAATATGCACTTAATTGATGTAGATTATCTATTTGGTTGTTAGAGTGGTTCTGATCGGCCCTTAAACTAATGTTCTAATTTTTACTACACACAATCGTTATTAAATAAGAAAAAGATTATGCTAACAGAAATTAAAACATCATAGTAAAAACAAAATCTTGATCATTCATTGATTAACCGATAAAATAATCTTGTTATTTATTAATTACTAATATTGATTAATTAGTTATTTATTATTATATATAAGATAAGAAATAATAATTAATTTGAGTAAAATAAAAATGAAATTATGTTAATTTTTCTATATTTTAAAAATAAAGAAGAAAAATCTTATAGGTAGCTGAACATAAATACTAATTATTACTAAAGAAACACCCACTCTCCTATCCCCATTCCGGCAACCTCTGCACCAGTTTTGATTTCAAATTTGAAAAAATAAAATGCTTTGCTCTCCAACGAAGGGGAGGTTCTATGGGCGGGGAGAGAAGAAGACAACAATGTTTATCTTTTCTTTTTAAAATTAATTATCAAATACATTAACTAACTCATTAGAATAGTTGAAATTCACTAACGATGAGCATGCTTCATTATCTAAAGAGATAAGGTTGATTTTACAGGATTTAAATCTATATATGGGGAGATTTGAAAATTTTTATATGTGGAGTAATATTTATGCGTATAAATTAGTATTTTCGTTTATGAATTATAAATAATAAATATTTATTTTTATAAATTAAAACTTAAATAATAAATAATCTTTAATATATAAACTATTATGATTAAAACTATACTAAATAAATAAATTTAAATATTTTATTTTAATTATTCATGAAATCATTTTTAAAAAATCATTAAAATTTAATTTAGGATTGAGGATAAAAGATGATAAATTAAAAGTTATAGACACTATAAAATATTGTTAGTATAAGTGATTTGATACTTGTATTTTTTAATTAAAGTTGGAGATTTTATTTCCAATTTGGATACTTAAGAAAATTAATATTATAATGTGTAATTGAAAGACAAAAAAATTAAATTAAAAATATATTGAAGACAATATTTATATTATGAATTATTTTCTTTGTTATATTTTAAATTTAAAATTATATTTATATATGTTATACTGAAAAATAAAAAATTGGTGAGGACAATTGTCTCCCTCTTTATGATAGTAAACATCAACACACCTAGAATTATATAATTGAGAGAGTCAATTGTAAAAAAATAAAATTTACTTAATAAATATATGCACATTAATTTTTATATAAAATATTTATAATTTTATATTCTATTCTCTATGACATTAATTATATTAGTTATTTATCAAAATATAGAATATCATTATTGAGAGATAAGGTTGATTTTACAAGATTTAAATCTATATAGGGGGAGATGTAAAAACTTTTATCTGAGTAATATTTATACGTATTAATTAATATTTTTGTTTATGTAATAAATATTTACTTTTTATAAATTAAAATTTAAACAATAAATAATTAATATATATATATATATATTATAATTAAAATTATACTAGATAAATAATTTTAGTATTCATGCTTGAAAGTACCAAAACACCCCTCTCTAATTACATTAAAATTTGAATTTAAATTTTAAATTTTAAATAAAAAATAAATGGCGCTACTGTTCATTATTTCTGTCTGCCTAAATCATTGTAAAAATTCAAATCAAATTAATTTTTTCAACTCAAAGACTCACTTTTTCACCCTATAAATATAAATAGCTTCTTTGTAATGAAAATTTCATTTGTCATCCAATTTTTTCTTATTCGTTGCTTACAATTTCAAAGTGAGTGAAAATGTGGAATCAAACTCAATCCAAAATGCAAGAAACTTTTCAAAGGGGCAAGATCAATCCAACTCTAATAGCTTTCATTGTCGACCAATACCTTTGTGATAATAATTATTTTGAGACACGTTTCACCCTTCGCAAAGAAGCTTCCCTCCTCATCTCAAATTCATCAATCAATTAGGTTTGACAACACTCGATAATGTCTTTCTTGTGTTATTTTCTTTCTCTTTCTTGAACCTTTCACTGTATTATATTATTTTTAGTTGGGTGAAAAATAAGCTCTATTAAATTATTTTTATAATTTTAACTAAATTTTATATTATTTATGCATTTGCTTTTTTATAATTACAAAAAATTATATAAGATTTTCAAAACTATGATTATTATTCAAGTATATTTTTGAAAAATATTTGTATGATAATTATTTAAATTTTAATATTGTAATTGATAACATACATTAAATTTACATGTTAAAATTATTATAAATATATATAAGATAATATTCTTAATTTTTTATAATATTACTCCATTTATTATATGTTATATATTTTGTATATATATTATAGTATTCATTATATATTATTATGTATAAATTATATTATTATGTGATATATTATTTATTCTTCCTTCCATGTTATGAATTTTGGACATTTGCATAAAATTAAACATGATTTTGCTTACGTATATTGTTCTAGTAAGTAGATAAAATATGTATTACAAGATTTATATATATATATACTTGTGGGGATGGATCAAGATACTCTAAGAGTAATTTCAAGAATTTTAATTCTTAACTCTTTATTTTCTTGCAATTTAAATGTTCCACTCGTGTTAGAACTACACAAGTATAAGTATAAAGAAATTAATTACTTCATTTTATTCCTTTTAAATTTTATCAATCTAAACAACATTAAATATCATTTTAAAATCATAGTAGTTTATATTCTTTTCATTTTCTTCCGCTCCATATCTTTTATTATTTCTTAGATATTTTAAAAAATTAAAATCTCATAAATTATTTTTGTTAATTGTTTCAAATTAATATTCTTTTACCACCAAATTAGATTTTTTTGGTTATTTTTCCTATTCATATTAATTTCCAAAGTGTGTCTATATTTTTTGTTATAGATTTTGAATTTTTATATTATTTTTAACTAATTTTAGGAGGCGAAGAATTTGGGGGAGATATTGGATGAGTATATATGCTTGAAGGAAGAGAAAATGATGTTGGATTAACAAAGAATAATGGAGATGCAAGAGAAAAACCAGGTTCATATGTTGTTGCAAATGATACAAAATGCTATAAATTCTTACAAAGCTTTTCGAAGGCCACCCTCACCAAATGTCGCGGTGATGAACCCAAATCCTACTACAGTTCGTGAACCAGTATTTTGTAGCAAAACTCCTTCAGGTACATCATTTTTCCTTGTTAATCATGAGTTGAAAAATTTTTCATTGTTATAATTCTTGTTTAAGTTTTTATGTCTTAGTGGTGATCAATTTCAAGTTGGTCTACAAACGCAATTGTTGTTGCATAAGCCTTAATTGTGTAACTAGTGGCATCCATTAAGCTTAGGGATGTTCTTGTTTGTATTTATGTTAGCTTTGATAATTTTAAATAGTTGTTACAATGTCACATTTGTTGATCCACTAGATTCACATAGTTTCATTACAAATGAAAAGGAATGGTAGCTATGTTATAGTTGTGATTCCACACTATAATTATAAACGGTTAATATTATGAAAATAGACTTAGTCTTTTTTATAAACATTAATTAATTTATTCTTAAGGCATACTAAAATACCTCTAGATAATTGATAAAATTTTCAAAATTAAGGCCAATAATTTTTTGTGATAATAAGAATTGAGAAAAACATAAATTAACATGCAAATTTAAAATAAATTATTATTTTTAAAATGAAATTAAGCATTATTGTTAGTTTAAAATATTCACATGTTTACTAAAATAAATGGATGAGGTGAATGAATGATGAAACGTTGGTGTGAGTTTGAAAAGCATGGAATGTGTTACATTTTTGTCACTTAGTCAGTTTGATTTCGTTCTCTTTGACACGTGTAAACTAAGAAAGTTTATAAATTAATGTTTTACAATTTTTTTGGAGTTGACACTAATGTATTGAAGTAACATTTTATGATCAATTTTCAATTGAATTGAAATGCAACATGACCTTCAACATTTTAGGATGTTTGAACGATATATTAACATTGCTTTTCTTTTTTGTTAGGTGTTCCTCAAAACATGTCTAACATATCATCATCGTCTAAGTCTATCAACACCAATATAGAAACTATAAATTTCTCAACACCCATTATCAATGCATCTGACAAGAAGAGAAAAGATAGTCAAACATTGGATGTCTCTATACTTGCAAAGAAACCTCGTGGTAGACCACCTAGCAAGAAAAATCTTGTCGAAGGTATAATTCTCTCTTAGCTTGTACATCTGTCAAGTATATGTTAAGCTTTCATAATGTCATCACTTGCATTTTTACTATATCATCATTTTTAGGTCAAAACACATTACTAGCATCAAGTAATGTTGTCAATAACCAAGCAGTACTTTCTCAGTCCTTTTCCAAAACTCAGTCCTCAAGTGAGAATTGCATAACTAACGGATTACAAGTTCAAGGATCTAGTGTTTCTGAATGTTCATCCAATCAACCTTCATTTCTTGTTCCAACCAATTCACCAATTCTAGAGACACCTTCTAGAACATATTCCTCTCACATTGATACATTTTCCCCTACTGAGATTTCTCTTGTTGCTACATGCAATAGAGGTTACTCCCTCTTCTAACACTACAATTACAAGCAAGAGAGTTATGATTGACCCTGCAAAACAAATGACTTATATAGGCAATAGTCCATGCATTTCTCCTATCGAAGTAGATACAAATCAAACAAGTAAGAGGGATTGTGTGGGGAGCAAGTTGGACTTTAATGCCTCTAATATGCCTAAGAGCTTGGATAAATCATTACCCAAGGAGGTTTCTACATCTAAGTCTGACAAGAAAATTGACCAATCTAACATTGATTTTTTAGACTTAGATTTGGATTGCTTATTTGGTGAAATCTTAAATGATTTAGAAATATCTTCTTTTGAAGACATTGATTTTTCTGACCTTCCAAATCCAACTCATTCCAAGGATAATGCTTCATGGTATTGTTTTTATTTAATATTTCAATTTAGTCTTTGTTATTAATTTAACGATTTTATCTAACATTCTTTTTGGCTTTATTTGAATAGGTCTTATGATGAATGCAACACCAATCCGGTTATATATGATTTACCATCAACTTTAACAAAGCACAAAAATTATCATAAGTACACAAGGTAATAATGTTCACCGTGTAGTCTTCATCATTTTTACTTCAACCACTATTTATTGACAAGTTTTCATCTTTGTAGGCCTTGATTTCAACTTCAATAAAATATATCAAGAAATGAAGAAGGCCTAGCCGCTTTAGCTTTTATCATGATCTCTCATAAAATCACATTTGTTTAACATTAGTCTTTGTGTGAGAATTGTTTACACAAGTGTTGTTTCGTGCTAAAATAGCACCTGTATTGAGTTAAGGATTATCAAAGTTTGGAGGGTTTATTATTTCAAAGAAACTTTGTTTTAGAATCGTAATATATATGTTACCTTGAACATAAAAATTGTCAAAGTTGGAAAAGTTTAGTTAGTTAGAGCACGAGATGGTTAACCACAAGGCTAGAGATTCAAGTTTCTTCTTTTATCGATTTTTTATTTAAATTTTTATTTTACATATTAACATTATACATAGTAAATTAAAATTAAACTTGAAAATAACAATTCTTATTATACCTATGTTTTTTTATTAAATTATCCTCAACTTTTAATTCATTTTAAATTCTAATTGATATTAAATTGTAAACCTTGTAGATATTATATTTTAATATGTTCTAATTATTAAAAAAACAAGATAAAGCTTTAAGAATTTAAAAATCAATATACTATTTCCATGTCTAAATACACAAGTAATATGAAAATTGTACTTAAACAAGTTTCGACATGCAAATTAAAATATTAGTATTTTAATGTTTTCCAAAACCTTAATTTAAGTTGAGAAAAAAACTAGTAATATAATTGGGAAGTGATTTTTATATTTAAAAATTAGTATAACTATTATTAACAAGTTTGGATAAGTTTATAAGTTTATAATAAATTATTAGTTTTAATTTTATTGTTTAATAAAGAATGATATAAATAAATAAGAAAAAACAGTAACTAAAAAGGAGTGATAACAAAAAATTAAGAGATATAATAAACTATCTCTTTGTATGTATATGTACTTTCTTAAAAATATAAATATATCTCTTATTTCTTCTAATTTTATATATGGACATTATTAATTTAAATTCTTGTTGTAAAAAAGAAAAATTTGTTAATACTTTTTTTCATCGTAATAAGCAAAACCCAAAATTCCGAAGGTCAATAACTCTATTTAATTTATGAAATTTAACTTCAAGTATTAATGTTTCACTCTAATATATTCTTTTTATTATTAGTTAAAATTATAAGTAAAATTTATCAAATAAAATAAAAATTTAAAAAATTTTATAATTTTTAATAAATTTCAATCAAGAATAAAAATATATTACTTACATTTTCATATTAGAACTTGATTGACTAAACATCACAAAATAGAAAGAAAGTTTGGTTGATTTCTTTATACTAGTAAGTTTGTTAGTTTAATACTAGCAAAAACACGCACATGCGTTGTCACACTGTATGCATTTCAAAAAAAGAAAAAAGACAAGTTGAAAAATATAGTTAAAATGATATTGTCTCCAAAAAAGGCTACACGTTGGTATCAATTATTTTTTATTTGTTTCTAAAATTAGTTTATAGTTATTTTTGTGGTATTATGTTACTCTCGAAGATCTTGTGCTTTTTTGTCTTGTAACCATGTATATAAGAATTCTAGTGAAATAATACAATAAGAGTTCAATTGTTTAGTTTTCATAATAATAAAAAATTTAAACAAAATAGCAAGTAAATGTTGCTAACTTCAAATTAGAGTTCATGACCAAATTTGATTGCGTTACATAGGTTTCAAAAGATGAACCAAACAAGTTTTGGAAGACAACTCACTTGCATAACCAAAAATTAAACACTCACTAAAGATCTAATATTATAGGTGTAGGGGACCATTAAACTAGGTATTGTTACTAAGTCCCAATGGAGGTCAATATGGCAATATGGTCATTACTTCCCTTGTCTGCCTAATTTATAAGAATTGCAGAAGGATTTCTATATTACTTTACTAGGTGACATTACTCACCCTTATATAATTTCTTATTTGTGTATAGATATTTTTCGTTGACGTTTGGAAAGTTCCTTCATTTCACAACAGACGTGTTAGCTTTTGTTTCCCTTTATATAATATGCATCTTGGGACTTTGCATCTTGGGACTTTGGACGCCCCTAGGACACACACGTCTTTAGACGCCCCTTTGAATGTTGAATGCCTTTGGACACTAGAGCCTTTGAACTCCAATTTGAGTGGCTCCTTTTCCTTTGCATTTATTCATCATTTTCACTCATCCAATTCCTTTGGATGCTGAACGTCTTTGGACACTAGAGTCTTTGGACACCCATTTAGATGACACCCTTTTTTATTCATCTTTTTGACTTGTCCATACCCTTTGGATGCTATAGATGTTTGGATGCCCAATTAGCCTTTGGATAACATAAACATAGGATGTCTCCTAGACCCTTTGGACACAAAGGGTCTTTGGAAGCATTCGTGGCCTTTGGATATCGTAGACCTAGGATTTAGAAGTTGCCTTTGGACGTTAGGGGTCTTTGGACTCATCCATAGTCTTTGAACAATGTCACCTTTGGATAACATCTGGTCCCTTTGGATGCTCTCTTTGGATGCACTCCAAGTTAGCATATTCCCTCTTTCATTTCTTATCCACATTTATTATAACCATTTTAGATGTTTTGAATTGGTATATGAACTTAGACGAGGGCGAATACACACATGGAAGGATTTGGCGAAAGCTTTATTGGATCAATGAAAGTATACATGGACACGGCTCCAAGTCGAACGTAATTGGAGAATATGGTGAAGAAAGGTAATGGAACTTTTAAGATATATGCTTAGCATTAGAGAGAGGAAGCCACCCAAGTATAATCTCCTTTGTTCGAAAAGAAAATGGTCACAATGTTCATTGATATGCTCCAATCACCCTTCTACAACCAAATAATTGGAAACGTGTCATCGAACATCTCAAACTTCGTTGTCATAAGAGAACAAGTTGAAATGAGGGTAAGAAGTAGGAAGATTACTCATATGGTGATGGGATCGGTGAGTACAAAAAAGCCTCTAACAAACACTAACAAGAGGAAAGGAGGTAAAGCAAATATGGTGATATCTACACCAATTGTACCTAACTACAATTCTCTCCCTTTTGTACCAAACTACCTACCTCAATTTATGCCTAACCCGTAAATAGCAAAAATTTCTTAACCATCTTACCAACATGGGATGACCTATAGGCCACCACTACCACAAATTCCTCCATTGTCAATGCCTTAAACAAACAAACTAAAAGTCCAACACCTTAATGCAAATAACACTCAAAACCTATTGTTGTGAAAATACCAACTCATTTTCCCTATGAAAATGACAAGGCTATCTCGTGGAAGTATAATGTTAAGGTACAAGAAATCAAGAAAATAGGGAATTGAGAGTTGTCCCTAATATAGATGCCTCTACAATGACTAACATTTCAAGAATTGGTGGTATAACACGAAGTGGTCAAATTTGTTCTCCCCATGATCTAAGAAAGGAAGGAATAATGGGTCAAGAAGCAAGCCACAAAGGGAATGGGAAAGAAAAATAAATTTCATCGAAAATATCATTGTTAATAATTATCATGCCTTCCTTGATAATGACGTTCCAAGTAAAGGAAGGGGGCATAATAAAACCTTTCATATTTCAATCAAATGTTTAGATCACATTATAGCTCAAGTGCTAGAGGACAACAGTTCATCACTAAATTTCATGCCGAAATCAACATTGAAAAAATTGTCTTGTGACGACACTTACATCAACCCAACTCTATGGTGGTGAGAGCTTTTTATGGCAAGCTTAGAGAAGTTATGGGTGAAATAGAACTTTCTGTTTAGATTGGTCCTTGTGTTTTCCAGATAACCTTTCAAGTCATGGACATCATATCAGCTTATAACTGCTTGCTAGGGAGGCCATGGACCCATTCTATGAGAGTTTTGCCATCCACTATGCATAAAAGATTGAAGTTTTTAGTGGATGAAAACTTGATCATTGTATTTGGAGAAGAAATTTTACTATTGAGCAAATCGTCCACCACACGCTATATTGAGGTTGCATAAGAGGCCCTTGAAACCTCTTTTCAATCGTTAGAGATTGTAGGCACAACTTATATGGAAACCCCACGAAAGAAACCCTAATTCTCAAATGTCACCATGTTGATAGCAAAAATCATGATTAATGGATAATATCAATCGAGGCATAGATTGGGAAGAAACGAAAAGGGCATTACAAAGCATATGGAGCTCTCGGAAAACTAAGATAGATGTAGATTGAGTTATAAGGTCACTAAAGCTGACAAGAGAAGGATATCCCTAAAAGAGGTTGGCTTGTTTGGAGAATCGTGAGCCAAAGATTAAGCGGATTCCTATTTGCGACCTTGATAGAGCATTTTTGAGACACCTAATAGTGACTTATGTTGGACATATTTGACATTATTTTTTTATTAATATTCACACATTGGTTGAGTCTTGAGTCATTGAGCTTAATTGAGGATAGTTGTTAATCTTTGCTTATTTTTAGACTTAATTTTCACTATGAGGTTGCTATCTTATACAGGTCATATCTAGATTGGACTTTTCCTAGTAAATTGGTGGGCTTGTTGGGCTGCAAAAGTTTCTATTCAAGTCTATTCTTCTTAGCATTTATGAGCATGTAATCATTAGGAAGTTTAGTTAGGAAGTTAAGGAGTTAGTTAGTTAGAAACTTGTTAGAGACTCTTGAGTTTGGGAAGTTGAAGGGGTTTCTTGCATTGGAAGCTTTCCTCTCTGCTCAATAGTCTTTTGCTACATTTTTCTGAAATTTTTTCTCTTTTTCTTTCTTTGTATTTTTGCTGGGTTTTCTATGACAATGGCCATGGAAGGCTAAGTTTCTTTATCAATTCAAGGTTCAGGAATGCAAATCAGTTTGAGTTCTTTATTCTTTATCTTTCTTATGCAATTTCTATCATTTGTCTTTCTAATTCTTAATCTGCTTTCATGATTGCGATCTCGCTTTGAGTTTTGGATTATGTTCTATTAGCTAATCGATTGATAACCTAAAATCAACCAAGATGATCCTGAATCCATGCTAATTAGAGACTGCAATTGTGATCTCAATATGCATGGACAAATGTTAGATGATTATCTAAAGAAAATTAGGTTGATATGAAATTACATCTTTCTTTAGAACCATGATAACTGATTGCATGATTGAATTCTTAAATTGATGTTCTACAATTCATTTAGAATCAATTTTGTTTTGTACAAATTTATTCTACGTAATTCGTGTTCTGCACTAAACCCCCTTTTCATATCCATTTTGGTTTCTGATACACAAGATTAGTCATAATATGATTGTGTCCTTGTGAGAATCGACCTAGGTTAGTCCCTACACTACAAAAATTAAGGTTAATCTAGTGATTTGATAGTTTGTCGACAACATTATCAAACTGGCGCCGTTGTTGGGGTCAAAAGTTGTTGTGTTCTAATATTGTGATAGTTAAGTGTTTTGGTGTATAGATTGTTTGTGTGAGTTAATTTTTACTTTTTTTGTGTTGTAGCACTGTTAGGGACAAAGTAGTAGTATAAATCGTTGTCGCACTAGTAGAAATCTTAGAACCAGGAAAATTGAGTAATCCAAAATTAGCTGAAACTTGGTCACAAGATAGAAAAAAATTCATAAGTCAAGGTCACTGTGATTTAACACGATGGAATGGCCCTGTTTTTGCCAAATTTAATTGTTTAGACCACTTTTTCAATCAGAGCTTCCAAAGTGCAAGGTTTGTATATACAGGCCAGGTGGCTATGACTAAAGAGGATCGAGAAATAAGTGAAGACATTAATTTGATGTACCCTTGCACCCCTTGTGAAAAACTCCACAATTAAAAAAAATTGAATTTCCTGTGATATATGAATCTCTTTCAAAGTAATTGTAATACCACTCCTAAAGTAATTGTAATACCACTCCAATTGCCTTGCCCATGGCTTTTAGGATCTTTTTGTTAAGTGGGATTGCATGTTTCCTTTTCAGTAATTATTAATGAAATACACTTTGTACTTTTCAATTTTTATCTTGTCTCTTATCTTTCTTCTCTTTATTTCAACTGTGCTCTTCGATTATTTTAATCTTGTTAACCTCAAATTGCAGATCCAAAAATGGTCATCCTAAAAATAATAATGCTCATATGTCATCTTACAATTTTGATTATACCATTAATCAAGTTGATGAGGATGACCAAGATAACCTTGAAATCCTAACTAAGTTGAGAAGATTGATAAAACGAGAATCCAAATAATCTAGCCCTACAAAGAAGAAATTGAAATAATAAATTTAGGGACTAAAGATGCTAAAAAAGAAATCAAAGTTGGCATGACTATAAAAGAAAGTGGTTAGGATAGGTTGGTTCAACTTTTGCTTGATTATCATGACATGTTTGGATTAGAACTTAGCATAGTTGAACATCAGTTGTCGTTAAAACTTGAGTTCCCCCAAGTAAAGCAACAGTTAAGGCGAATGAAAGTTGAAGTATTGTTGAAGATTAAAAAGGAGATAGAAAAACAATTTGACTCTGGTTTCCATGTTGTACCTATGGTCCCAAAGAAAGATGGAAAGGTCATAATGTGTGTTGACTATAGGGATCTAAACATCAATAGCCCCAAAGATGACTTCCCATTACCTCATATCAATGTGTTAGTAGATAGCACTGCTCAACATGTTTTTTTTCTTATTCATAGATGGATATTCAGAGTATAATCAAATTAAAATGGCACCAAAGGATATGGAAAAGACTACATTCATCACGACATGAGGAACATTCTACTATAAAGTGATAGCATTCAAACTAAAGAATACCAGAGCGACGTACCAACGGGAAATAATGACTTTGTTTCACGATATGATGCATAAACAGATCGAAGTTTATGTGGATGATATAATTGCTATGTCAAAATCGGAAGATATAACCCATTTGCAAAATTTGTTTAAGCACTTGAGAAAGTATAAGCTCCGGTTAAATCCCTCTATATGTACTTTCAATGTAAGATTAGGCAAATTGTTAGGGTTTATGGTTAGTGAAAGACGTATATAAGTTGATCCTAATAAAGTGAAGGTGGTTTGAGATATGCAATCCCCTTGATAGGTTGAAGAATGGTCATTATTTCTCCTATCAAAATACTAGATTTTTCTATGTTATAGGTAGCACATTGTCAACCTAGGTCATTCTTCTCAAGGACACGTGGTTCTTGTATTTTCTAATTGTGCAAGGCTAATAAGATGCAAAGTTGGGACATAGATGCGGACTCGGCAAGAAACGTAAATAGGGGGTTTTTACTGAGGAATGTAAATTTGCAAGAAAAGTAAAGATTAACTAAAACATTCAAAGAAAGGTAAAGATTAAAAACTAACTACGATTACTAAGACCTAGTTATTCTACTAAAGTTACTATAATTATTAAGACATATTTATCTTTACCACTATCCTGGTTTATCACTTAACTGGTTTGAATTCTGCTTCTTACTATGCAAATGATTTCTCAGCAACCAAATTTCCTACGACGATCGTTGAGCATTCGTCCATTACTAATTGAGGGCTTACATGATCGCGGCCTCGAGTTTGGCATGAATTACACCCTTGGCTAATGTAGATTATCTATCCATTACCTATTGTGTTGTTAGAGTGGTTCCGATCGAACCCTAAACTAACATGGTCTATTCTTACTACGCATAATCGTAATTAAGCAAGAAAAGACTATGCTAACAGAAATCACAACATAGCAATAAAAGAACTATAACCATTCATTGATTAACCTAGAATATGATACAAGAGGAAGGTGAAGCATTTGTGGATGAAGTATGGATCAACTATCCACAACGATCACTAGTGGTAGTTGAAATGTTCCACCTACGTTGGCCAGGCACTAAGGAGTTGAATCACCAGAGTGTGCCAAATTCGTGGTTAGTCCTCTCTGGCAACCGGTCGCTACCCAAACTTTGATCCTGCACCTACTCGATTGACTAGGCGCTCTTTGAATCACCATTGAACAAAGAGGAAGGAAGCGAACTTAGGCTTGGGAATGGAAAGTGTGTATGCGTTAGGCTCAACGTATCTATGTACTTTGCTTGCTTCTAACCAATGAACGTAACCATGCATCTCTACTTATACATGCATCAACTACTAACTAACTCTATAACCGTAATAATTGAAATAACATATTTAACCACCTGACATAACAAACTTAACAGAAATAACTACTCTAACAAACTTTCCAAATTATCACGTGCTAAATTACATTTTATGTACGTGCTTGAATCTACCAAAGTGGAGTCGGTCTTCTGATGCCGGGATGGATCCGGACAAATGGGAGTTGATATATACTTTGGAGTTGGCATCTGGTCTACAGTCGGCATCCGGTCTAGAGTTGACATCCAATTTGGAGTCGACATCCGAACTAGAGTTAGCACCCAGTATGAAGTCGGTTCTATGGAGTTGGCTCTACAAGAGTCGGCATGCAGAATCAACATCCGACTGCTTGATGATAGAGTTGACAATGCGGAGTCGACTTTGTCTGGTCGGGATGCTTCCTTCCTCATCTGGTCTGACTTGGAGTCGACTTCATTTGGCCGGGACGCATCTGACCTCAACTAGGATGACTTCTTCTAAACCAGGACAATGTCGGCCTAGAGGATTTTGTCTTGGCTGAGATGACTTCCTCGTCAAATTGACTTCGTGTGGATTCTCTTCTGATATGCAAAACAAGTCTTCTATCTTTGTTAGCTAAAATAAGTAACTTAGCCTAGATTTGTATTTTCCTTAGTTTAACATTGGAAATCTAAATCTTAGCCAATACATGATTCTTAACCACAAATTATAGTTTATTCTACCCATCTAAAAACCTTATAGGAGGTATAAAGTATGTATTATCACCCTTCGTACGGAAAAAGAAATTTGTGAATTCTTGGGAAGGTTAAATTACATTAGCATATTTATATAACAATTGACCTCAACTTGTGAGCCAAATTTCAAGTTATTGCACAAAACCCAAGTTGTGAGATGGAACGAAGATTGTCAAAATGCCTTTGAAAAGATCAAGCAATATTTGTTAGAACCACCTATCCTAGTGCCGTCGGTGCTAGGTAGACCTCCCATCATATACCTAGTTGTGCTTGATGAATCTATGGGTTGTGTATTGGGACAACACAAAGAATTTGGATGAAAAGAACATGTCATTTATTACTTAAGTAAAAAGTTCACAGACTATGAAGTAAGGTGTTTTTTGTTTAAAAGAACTTGTTATGCTTTGGTGTTGCTCAACAATTAAGACAGTATATGTTAAGCTATACTACTTGGTTGATTTCCAAAATTGATCCAATTAAGTATATCATTGAGAAACCCACCCTTATCGAAAGAATTGCCCGTTGGCAGATGCTATTATCTGAATATGATATTTTCTGTGTCCCTCAAAAGGAAGTCAAAGGTATTGCCTTAGTCGAATACTTGGCCTATCAACCCATAGAAGATTACCACTCAATGCAATGTGAGTTCCCTGATGAAGACATAATGACCTTGTTTGATGAAGAAAAGCATGTGAATAAAACAAAGTGGACTCTTGTATTTGATGGGGGCGTTGAATGCATTAGGGAATGGAATGGGGGCGTTGAATGCATTAGGCATGGGTAAATAACATTGTTATTTTGAAACTTGTGACTTGCCATCCCTTCTCGATTGACAAATCCTTTCTTTCTTGTTAGTATTCAGTGTAATATCATTTTATCTGTTATTTTGCCTTCATGTACAACTTGTTTTTGTATTCACAATTTCCTTCTCAAAGCAATACAATTACTTTCTTCTCCATTGTTGATTCATTGATTCATCTTGATCATTTCTTTGTGCCATGTACTAAAAAATGAAACATGTAATAACATAGCCAAAACATTACAATTATGGTGAATAGTGTTAAAAAATCACGGGAGAGACGATGGGCCCTTGACTTGTTCTAACAAAGGCAATGACTAATCGACAATTGCTTATCCTGAATAACATAATTGTAGCATGTCACGAAAGAAGTCTCCAACAGGTCAAAAAAAAAAACGAAATGAAAGAAAGTTAAGTTATCTCTTCCATAAGTGTTGGGGCATTTGAAACCTTAAGGAGATCAAAGGTCGAAAAGAGGAATATACTTGTACAAAAATCTCACGTTGTGCATTATGCATGCATTGCATATCACCATACATTCCATATCATACACATATTGCACATTAAGGAACCACTCTTGTCAAGTTAAAACAATAAAAAAATATAATATTTTTTCTTTTGAAAAGTAAAATAAACATTTTTTAAGTTATACTAATTTTGCACATTTTATTACAGATAACTGACATAAGACAAATGTTGTAGGGTGCTAATTCCTTCCCTACACACGAATATACAAGGTAATAAAGTTCATCGTGCATTCTTCATAATTTTTACTTCAACCACTATATATTGATAAGTTTTTATCTTTGGAAACCTTGATTTTGACTTCAATAAAATATATCAAGAAATGAATAAGGCCTTGCCGCTTTAACTTTTATCTTAACCTCTCATAAAAACATATATTTTTTTATATAAAACTTTGTGACAGAATTGTTTATACACGTATTATTTTCTTGCTAAAATAGCACATATGTTATGAGTTAAGGGTTATTAAAGTTAAGTGAATTTACTACTTAATAGAAACCTTTTTTATTATGGTAATATATAATGTACCAAGAACATAAAAATTGTCAAAGTTGGAATAGTTTAGTTAGTTAGAGCATGTGCAGGTGAACCACAAGATCCGAAATTCAAGTTTTTTTAGCAATTTTTTTATTTATTTTTATTTTATATATTAAAATTATATATAGTAAATTAAAATTAAACTTAAAAATAACAATTTTTATTATACCTTTGTTTTCTTTTAAGTATCCTTGCCTTTTAATTCATTTTAAATTCTAATTTATCTTGAATTAGGTTTTATTTATATAAAAAAGAGATAAAGTTTAAAGAATTTAAAAATCAATATATTATTTCCATGTCTACATATATACAAGTAATATGCAAATTATACTTAAACCGATCCGACGTACAAATTAAAATATTAGTATTTTAATGTTTTCCAAAACCTTAATTCAAGTTGTGAAAAAAAAACTAGTAATATAATTGGAAAGTGATTTTTATGTTTAAAAATCATTATAACTATTGTTAACAAGTTTGGATAAATTAGTTTTAACTCTATTGTTTATTAAAGAACAATATAAATAAATAAGAAAAAAAAGTTAAATAAAAGAGTGATAACAAATATATAAGATATATAATAAACTGTCTATTTATATGTAAATGTACTTTTAAAAAAATATAAACATATCTCTTATTTCCTCATAATTTTATATATGGACATTGTTAATTTAAATGTTTATTGTAAAAAAAATTCAATAGCCTTTGGATGTTGGGATATTTAGACACAAGAGCATTTGGACCTCCAATTGAGTTGCTCCTTTTCCTTTTCATTTATTCATTTTTTTTACTTGTCCAGGTTCTTTGGATGCTAGATATCTTTGGACATTTCCATAGCCTTTGAATGCAAGAGCCCCTTGGACTCCAATTTGGGTGATACCCTTTTTATTCAGCATTTTTACTTGTCCATTCCCTTTTTGACATTAAGGGTTTTGTCCCACTTTGGACGTTAGGTCTTTGACGCCCTTTGGACAACTCTTTTTCCTTTTTTGTTAACTTATCTTTCTAGTTCGTCCTAGTCTTTAGAGTTGTCCATACCTTTTGAGTACTGTGCGTCTTTGGACGCCCACTTTGGACGCTGGAGCCTTAGGACGATTCCTTTTCCTTTCTTGCTAACTTATCTTTCTGGTTTGTCTAGGTTTCTGGACTCATCCATATCCTTTAGATGTTAGGGGTATTTAGATACCCATTTTGGACGTTGGAACTTTTGGATGCTTCTTTTCCTTTTTTAACTTATCTGTCTAGTTCATCTTGATCTTTGGGCTTGTCCATACCCTTCAGACACTGTGGGTCTTTGGACTCTAGAGCCTTGGGACAACTCCTTTTTCTTTTTTGTTAACATATCTTTCTAGTTTATCTAGGTTTTTGGACTCATCCATACCCTTTAGATGTATAGGGTCTATGGACGTTGGAGCCTTCGAACATTTCTTTTCCTCTTTTAACTTATCTGTCTGGTTTGTCCGTGTCTTTTGATGCATACATACCCTTTGGACTCTGAGGGTGTTTGGACGCTCCTTTATATGCTGGGACCTTTGGATGTTCATGTGGACAGATCCCTTCCTTTTCATTATTCATCATTTTTACTCGTCCAGGTCCTTTGGATGCAAGATGTCTTTGGACACATCCATATCCTTTGGACATTAGGGTCTTTAGTTAGTTACAACATGTGGTGGTTAACTACAAGATCAAGAGTCAACTGTTTTTAGTAATTTTTATTTAAATTTTTTTTATATATTAACATTACATATAGTAAATTGAAATTAAACTTATAAATAACAATTTTTATTTTACCTTTGTTTTTTTTAAGTATCCTCAAATTTTAATTCATTTAAAATTGTAATTGATGTTAAATTAGCTTCTATTTATAAAAAAAAAATTAAAGTCTAAATATGTAAATTATACTTAAACCAGTCCTACATGCAAATTAAAATATTAGTATTTCAATGTTTTCCAAAACCTTAATTCAACTTAAGAACAAAAAAACAAGAAATATAATTGGAAAGTGAATTTTATGATTAAAAATAGTATAACTATTGTTAACAAGTTTGGATAAGTTTATGAGTTTGTAATAAATCATTAGTTTTAATTTTATTATTTAATAAACAATAACATAAATAAATTAAAAAAAGAGTTAACTAAAAGAGTGATAACAAACAAATAAGATATATACAGGCAGAAACACACACGTATTGTCGAAAAGGAAAAAAGACAAGTTAGAAATATAGAGACAATAAAACTCACATTATATTAGGTATAAGTTAACACAATTGATTAGAAGCCGCACTGAACCTAAGGCTTAAATAGGAAATACTATTAAGACTCAGAACTCCGAATTTTTTTTATTGTTTTTTTCAAAAATAATTAAAGTAACATGTACACAATGGATAAGAAAACTAGGTAATGTTACCCTAATTTGTGTTTAGTTAAAGTTGTAAAAATCCAACTCATGCTTTTGATCTCAATGGTCACCAAGTTCAATCAAGATATCAAATTATCAATCTCTTTTACAGAGCCAGAGGAAATGAAGGATTCAGTTGTGAAATGTGCATTGGGAATATCATAGTGCAACTACAAACCTCAATTTTAGGCTTTCATCATCGCATAGACAACTCACATTTCAATTTTGGGAATGAAGCATCAGCAAAAAGCTTCCAACTGTGTCCTGCTAAGCTTTCTAACAGTAAATTCCTTAACTTCTCCATGACTCATAACACACAAGTAAGCACTACGTAAGAGATATAACAATGCATTTATTTCTCTATAAAAAAATCCAGCTTCATCCACAAATGGAAAAGGCTTGAAAGAGCATGCAGCATGCAACTCTTAAGATTTTCCCTTTTTTCTCAATACCACTAACTCAAAGTTATGTAGGTGCCGAATGTGTGAAGCATACCATCAGGGGAGAAAACCTACGGGCATCAGGTTGTCTCTAGAGCAATTTCGTTAACGTCTATATCTGCTTTGTTCTCTTTCCCAAATAGAGTGGCCTGCAAGAAGAAGGTTATTTTAGTCTAAAGAGAAGGGAGAACAAATTCACACAATTACTTGAGCTACTAATTCGCACATTACAGCTTTCACAGGCATTTTCATTTCACATTGGCATTCCCGCAATTTTCATTGCATAAACTTGTGTGTGTATCTTGGTCAGAAATCTTTTATGTCAATTTATTTTAGTCAAGGAAGCAGCTCACGATTTTGGTTTTTCGATTCAGCTTCTTCAGGGTGCCTGTAAACCCTTAAAATGTTCCAGATACAACACGAATGGTGGAACCTGGAACAAGGATTTATAATTTTTTCAAGTAGACGAAGCATTCGTGTCTGTGACCTGGTTAGAATTTTTTCTAGATCCCCTTTTAGGCCTAGAATCAATAATAGCATTTAAAACATCGTTGGGTTCTAATTCTGTATTGCGAATCTCAGAGTTTAGAGCAGCATTTTTCTCTTCTTCCTCAAAAGCTTGGTCAGTTTTCTCTTGTTCTTCTTTTGCCTTTCTGAAGATTGCCTCCATATCTTCAGCAGATACTGGCTTTGGTCTATTGATTTGTCTCTTTCTGCCAATGTGAAAATAATTAGAAGTTTCCAGTCAGACTAAACAGGAACAGGGAAAAGTAGGCATTATAGACATTAGATTTAAGATATTTTGAACATCTAATATCAATGATTAAAACTTAAAGGTACATGCAAACTAAAGATACCACCTATTTGAAATCTTAGAAAATGTTAGTAACTCAGTTCATTTTCACTTAATCAGGTTCCCATTTTATATACTCCAGTTCTCAAAGAAAGCATATCTATCAAACTTACCATTCAGTGGAGTGAATAACTTAAAAAACTATGCTTCAAAGATTGATTAGTCTGTCAAGTATACCAAGGGAAACAAGATAGAAATTTCATTCCAATGATTGCTTGACTGGGTTGTCTGAAATTGTTTTCCAGATTGTGATCAGATCAGATCTCTTGATCTCTTTATCGTAACCAATGAATTGAAGACATATATTAAGACTTGTCAACTACATTTATGCATCTTGCCTTGCACAACAAAATTGTAATTGAGAAAAGGTGGAAGCAGCACATGCTTACGTGTTTCCAACCTAGGAACCAAGAAAGCCTCCAACACCATCATACTCTCTTATGAAGTCATGTAATTCTTTGTTCATGACACATATGAAGAAAACACAACCTGGGAACAGTGGCTTTGGTTTAATGGAGTAGGAACCATTCTTCAACTTCCTTTTCACATTGACAGATGGAGCATATATCTAAAACCAAACACTGCCCCGTAAATAAATAAACTAACCTTGTATGAAAGGTCACTTGGTGAATTTAATTTTTATTTTTCATCCCCTAATCGCTACAAACACCAATTAACAGAACAGACTGCAAGCACTTATTTCAACAAGGTTCAAGCAAAAATTGATTAAAATAAACTCTGCGTAATGTAAGCTTTCATTTCACAAGAGCTGATTAAAATAAACACTTAAACCCTTAATAAAACATAACATAATGTTTAATTAAATAATTGAAGCAAAGCTTCCTAAACCACCAAAAATGCAGTGAAATTTGGTAGCAAAAAAAGAACCTTAAACTGGACGTGGGGGTAGTTGTTGGCGAGTGAGCGAGCGATGAGCCTTAACTCGGGAAACGAGAATGACCCACCATTGGGGACCCAACTTGGCGAGGTTGTCGAGGTTGAGCTAATCCATCAACGAACCTTTCTGCTTCTTCGGCTTCGCGATTAGCCTCTCCTCCAATTGCTGTTTGGGTGGAGAGAGAGAGACTGTGTGGAAGTGTGATGGATTCCATGCTACAAACACCCCTCTCAAACTCATATCTTCTTTTTCTTCTTCTTCTACTACCCACGATACTCATCCCTCTCCACTCTTTTTCTCTTCTCTTGTTTTCTTTTAATTTACTCACCTCACCCCTCTCTTGTCTCTCCGAGAAGGGTGCCAGATAACATGCTTCAAACTACGAAAACACCCCTCTCTAATTACATTAAGATTTGAATTTAAATTTTAAATTTTAAATAAAAAATAAATGATGCTACTGTTCATTATTCTTGTCTGCCTAAATCATTATAAAAATTCAAATCAAATTATTTTTTCAATTAAACACTCACTTTTTCACCCAATAAATATAAATAGCTTCTTTGTAATGAAATTTTCATTATTCATCTTCTATTTTCTTATTTGTTGCTTGCAATTTCAAAGTGAGTGAAAATGTGGAATCAAACTCAATCCAGAATGCAAGAATCGTTTCAAAGGTGTAAGATCAATCCAACTCTAATAGCCTTCATCGTGGACCAATACCTTTGCGATAATAATTATTTTGAGACGCGTTCCACCTTTCGCAAAGAGGCTTCCTTCCTCATCTCAAATTCATCATTCATTCAGGTTTGACAACACTTTATAATGTCTTTTTTTTTCATTTTTCTCTCCTTTTTATTTCTCGAACCTTTCACTATATTTTTGTTCCAAAACATTTTTTTTCAAAGTAATTATTAATATGAACATATTTTTCATTAGATTCAATTTGGTTGTGTTTAAAATCTTAAGAGTCTTAGACAAAAGTTCCTCACACAAGTATTTTGACACCTATGTTTCTTAACCAAAGGTTCGGAGTTCAATCCCCGACCATTCCATATAATGTTACAATTTGACTACCAACGTACCCTAAAATGGGCCTACCTGGTATGGGATTAATAGTTGAGTAAAAAATAAATTCAATTATATTATTTATGCATTTACTTTTTTATAATTACAAAAAATTATTTAAGATTTTATATTACTTTTTTATAACAACAAAAAATGTTGTTAGGTGCTCCGTTTTTCTTTTTCCATTGAGGTTTGAACCTATACATTGGATCTCACCTGAATCGCCCCACCTATCCTCCTGAGGATAAGTTTGGTTTCAAACCCCAGTTCATAGTGTTCTAACAAGTAGACAAAATATGTATTAGAACTAACAAGTATAAAGAAATTAATTATTTTATTTTATTTCTTATAAATTCCATCAATCCAAACATTAAATTTCACTTTAAAATCATCTCAGTTTATATTATTTTCGTTTTCTTCCTCTCCATTTCTTGTATTATTTCTTAGATATTTTAAAAGGTTAAAATCTCATAAATTATTTTGTTAATTTTTTTAAATTAATATTTTTTTACCATTAAAATAGATATTTTTGGTTATTCTCCGTATTTGTATTAATTTTCAAAGTGCGTCTATATTTTTTGCCAGATTTTGAATTTTTATTTTATTTTTAATCAATTTTAGGAGGCAAAGAATTTGGAGGAGATATTGAATGAGTATATATCCTTGAAAGAAGAGAAAATGATGTTGGATCAACAAAGAAGCATGGAGATGCAAGAGAAAAATCATATTCATATGTTGTTGCAAGGGATACAAAATGCTATAAATTCTTACAATGCTTTTGAAGGCCACCTTCACCGAATGTAACAGTGATGAACCCAAACCCTACTACAGTTCCTCAACCAGTATTTTGTAGCAAAACTCCTTCGGGTACGTCATTTTCCCTTGCTAATCATGAGTTGAAAATTTGGTTATTATTACAATTCTTGTTTAAGTTTTTATGTTTTAGTGGTGATCAATTTCAAGGTGGTCTACAAAAGCAATTGTTGTTGCATGAGCCTTATTTGCTTGCAATTTTCTAGAAATTTGATAATCACACATGCAATAGGTATTTAAAATTGTGTAACTTGTGGCATCTATTAAGCTTAGGGATATTCCTGTTTGTATTTATGTTAGCTTTGATAATTTTAAATAGTTGTTGCAATGTCACATTTGTTGATCTACTACATTCACATAGTTTCATGACAAATGAAAAGGAATTGTAGTTATGTTGTAGTTGTGATTCTACACTATAATTATAAATGGTTAATATTATGAAAATATAGACTTGGTCTTTTTTATAAACATTAGTTAATTTATTCTTAAGGCATACTAAAGTACCTCAGGGTAATTGATAAAATTTCAAAATTAAGACCAATAATTTTTTGTGATAATAAGAATTGAGAAAGCATGAATTAACATGCAAATTTAAAATAAAGCAGTATTTTTAAAATGAAATTCATTATTGTTAGTTTAAAATATTTGCATGTTTACGAAAATAAATGGATGAGGTGAATGAATAATGGAACGTTGGTGTTAGGTCCTAGAACCTAGAAAAGCGTTGTTGATGTGAGTGTGAAAAGTATGGAATGTGTTACATTTTCGTCACTTAGTCAGTTTGATGTTGTTCTCTTTGACACGTGTAGAAAGTTTATAAATTAATATTTTACAATTTTTTTGGAGTTGACACTAATGTATTGAAGTAACATTTTATGATCAATTTTCAATTGAATTGAAATATGACATGACCTTCAACATTTTAGGATGTTTGAATGATATATTAACATTGCTTTTCTTTCTTGTTAGGTATTTCTCCCATTATCAATGTTACTTGTGTTCCTCAAAACATGTCTAACATACCGTCACTGTCTAAGTCTGTCAACACCAATATAGAAATTAGAAATTTCTCAACACCTATTACCAATGCATCTTGACAAGAAGAGAAAAGATAATCAAACATTGAATGACTCTACAGTTGCAAAGAAACCTCGTGGTAGACCACCTGGCAAGAAAAATCTTGTCGAAGGTATAATTCTCTCTTAGCTTGTACATCTGTCAAGTATATGCTAAGTTTTCATAATGTCATCACTTACAATTTTTACTATATCATCATTTTTAGGTCAAAACACACTACCAGCACCAAGTAATATTGTCAATAACCAAGTAGTACTTTCTCAGTCCTCTTCCAACACTCAACCATCAAGTGAGAATTGCATAATTGACGGATTACAAGTTCAAGGATCTAGTGTTTCTAAATGCTTATCCAATCATCCTTCATTTCTTGTTCCAACCAATTCACCAATTCCAGAGACACCTTCTAGAACATATTCCTCTCACATTGGTACATTTTCTCCTATTGAGGTTTCTCTTGTTGCTGCATGCAATGGAGAGACCACTCCCTCTTCTAACACTACAATTACAACTAAGAAAGTTATGGTTGATCCTACAAAACAAATGACTTATATAGACAATAATAGTCCATGCATTTCTCCGATCAAGAAGTAGATACAAATCAAACAAGTAAGAGGGATTGTATGGGAGCAAATTGAACTTTAACGCCTTTGATATGCCTAAGAGCTTGGATAAATCATTGTCTAAAGAGGTTTCTACATCTAAGTCTGACAAGAAAGTTGACCAATCTAACATTGAATTTTCAAACATGGATTTGGATTGCTTATTTGGTGAAATCTTAAATGATTTAGAAATATCTTCTTTTGAAGATATTGATTTTTCCGACCTTCCAAATCCAACGCATTCCAAGGATAATGCTTCATGGTATTGTTTTTATTTAATATTTCAATTTAGTCTTTGTTATTAATTTAACGATTTTATCTAACATTTTTTTTGGCTTCATTTGAATAGGTTTGATGATGAATGCAACACCAATCCGGTTATATATGATTTACCATCAACTTCAACAAAGCACAAAAATTAACATGAATACACAAGGTAATAAAGTTCATCGTGTAGTCTTCATAATTTATACTTTAACCATTATTTATTGACAAGTTTTCATCTTTGTAGGCCTTGATTTCAACTTCAATAAAATATATCATGAAATGAAGAAGGCCTAATCGCTTTAGCTTTTATCATGGTCTCTCATAAAAACACATTTATTTAACATTAGTCTTTGTGTGAGAATTGTTTACACAAGTGTTGTTTTGTGCTAAAATAGCACGTGTGTATTGAGTTAAGGATTATCAAAGTTAGGAGGATTTATTACTTAATAGAAACTTTGTTTTACAATCATAATATATAAGGTACCATGAACATAAAAATTATAAAAATTATTGGAAAAGTTTAGTTAGTTAGAGCATGTGATGGTTAACCAAAAAGATAGAGATTCAAGTTTCTTTTTTTAATGATTTTTTATTTAAATTTTTATTTTACATATTAACATTATATACAGTAAATTAAAACTAACTTGAAAATAACAATTTTTACTATACCTTGGTTTTTTTTAATTATCCTCAACTTTTAATTCATTTTAAATTTTAATTGATAAATCTTGTAGATATTATATTTTAATATGTTCTATTTATTAAAAAATCAAGATAAAGTTAAAAAATTTAAAAATCTATACATTATTTCCACGTCTAAATATACGAGTAATATGAAAATTGTAATTAAACAAGTATCGACATGCAAATTGAAATATTAGT
Organism: Mucuna pruriens; assembly: GCA_025330945.1. NCBI lineage: Eukaryota > Viridiplantae > Streptophyta > Magnoliopsida > Fabales > Fabaceae > Mucuna > Mucuna pruriens. Next base: position 3,021,024 of record JAENHJ010000537.1, read on the forward strand.
ATTTTAATATTTTCAAAAACCTCAATTTAAGTTAAAAAAAAACTAGTAATATAATTGACAAGTGATTTTATATTTAAAATTAGTATAACAATTATTAACCAGTTTGGATAAGTTTAAGAGTTTGTAATAAATCATTAGTTTTAACTTTATTGTTTAATAAATAATGATATAAATAAAAAGAAAAAAAAATTGAATAGTAATAAAAAAAAAGTAAGAGATATAATAAATTTTTCTTTATATGTATATGTACTTTCTGAATAAATATAAATATATTTCTTATTTCCTCTAATTTTATATATGAATATTATTAACTTAAATGCTTATTGTAAGAAATAAAAATCCTTTGTTAAGATTTTTTTCATCACAATAATCAAAGTTCAAAATTCCAAAGGTCTATAACTCTATTTAATTGATGAAATTTAACTTGAAGTACTAATGTTGCACTGTAATATATTCTTTTTATTATTAATTAAAATTATTAAAAAAATAAAATTATAAGTAAAATTTATCAAGTAAAAATTAAATTTTGAAAATTTTATAATTTTAATAGATTTCAAACGATAATAAAAAAAATATTACTTAAATTTTGATATTAGAACTTGGTTGACTAAACATAAGAAAGCATAAAAAAAATTTTGTTGATTCTTTTGTACAGGTAAGTTTGTTATTATAATACTAGCAAAAATACACACGTGTTGTCACACTATATGCATTTTAGAAAAGAAAAAAAGCAAGTTGAAAAATATAGTTAAAATGAGATTGTCTCCAAAATATTATACACGCTTGATACAATTAATTTTTTTTTATCAATTTATACAATTAGTTGATAGTTATGTTTATGGTATTATGTTACTCTAAAAAACCTTGTGCTTTTTGAATTGTAACCATGTATATAAGAATTCTAGTAAAATAATACAATGTTCAATTGTTAAGTTTTCATAATAATAAAAAAGTTAAACACAAAAGCAAATAAATGTTGCTAACTTCAAATTGAAGTTCATGACCAAACTTGATTTTGCTGCATAGGTTTCAAAAGAAGATCCAAACAAGTTTTTGAAGACAACTCACCTCCATAACCAAAAACTAAACACTCAATAAAGATATAATATTATAGGTGTAGGAGACCACTAAAGTAGGCGTTGTTTCTAAGTCCCAATGGAGGTCAATGTGGCAATATGGCCACTACTTCCCTTGCCTACCTAATTGATAAGAATTCCATAAGGACTTCTATATTACTTTACCATGTGAATAAAAATAGGCTTCCATGTAACTCTCTTTTGACCACTAAAGTAGGTGTTGTTACTAAGTCCCAATGGAGGTCAGTATGACAATATGGCCACTACTTCCCTTACCTACCTAATTGATAAGAATTCCATAAGGATTTCTATATTACTTTACCATGTGAATAAAAAAAGGCTTCAATGTAACTCTCTTTTCCTTCTTTTGGGTCATGACTCCAACTAAACTTTATTACAATAAATCCGACCAGAGATATAAAGGAACACAAGAAAAAATTATGACAACAATACTTGAAAACAACTTTTAGATGAACTAAAGACGAGGCTCTCTTCTCCTCCATGATTCAGTTATTTGCATTATTGAACAAATAAAAGTCATAGGATATGCTAGAAACAATTGTAAAACAATTATACTAAAAATAACCTTGTTTAAATCAAATAGACATATTATAGATAGTAACATTCGAATATTTAACATAGTATATTCGAATTTGAGACTATTGATTAAATTTAATCAATTACATATCTCTTTGTGCTAATTCTTGAATATTCATTTACCTTAAAGTTTAATCTAACTAACTAATTGTTCCTTGGCTCAATGCGAGGCTGTCATAGCCAATTATTTTTTTTTCCGTCCATAGCCAATTAAATTTCAATACTAGGCCACTTTTGTCATGCATTTATCTAATGGACAACAAGGCAATCCACCTCTTATTGATTTGGCAAACAGCATCAAATAGGAGTAGAGATGACTTCTAACAACCAACATTGCAATAATTATTGATTTGGCAAACAACATTAAAACGATGTAGGAAATGATGACAGTTTTCATCCAGTTGAGAATGTGTTACTTTGAAGCATTTTGTTGAAGAAAATCAACAAATGTTCGTCACATTAGCGAATCCAGTAAGTAACTCATGATATATGTTAATTATTTCTTTCATTTCTCAATAGAGACAGTAAAACTCAGACATCACATTAAGTATCAGTTAACACAATTGATTAGAAATGGCACTGAACCTAAGGCTAAAATAGGAAATACAATTAAGACTCAAAACTCAGAATTTTTTTATTGTTTTTTCCAAAAATAGTTAAAGTAACATGTACACAATGGATAAGAAAACTCGGTAATGTCATCCTAATTTGTCTTTAGTTAAAGTTGTACAAATCCAACTCATGCTTTTTATCTCAATACTCACCAAGTTCATTCAAGATATTAAATTATCAATCCCTTTCACAGAGCCAGAGGAAATGAAGGATTCAGTTGTGAAATGTGCATTGGCAATATCATAGTGCAACTACAAACCTCAATTTTAGGCTTTCATCATCGCATAGACATCTCAGATTTCAATTTTGGGAATGAAGCACCAGCAAAAAGCTTCCAACTGTGTCCTGCTAAGCTTTCTAACAGTAAATTCCTTAACTTCACCATGACTCATAATACACAAGTAAGAACTAGGTAGAGATATCACAATGGATTTATTTCTCTATAAAAAAATCCAGCTTCATCCACAAATGAAAAAGGCTGAAAGAGCATGCAGCGTGCAACTCTTTAAAGCTTTTTTTCTTTTTTCTCAATACCACTGACTCAAAGTTATGTAGGTACTGATGTTTTATGATTACCGCCGAATGTGTGAAGCTTACCATCAGGGGAGAAAACCTATGGGCATCAGTTTGTCTCTAGAGCAATTTCTTTAACCTAAGAATAAGGCATGTATAGATACAGAACCTACAGCGATATATAATTATTAGTCACTACACACTAAATGTAGCTTAATTTATATTTATGAAAATGTTCATATTGTATGGATATAATCAGACTAAAAAACATAAATCATGCGTGCATAGGTTTGTGCCTGTGTACCTCACTACATAGGTATGAGCGAAGTCTACTGTGATATACTCAATCTGGTGGTTCACATGCACCAGCTAAAAATAATTGCAAAAATATCTCTTCTCTATGTTAAATTTAGTATATGCAAACTAAAGATACCATCTATTTGAAATATTAGAAAATGTTAGTAACTCAAGTTCATCATAGCTTAATAGGGAGCCCTTCTTACAAACCTCTCAATTCTAAAAGAAAGTACATGTATCAGACATTCTATTCAGGAAGTAGAGAGTATACCTTTATATTCAATCATGGATTAATATGAAAAGTATATCAAAGGAAACAAGATAGAAATTTCATGGTGTTCATATCTATAATTTTAGGGAGGTTATAGAGTGTATATAAAACTGTGGGAAAATCTTTTTTCTCATTGCCACTCAATCGGTTGTTATAGTCGTATTCAACGGCTCCCTTCTGATTCTATCGGGATGTCGTTTGGGCTATCTGACCTCTACCCCGTTCTAAAGGCATTGTCCATCATAGAGCTGCGCTATCTGACTTTTGCCTCTATCACATGGCGTCTCACTTCAGTATTTAATGTGATTTGTACGATCTTGTTTCGAGACCGGCTGAGTGATGTCGCCACTCAAAGTGTCGACTACCCGATCGATCCACAACCCTACAAGCGCTAAGCGAGCGAAAAGCTCTTCAAAGCACCAAGCGGTTGAGGCATTGTCCCTGGTGCCTGGACGTCTGGTTTGCCCCTATACTTATGAGTTCTAGCCAGTCGCTTGGGTGTCGGTTGATAGTCTCTAAGGATTGGTCATTATTTCCTCTATCAAAATACTAGATTTTTCCTAAGTTAAAAGTAGCACAGGATCAACCTACGTCATTCTTCTCAAGAACACGTTTATTCTAATGTTTCTAAGGTGTAAGGCTAGAAAATGATTACAAAGCTCGGAAGTAGGATGCGGACTCAACGAGGATTATAAATGGGGGTTTTTACAAGAAAAGTAAATTTGGCAAAAAAATGTAAAGATTAACTAAGGCAATTTAAGGAAAGTAAAGATTAACATCTATCTATGACTACTAAGATTTCTAAGTTTACCAAGACTATTAAGATTACTATGACATATTTAGGCTATCACATATTCTGATTTACCACTTACTGATTTTAATTCTAATTCTTACTATGCTAATGATTCCTCACCAATTCAATTACCTACGACTATCACTGAACATTCGTCCCATGTCAACTGAGGACTTAAACAATTGCTGTCTCGAGTTTGGCAGGAAATATGCACTTGATTGATGTAGATTATCTAACAATTATCTATTTGGTTGTTAGAGTGGTTTCGATTGGCCCTAAACTAACGTGTTTTAATCTTTACTACACACAATCGTGATTAAGCAAGGAAAAGAGTATGCTAATAGAAATTAAAACATCATAGTAAAAACAGAATCTTGATCATTCATTGATTAATAGATAAAATAATCTTGTTATTTATTAATTATTAATATTGATTAATTAATTATTCATTTATTATATATAAGATAAGAAATAATAATTAATTTGAGTAAAATAAAAATGAAATTATGTTAATTCTTCTATATTTTAAAAATAAATATGAAAAATACTATAGGTAGCTAAACATAAATACTAATTATTACTAAAGAAATTTATCAAATTTATATTATTTAAACACCTATATTTTGAATGAAAATGTGCAAATATTAGATAATTTTGTATATTAAATTAAAACATAAAATATTATTTGAATAAAAAATAATTAATTTAAAATTTGAATTTAAATTTAAAATAAAAATAAATGATTGTACCTATTATTTTCTTTTGTTTTTGTCCAAAGTGCTCCAAAAATTCAAATAGAATAAATTTTCCTATTCAAAACACTCACTTTCTATCTATCATTATAAATAATCTATGTAAAGTGAAGTGTTCATCGGTAATTGGATAATTTTTTGGAAACACATTCCTTCTTTATTCCCATTTCGTTAATCAATCAAGTTGTTCAACACTCTTTTGTGTTTTTCTTGTATTATTTTTATTTTGAGTTCTTTGATATATCATTCTTAAAAAGTAATCATATTAGATATAGTTACTAAATGTGCACACTTATATTGAATCGGGATTTTAAAAAAGTATTTTGTCATAAATTAAAAAAATTGTGTGAATTTTAAAAGATTAGGCTAGATAATAATTTATAATATTTCTAAATTAATAATGTTCTTTTGATAAATTGAGTGGTGGATCTTTTAAAGATAAAATAATATTTCTAATTAAAAAATACAAGTGCCTAATCATTTGGGTCAATAATATTCGATTTTAAAATCAGAAATTTTAACTGTACTTATTAATACACAATATATTTGTTAATTAAATTTTTTTTTAAATAAACACCCACTCTCCTATCCCCACTCCGGCAACCTCTGCACCAGTTTTGATTTCAAATTTGAAAAAATAAAATGCTTTGCTCTCCAACGAAGGGGAGGTTCTATGGGCGGGGAGAGAAGAAGACAACAATGTTTATCTTTTCTTTTTAAAATTAATTATCAAATACATTAACTAACTCATTAGAATAGTTGAAATTCACTAACGATGAGCATGCTTCATTATCTAAAGAGATAAGGTTGATTTTACAGGATTTAAATCTATATATGGGGAGATTTGAAAATTTTTATATGTGGAGTAATATTTATGCGTATAAATTAGTATTTTCGTTTATGAATTATAAATAATAAATATTTATTTTTATAAATTAAAACTTAAATAATAAATAATCTTTAATATATAAACTATTATGATTAAAATTATACTAAATAAATAAATTTAAATATTTTATTTTAATTATTCATGAAATCATTTTTAAAAAATCATTAAAATTTAATTTAGGATTGAGAATAAAAGATGATAAATTAAAAGTTATAGACACTATAAAATATTGTTAGTATAAGTGATTTGATACTTGTATTTTTTAATTAAAGTTGGAGATTTTATTTCCAATTTGGACACTTAAGAAAATTAATATTATAATGTGTAATTGAAAGACAAAAAAATTAAATTAAAAATATATTGAAGACAATATTTATATTATGAATTATTTTCTTTGTTATATTTTAAATTTAAAATTATATTCATATATGTTATACTGAAAAATAAAAAATTAGTGAGGACAATTGTCTCCCTCTTTATGGTCGTAAACATGAACACACCTAGAATTATATAATTGAGAGAGTTAATTGTAAAAAAATAAAATTTACTTAATAAATATATGCACACTAATTTTTATATAAGATATTTATAATTTTATATTCTATTCTCTACGACATTAATTATATTAGTTATTTATCAAAATGTAGAATATCATTATTGAGAGATAAGGTTGATTTTACAAGATTTAAATCTATATACGGGGAGATGTAAAATTTTTTATCTGAGTAATATTTATACGTATTAATTAATATTTTTGTTTATGTAATGAATATTTACTTTTTATAAATTAAAATTTAAACAATAAATATATATATATATATATATATATATATATATATATTATAATTAAAATTATATTAAATAAATAATTTTAGTATTCATGCTTGAAAGTACCAAAACACCTCTGTCTAATTACATTAAAATTTGAATTTAAATTTTAAATTTTAAATAAAAAATAAATGGTGCTACTGTTCATTATTTTTGTCAGTCTAAATCATTGTAAAAATTCAAATTAAATTAATTTTTGCAACTCAAAGACTCACTTTTTCACCCTATAAATATAAATAGCTTCTTTGTAATGAAAATTTCATTTGTCATCCAATTTTTTCTTATTCGTTGCTTGCAATTTCAAAGTGAGTAAAAATGTGGAATCAAACTCAATCCAGAATGTAAGAAACTTTTCAAAGGCGCAAGATCAATCCAACTCTAATAGCTTTCATTGTCGACCAATACCTTTGCGATAATAATTATTTTGAGACATGTTTCACCTTTCGCAAAGAAGCTTCCTTCCTCATCTCAAATTCATCAATCAATCAGGTTTGACAACACTCTATAATGTCTTTCTTGTGTTATTTTCTTTCTCTTTCTTGAACCTTTCACTGTATTATATTATTTTTAGTTGAGTGAAAAATAAACTCTATTATATTATTTTTATAATTTTAACTAAATTTTATATTATTTATGCATTTGCTTTTTTATAATTACAAAAAATTATATAAGATTTTCAAAACTATGATTATTATTCAAGTATATTTTTGAAAAATATTTGTATGATAATTATTTAAATTTTAATATTGTAATTGATAACATACATTAAATTTACATGTTTAAATTATTATAAATATATATAAGATAATATTCTGAATTTTTTTATAATATTACTCCATTTATTATATGTTATATATTTTGTATATATATTATAGTATTCATTATATATTATTATATATAAATTATGTTATTATGTGATATATTATTTATTCTTCCTTCCATGTTATGAATTTTGGACATTTGCATAAAATTAAACATGATTTTGCTTACGTATATTGTTCTAGTAAGTAGATAAAATATGTATTACAAGATTATATATATATATATATAGTTGTGAGGACAGATCAAGATACTCTAAGAGTAATTCCAAGAATTTTAATTCTTAATTCTTTATTTTCTTGCAATTTAAATGTGCCACTCGTGTTAGAACTACACAAGTATAAAGAAATTAATTACTTCATTTTATTCCTTTTAAATTTTATCAATCCAAACAACATTAAATTTTATTTTAAAATTATGGTAGTTTATATTCTTTTCATTTTCTTCCGCTCCATATCTTTTATTATTTCTTAGATATTTTAAAAAATTAAAATCTCATAAATTATTTTTGTTAATTGTTTCAAATTAATATTCTTTTACCACCAAATTAGATATTTTTGGTTATTTTTCCTATTCATATTAATTTCCAAAGTGCGTCTATATTTTTTGCCATAGATTTTGAATTTTTATATTATTTTTAACTAATTTTAGGAGGCGAAGAATTTGGGGGAGATATTGGATGAGTATATATGCTTGAAGGAAGAGAAAATGATGTTGGATCAACAAAGAATAATGGAGATGCAAGAGAAAAACCAGATTCATATGTTGTTGCAAAGGATACAAAATGCTACAAATTCTTACAAAGCTTTTTGAAGGCCACCATCACTGAATGTCGCGGTGATGAACTCAAATCCTACTACAGTTCCTCAACCAGTATTTTGTAGCAAAACTCCTTCAGGTACATCATTTTTCCTTGTTAATCATGAGTTGAAAAATTGGTCATTGTTATAATTCTTGTTTAAGTTTTTATGTCTTAGTGGTGATCAATTTCAAGTTGGTCTACAAACGCAATTGTTGTTGCATGAGCCTTAATTGTGTAACTTGTGGCATCCATTAAGCTTAGAGATGTTCTTGTTTGTATTTATGTTAGCTTTGATAATTTTAAATAGTTGTTACAATGTCACATTTCTTGATCCACTACATTCACATAGTTTCATGACAAATGAAAAGGAATTGCAGCTATGTTGTAGTTGTGATTCCACACTATAATTATAAACGGTTAATATTATGAAAATAGACTTAGTATTTTTTATAAACATTAATTAATTTATTCTTAAGGCATACTAAAATACCTCTAGATAATTGATAAAATTTTCAAAATTATGACCAATAATTTTTAGTGATAATAAGAATTGAGAAAGCATAAATTAACATGCAAATTTAAAATAAATTATTATTTTAAAAATGAAATTAAGCATTATTGTTAGTTTAAAATATTCACATGTTTACTAAAATAAATGGATGAGGTAAATGAATAATGAAACGTTGGTGTTAGGTCCTAGAACCTAGAAAAGCATTGTTGATCTGAGTTTGAAAAGCATGGAATGTGTTACATTTTTGTCACTTAGTCACTTTGATTTCGTTCTCTTTGACACGTGTAAACTAAAAATGTTTATAAATTAATGTTTTACAATATTTTTGGAGTTGACACTAATGTATTGAAGTAACATTTTATGATCAATTTTCAATTGAATTGAAATGCAACATGACCTTCAACATTAGGATGTTTGAACGATATATTAACGTTGCTTTTCGTTCTTGTTAGGTGTTCCTCAAAACATGTCTAACATATCGTCACTGTCTAAGTGTATCAACACCAATATAGAAACTAGAAATTTCTCAACACCCATTATCAATGCATCTGACAAGAAGAGAAAAGATAGTCAAACATTGAATGTCTCTATACTTGCAAAGAAACCTCGTGGTAGACCACTTGGCAAGAAAAATCTTGTCGAAGGTATAATTCTCTCTTAGTTTGTACATCTGTCAAGTATATGTTAAGCTTTCATAATGTCATCACTTGCATTTTTACTATATCATCATTTTTAGGTCAAAACACACTACTAGCATCAAGTAATATTGTCAATAACCAAGCACTACTTTCTCAGTCCTCTTCCAACACTCAATCATCCAGTGAGAATTGCATAACTAATGGATTACAAGTACAAGGATCTAGTGTTTCTGAATGTTCATCCAATCAACCTTCATTTCTTGTTCCAACCAATTCACCAATTCCGGAGACACCTTCCAGAACATATTGCTCTCACATTGATACATTTTTCCCTATTGAGATTTATCTTGTTGCTGCATGCAATAGAGGCTACTCCCTCTTCTAACACTACAATTACAACCAAGAGAGTTATGGTTGGCCCTACAAAACAGATGGCTTATATAGACAATAGTCCATGCATTTCTCCTATCGATGTAGATACAAATTAAACAAGTAAGAGGGATTGTGTGGGGAGCAAGTTGGACTTTAATGCCTCTAATATGCCTAAGAGCTTGGATAAATCATTGCGCAAGGAGGTTTCTACATCTAAGTCTGACAAGAAAATTGACCGATCTAACATTGATATTTCAGACTTGGATTTGGATTGCTTATTTGGTGAAATCTTAAATGATTTAGAAATATCTTCTTTTAAAGACATTGATTTTTCCGACCTTCCAAATCCAACTCATTCCAAGGATAATGCTTTATGGTATTGTTTTTATTTAATATTTCAATTTAGTCTTTGTTATTAATTTAACGATTTTATCTAACATTCTTTTTGGCTTTATTTGAATAGGTCTTATGATGAATGCAACACCAATCCGGTTATATCTGATTTACCATCAACTTCAACAAAGCACAAAAATTAACATGAATACACAAGGTAATAAAGTTCACTGTGTAGTCTTCATAATTTTTACTTCAACCACTATTTATTGACAAGTTTTCATCTTTGTAGGCCTTGATTTCAACTTCAATAAAATATATCAAGAAATGAAGAAGGCCTAGCCGCTTTAGCTTTTATCATGATCTCTCATAAAAACACATTTGTTTAACATTAGTCTTTGTGTGAGAATTGTTTACACAAGTGTTGTTTCGTGCTAAAATAGCACATGTATTGAGTTAAGGATTATCGAAGTTTGGAGGGTTTATTACTTCATAGAAACTTTGTTTTAGAATCGTAATATATATGTTACCATGAACATAAAAATTATCAAAGTTGGAAAAGTTTAGTTAGTTAGAGTACAAGATGGTTAACCACAAGGCTAGAGATTCAAGTTTCTTCTTTTATCGATTTTTTATTTAAATTTTTATTTTACATATTAACATTATACATAGTAAATTAAAATTAAACTTGAAAATAACAATTCTTATTATACCTATGTTTTTTTATTAAATTATCCTCAACTTTCAATTCATTTTAAATTCTAATTGATATTAAATTGTAAACCTTGTAGATATTATATTTTAATATGTTCTAGTTATTAAAAAAACAAGATAAAGCTTTAAGAATTTAAAAATCAATATACTATTTCCACATCTAAATACACAAGCAATATGAAAAATGTACTTAAACAAGTTTCGACATGCAAATTAAAATATTAGTATTTTAATATTTTCCAAAACCTTAATTTAAGTTGAGAAAAAAACTGGTAATATAATTGGGAAGTGATTTTTATATTTAAAAATTAGTATAACTATTATTAGCAAGTTTGGATAAGTTTATAAGTTTATAATAAATTATTAGTTTTAATTTTATTGTTTAACAAAGAATGATATAAATAAATAAGAAAAAAAAAGTAACTAAAAAAGAGTGATAACAAAAAATTAAGAGATATAATAAACTATCTCTTTGTATGTATATGTACTTTTCTGTGACACCTTCAACCCCGAATACTTAAATTAAAATAATCAAGTAAATAAAATGAAGACAGGGTAATAGTTAAAACAAAAAAAAAACACAATTTGTATTAAGGATAAAAAGGTTCACATGATAATTAAATGGTAGGCATAAAGTTTTAAAGGAGGTTTTAGATCTAAACATTATAATTGAGAAAACTAAAGTCATCATCATCTTTGAAATAAGTCATTCAAACATCAAGGTATATAGCAACTATTCTAACTTCTAGAACCCCGATGTCACACTAATCAGAGTAAGATCCCGCCTTTTCAAAACTTGGCACCATGAGTGCCCTCAACGTTACCTAAAAGAAAACAACAAGAGAAAGTACGGTGAGAAATCGCATTCGATCATATATAAAGGCAGATAATGTTCCAAATCCCACCCATTACCGTACTCAATTACTAACAGTTAACAGATGCTCATATATCAATCACATTTCATTCATTCAAAATCAATCACAGTTCATTTATGTTTACAAAATGCACATGCTCGCACAATATATGCTCATCACCACACCTAAGAGTCTCGAGTCGGAACTCCACACCATGGGTGAACCTCCTCAATCCCCTTAGTTATCAATAATGATGGCCACACTGTTAAACACCCCGTATGGGCCGGTGTGTCGCACAGTTAAACACCACCTATGGCCCGTGCGAAGACATTCCACACAACCGTTAAACACCACCTATGGCCGGCGTGCAGCATGGTTAAATACCACCTGTGGCTCATGCATATGATTGTCCCCCATCATTAGTCCCCCTGTTAAACACCACATATGGGCAGGGTATTATAGCCACGTCTGACTTCTCATGCATCTCATGCCTCTCATGTCCATGCTCAATGCATTCTCATCCACACTCTTATTCTCATGATTTATTTATACATCATTTGCACAGTCCACAATCATACCCAACCATATTAATTTAACCATCATTATTATAAATCATTCATCAGGGAGCACAAAAACACACATAAAACACAATTGAATTTCACCCAGTTTCATCATTGCACACAAGAGCCTCAAATCATGAACAATCATAAACAACACAAGCATCAAGTAATTAGGACAATTAATCATACAGTTTCCCAACAAGAATCACGTTAGGACAAGACGTTAATCAGACGATAGAGCATATTAACAAATCTTTTCTATCGATTAAAATATTTTTAAAACATAATAATAAAACGAAATTGAGAATTTAGATCCTAGAGGGACTTAGGGATTGCCCTCACTACTCGTACCCTCCCACATTCATATACGAAGAGTAGTGATGATCTAATGCGGTTCAAGGACGGTCTGAACACCCTAGCTCCTCTTCCTTGCTGGTCGGCGTTCTCTCTCCTCTAGGTCTGGCTGTCTGACGCGTAAAACACCAATTAGGGTAAACTAATTACCCCTGTCTAATATTCTAGCTAGGTCGGGCCAACCCCGACCCGCCCGTCAGCCTCCCCCGTTAATTAAATTAATTAAATTAATAAATGAAAATAATTCAGATTAATGCCTCATCAATTTATAAAAATCATTAACTCCCTGACTAAAATAAAATTAAATATAAATATTTAAATACTAAATTAATTTCCTGCCATCATTAAGAATAATAACAATAATAATAACATTTTAGTTCGAAATGCAATTATTCAATAAAATAATTTCTTGTAGTAATTAATAATTAAAATAAAATTGATAATAATAATAATAATGTAATTAATTTCTAAAAATAATTAAATAAATTTTAGGATGTGACACTTTCTTAAAAATAAAAATATATCTCTTATTTCCTCTAATTTTATATATGGACATTATTAATTTAAATTATTGTTGTAAAAAAGAAAAACTTGTTAATACTTTTTTTCATCGCAATAAGCAAAGCTCAAAATTCCTAAGGTCCATAACTCTATTTAATTTATGGAATTTAACTTCAAGTATTAATGTTGCACTCTAATATATTATTTTTATTATTAGTGAAAATTATAAGTAAAATTTATCAAATATAATAAAAATTTAGAAAATTTTATAATTTTTAATAAATTTCAATCAAGAATAAAAATATATTACTTACATTTTCATATTAGAACTTGATTGACTAAACATCAGAAAATAAAAAGAAAATTTGGTTGATTCCTTTATACTAGTAAGTTTGTTATTTTAATACTAGCAAAAACACGCACATGTGTTGTCACACTCTATGCATTTCCAAAAAAGAAAAAAGACAAGTTGAAAAATATAGTTAAAATGATATTGTCTCCAAAAAAGACTACACGTTGATATCAATTATTTTTTATTTGTTTCTAAAATTAGTTTATAGTTATTTTTGTGGTATTATGTTACTCTCGAAGATCTTGTGCTTTTTTGTCTTGTAACCATGTATATAAGAATTCTAGTGAAATAATGCAATAAGAGTTTAATTGTTTAGTTTTCATAATAATAAAAAATTTAAACAAAATAGCAAGTAAATGTTGCTAAATTCAAATTAGAGTTCATGACCAAATTTGATTGTGTTACATAGGTTTCAAAAGATGAACCAAATAAGTTTTGGAAGACAACTCACTTGCATAACCAAAAACTAAACACTCACTAAAGATCTAATATTATAGGTGTAGGGACCACTAAACTAGGTATTGTTACTAAGTCCTAGTGGAGGTCAATATGGCAATATGGTCACTACTTCCCTTATCTCCCTAATTTATAAGAATTGCAGAAGGATTTCTATATTACTTTACTAGGTGACATTACTCACCCTTATATAATTTCTTATTTGTGTATAGAGATTTTTTGTTGGCGTTTGGAAAGTTCCTTCATTTCACAAGATACGTGTTAGCTTTTGTTTCCCTTTATATAATATGCATCTTGGGACTTTGGACGCCACTAGGACACACACGTCTTTAGACGCCCCTTTGACTGTTGAATGCCTTTGGACACTAGAGCCTTTGAACTCCGATTTGAGTGGCTCCTTTTCCTTTGCATTTATTCATCATTTTCACTCATCCAATTCCTTTGGATACTGAACGTCTTTGGACACTAGAGTCTTTGGACACCCATTTAGATGACTCCCTTTTTTTATTCATCTTTTGACTTGTCCATACCCTTTGGATTCTATAGATGTTTGGACGCCCAATTAGCCTTTGGATAACATAAACGTAGGATGTCTCCTAGACCCTTTGGACACAAACGGCCTTTGGAAGCATTCGTGGCCTTTGGATATCGTAGTCCTAGGATTTAGAAGTTGCCTTTGGACGTTGGGGGTCTTTGGACTCATCCATAGTCTTTGGACAACGTCACCTTTGGATAACATTTGGTCCCTTTGGATGCACTCCAAGTTAGCATATTCCATCTTTCATTTCTTATCCACATTTATTATAACCATTTTAGATGTTTTGAATTGGTATATGAACTTAGACAAGGACAAATACACACATGGAAGGATTTGGCGAAAGCTTTCTTGGAACAATGAGCTAATTCAGGACTCCATTTGCAAGCCTCATGAATAATTTCATTACCTTCACGAGCAAGATCACGTCCTTCATTTCGAGCTTGTACACATGCTTCAAGAGCTACACGATTAGCTACAGCACCAGGTGCATTTCCCCAAGGATGTCCTAAAGTTCCTCCGCCAAATTGGAGTACAGAATCATCTCCAAAGATCTCCGTCAGAGTAGGCATATGCCAAACGTGAATACCTCCCGAAGCAACAAGCAGAACACCAAGTAGGGAAACCCAATCCTGAGTGAAATAAATACCGCGACTACGATCTTTTTCAACAAAATCATCACGTAAAGTATACATGGACATGGCTCAAAGTCGAACATAATTGAAGAATATGGTGAAGAAAGGTAATGAAACTTTTAAGATATATGTTTAGCATTAGAGAGAGGAAGCCACCCAAGTATAATCTCCTTTGTTCGAAAACAAAATGGTCACAATGTTCATTGATATGCTCCAATCACCCTTCTACAACCAAATAATTGGAAACGTGTCATCGAACGTCTCAAACTTCGTTGTCATAAGAGAACAAGTTGAAATGAGGGTAAGAAGTAGGAAGATTACTCATATGGTGATGGGATCGGTAAGTACAAAAAAGCCTCTAACAAACACTAACAACAGGAAATGAGGTAAAGCAAATATGGTGATATCCACACCAATTGTACCTAACTACAATTCTCTCCCTTTTGTACCAAACTACCTACCTCAATTTATGCCTAACCTGTAAATAGCAAAAATTTCTTAACCACCTTACCAACATGGGATGACCTATAGGCCACCACTACAACAAATTCCACCACCGTCAATGCCTTAAACAAATCAACTAAAAGTCCAACACCTTAATGCAAATAACACTCAAACCCTATTGTTGTAAAAATACCAACTCATTTTCCCTATGAAAATGACAAGGCTATCTCGTGGAAGTATAATGTTAAGGTACAAGAAATCAAGAAATGGGGAATTGAGAGTTGTCCCTAATATAGATGCCTTTACAATGACTAACATTTCAAGAATTCGTGGTATAACGTGAAGTGGTCATATTTGTTCTCCCCAAGATCTAAGAAAGGAAGGAATAGTGGGTCAAGAAGCAAGTCACAAAGGGAAGGGGAAAGAAAAAGAAATTTCAAAGGAAAAAATAAAGAAAGAGATAGATAAAGGCAAAAAAGAAGTATTTGATGAAGAGGTATATGAGTTCCTCAAATTCATCCAACAAATTGAATAGAAGCTGATTGATAAGTTGAATTGCATGCCAATGAGAATATCTCTATTGGGGTTATTGATGAACTCAGAAGCTCACCAAAAGTTATTAATGAAGATCTTAAGTGAAGCATATGCAACACACAACATCTCTCTAGACAAGTTTGGAGGCATCATCAAAAATATCATTATTAATAATTATCATGCCTTCCTTGATAATGACGTTCCAACTAAAGGAAGGGGGCATAATAAAACCTTTCATATTTCAATCAAATGTTTAGATCACATTATAGCTCAGGTGCTAGAGGACAACAGTTCATCACTAAATTTCATGCCGAAATCAACAATGGAAAAATTGTCTTGTGACGACACTTACATCAACCCAACTCTATGGTGGTGAGAGTTTTTTATGGCAAGCTTAGATAAGTTATGGGTAAGATAGAATTTTCTATTTAGATTGGTCCTTATGTTTTCCAGATAACCTTTCAAGTCATGGACATCATGTCAGCTTATAATTGCTTGCTATGGAGGCCATGGACCCATTCTGTGGGAGTTTTGCCATCCACTATGCATAAAAGATTGAAGTTTTTAGTGGATGAAAACTTGATCATCGTATATGGAGAAGAACTTTTACTATTGAGCAAATCATCCACCACACGCTATATTGAGGTTGTGGGCACAACTTATATGGAAACCTCACAAAAGAAACCCTAATTCTCAAATGTCACCATGTTGATAGCAAAAATCGTGATTAATGGATAATATCAATCGAGACATAGATTGGGGAGAAACCAAAAGGGCATTACAAAGCATATGGAGCTCTCGGAAAACTAAGATAGATGTAGATTGAGTTATAAGGTCACTAAAGCTGACAAGAGAAGGATATCCCTAAAAGAGGTTGGCTCGTTTGGAGAATAGTGAGCCAAAGATTAAGCGGATTCCTATTTGCGACTTTGATAGAGCATTTTTGAGACACCTAATAGTGACTTATGTTGGACATATTTGACATTATTTTTTGATTAATATTCACACATTGGTTGAATCTTGGGACATTGAGCTTAATTGAGGATAGTTGTTAATCTTTGCTTATTTTTAGACTTAATTTTCACTATGAGGTTGCTATCTTGTACAGGTCATATCTGATTGAACTTTTCCTAGTAAATTGGTGGGCTTGTTGGGCTGCAAAAGCTTCTATTCAAGTCTATTCTTCTTAGCATTTCTGAGCATGTAATCATTAGGAAGTTTAGTTAGGAAGTTTAGGAGTTAGTTAGTTAGTTAGTTAGAAACTTGTTAGAGACTCTTGAGTTTTGGGAAGTTGAAGGGGATTCTTGCATTGGAAGCTTTCCTCTCTGCTCAATAGTCTTTTGCTGCGTTTTTCTGAAATTTTTTCTCTTTTTCTTTCTTTGTATTTTTGCTGGGTTTTCTATGACAATGGCCATGGAAGGCTAAGCTTCTTTGTCAATTCAAGGTTCAGGAATGCAAATCAGTTTGAGTTCTTTATTCTTTATCTTCCTTATGCAATTTCTATCATTTGTCTTTCTAATTCTTAATCTGCTTTCATGTTTGCGATCTCGCTTTGAGTTTTGGATTATGTTCTATTAGTTAATCGATTGATAACCTAAAATCAACCAAGATGATCCTGAATCCATGCTAATTAGAGACTGCAATTGTGATCTCAATATGCATGAACGAATGTTAGATGATTATCTAAAGAAAATTAGGTTGATATGAAATTGCATCTTTCTTTAGAACCATGATAACTGATTGCATGATTGAATTCTTGAATTGATGTTCCACAATTCATTTAGAATCAATTTTATTTTATACAAATTTATTCACATAATTCCTGTTCTGCACTAAACCCCCTTTTCATATCCATTTTGGTTTCTGATACACAAGATTAGTCATAATATGACTGTGTCCTTGTGAGAATCGACCTAGGTTAGTCCCTACACTACAAAAATTAAGGAAAATCTAGTGATTTGATAGTGTGTCAACAACATTATCAAACTGGCACCGTTGTTGGGGTCAAAAGCTGTTGTGTCCTAATATTGTGATAGTTAAGTGTTTTGGTGTATAGATTGTTTGTGTGAGTTAATTTTTACTTTCTTTTGTGTTGTAGCACTGTTAGGGACAAAGTAGCAGTATAAATCGTTGTTGCACTAGTAGAAATCTTAGAGGCAGAAAAATTGAGTAATCCAAAATTAGCTGAAACTTGGTCACAAGATAGAAAAAAATTCATAAGTCAAGGTCACTGTGTTTTAACACAATGGGATGGCCCTGTTTTTGCCAAATTTAATTGTTTAGACCACTTTTTCAATCAGAGCTTCCAAAGTGCAAGGTTGGTATATACAGGGCTATGACTAAAGAGGATCGAGAAATAAGTGAAGACATTAATTTGATGTACCCTTGCACCCCTTGTGAAAAACTCCACAATTAAAAAAAATTGAATTTCCTGTGATTTACGAATATCTTTCAAAGTAATTGTAATACCACTCCTATCGCCTTGCCCATGGCTTTTAGGATCTTTTTGTTAAGTAGGATTGCATGTTTCCTTTTCAGTAATTATTAATGAAATACACTTTGTACTTTTCAATTTTTATCTTGTCTCTTATCTTTCTTCTCTTCATTTCAATTGTGCTCTTCGATTATTTTAGTCTTGTTAACCTCAAATTGCAGATCTAAAAATGGTCATCCTAAAAATAATAATGCTCATATGTCATCTTACAATTTTGATTATACCATTAATCAAATTGATGAGGATGACCAAGATAACCTTGAAATCCCAACTAAGTTGAGAAGATTGATAAAACAAGAATCCAAATAATCTAGCCCTACAAAGAAGAAATTGAAATAACAAATTTAGGGAGTAAAGATGTTAAAAAAGAAATCAAAGTTGGCACGACTATAAAAGAAAGTGGTTAGGATAGGTTGGTTCAACTTTTGCTTGATTATCATGACATGTTTGGATTAGAACTTAGCATAGTTGAACATCAGTTGCCGCTAAAACTTGAGTTCCCCCAAGTAAAGCAACAGTTAAGGCGAATGAAAGCTGAAGTATTGTTGAAGATTAAAAAGGAGATAGAAAACAATTTGACTCTGGTTTCCTTGTAGTACTTATGGTCCCAAAGAAAGATGGAAAGGTCATAATGTGTGTTGACTATAAGGATCTAAACATCAATAGCCCCAAACATGACTTCTCATTACCTCATATCAATGTGTTAGTGGATAGCACTACCCAACATGTTTTTTTCTTATTCATAGATGGATATTCACCATATAATCAAATTAAAATGGCACCAAAGGATATGGAAAAGACTACATTCATCACGATATGAGGAACATTCTACTATAAAGTGATAACATTCAAACTAAAGAATACTAGAGCGACGTACCAACGGGAAATAAAGACTTTGTTTCATGATATGATGCATAAACAGATCGAAGTTTATGTGGATGATATAATTCCTAAGTCAAAATCAGAAGAGGAGCATATAACCCATTTGCAAAATTTGTTTAAGCACTTGAGAAAGTATAAGCTCTGGTTAAATCCCTTTATATGTACTTTCAATGTAAGATTAGGCAAATTGTTAGGGTTTATGGTTAGTGAAAGATGTATATAAGTTGATCCTAATAAAGTGAAAGTGATTTTAGATATGCAAGCCCCTTGATAGCTTGAAGAATGGTCGTTTTTTCTCCTATCAAAATACTAGATTTTCCTATGTTATAGGTAGCACATTGTCAACCTAGGTCATTCTTCTCAAGGACACGTGGTTCTTGTATTTTCTAATTGTGCAAGGCTAATAAGATACAAAGCTGGGACGTAGATGCGTACTCGGCAAGAAACGTAAATGGGGGATTTTTACTGAGGAATGTATATTTGCAAGAAAAGTAAAGATTAACTAAAACATTCAAAGAAAGGTAAAGATTAAAAACTAACTATGATTACTACGATTACTAAGACCTAGTTATTCTACTAAAGTTACTCTAATTATTAAGACATATTTATCTTTACCACTATCCTGGTTTATCACTTAACTGGTTTTAATTCTGCTTCTTACTATGCAAATGATTTCTCAGTAGCCAAATTTCCTACGATGGATGTTTCTTTTCCTTTTTTAACTTATCTGTCTTGTTCATCCTAATCTTTGGACTTGTCCATACCCTTCGAGCGCTGTGGGTCTTTAGACTCTAAAGCCTTGGGACGACTCCTTTTTCTTTTTTTGTTAACATATCTTTCTAGTTTGTCTAGGTTTTTGGACCCATCCATACCCTTTAGATGTATGGGGGTCTATGGATGCTGGAGCTTCAGACGTTTCTTTTCCTCTTTTAACTTATCTGCCTGGTTTGTCCATGTCTTTGGATGCATCCATACCCTTTGGACTCTGAGGGTGTTTGGACGCCCCTTTATATGTTAGGGCCTTTGGATGTTCGTGTGGACAAGTCTCTTCCTTTTCATTATTCATCTTTTTTACTCGTCCAGGTCCTTTGAACGCTAGATGTCTTTGGACACTTTCATATCCTTTGAACATTAGGGTCTTTAGATGCCCATGTAGATAGATTCTTCCCTTTTTTGTTTATTCATCTTTTTGACTTGTCTAGGTCCTTTGAAAATGTTGGGATCTTTAGACATTTCCATAGCCTTTGGACGTTCACTTTTGACAAGGTAGACTTAGGATGTCTCATGGACACTTTGGATGTTGTGGGTCTTTGGACACGTCCAAAGCCTTTGGACGACATAGACTTAGGATGTCTCCTAAACCCTTTGGACGTTGGGATTCTTTGGACGCATATATAGTCTTTGAATGACGTAGACTTAGGATGTCTCTTGGACCCTTTGTACGTTGGGGTCTTTGGACGTCTTCATAATCTTTGGACACTCTCTTTGGACGACGCTGCCTTTGGATGACTTTTATACCCTTTGGACGCACTCCAAATTAACATATTCTAGCTTTCGTTTCTTAACCACGTTTATTATAACCACATTCGATGCACTTCTTGTTTAAAAAATATTTTAAAAAGATTGTTTTAACCAAAGTTATTAATAATCATTTTGGATGCACTTCCTATTTATGTATTAGAAAACTCCTAGAAATTTAATAATAGTCATCTAGATGCATATTTTATTTTAAAAATAAAATATCTACGACATTGTTTCTACAAAAACAACTACGTAACTTTGAATTCTCTATTACATAAGGAGATACGATACATATAGGTAGCACATTGTCAACCTAGGTCATTCTTCTCAAAGACACGTGGTTCTTGTGTTTTCTAATTGTGCAGGGCTAATAAGATGCAAAGCTGGAACGTAGATGCGAACTCGTTAAGAAACGTAAATGGGGGGTTTTTACTGTGGAATGTAAATTTGCAAGAAAAGTAAAGATTAACTAAAACATTCAAAGAAAGGTAAAGATTAAAAACTAACTATGATTACTACGATTACTAAGACCTAGTTATTCTACTAAAGTTACTATAATTATTAAGACATATTTATCTTTACCACTATCTTGGTTTATCACATAACTGGTTTTTATTCTGCTTCTTACTATGCAAATGATTTCTCAACAGCCAAATTTCCTACGACGATCGCTGAGCATTCGTCCATTGCTAACTGAGGGCTTACATGATCGTGGCCTCAAGTTTGGGATGGATTACACCCTTGGTTAATGTAGATTATCTATCCATTACCTATTGTGTTGTTAGAGCGGTTTCGATCGAATCCTAAACTAACATGGTCTATTCTTACTACGCATAATCGTAATTAAGCAAGAAAAGACTATGCTAACAGAAATCACAACATAGCAATAAAAGAACTATAACCATTCATTGATTAACCTGGAATATGATACAAGAGGAAGGTGAAGCGTTTGTGGATGAAGTATGGATCAACTTCCCACAACGATCACCAGTGGTAGTTGAAATGTTCCACCTACGTTGGCCAAGCACTGAGGGGTTGAATCACCAGAGTGTGCCAAATTCGTGGTTAGTCCTCTCTAGCAATTGGTCGCTACCCAAACTTTGGTCCTGCACCTACTCGGTTGACTAGGCGCTCTTTGAATCACCATGGAACAAAGAGGTAGGAAGTGAACTTAGGCTTGGGAATGGAAAGTGTGTATGCGTTAGGCTTAATGTATCTGTGTACTTTGCTTGCTTCTAACCAATGAACGTAACCATGCATCTGTACTTATACATGCATCAACTACTAACCAACTCTATAATCATAATAACTGAAATAACATATTTAACCACCTGACATTACAAACTTAATAGAAGTAACTACTCTAACAGACTTTCCAAATTACCACATGTTAAATTACATTTTATGCACGTGCTTGAATCTACCAAAGTGGAGTCAGTCTTTTAATGCCGGGATGGATCCGGATGGATGGTAGTTGATATATACTTTGGAGTTGGCATCTGGTCTGTAGTCGGCATCTAGTCTAGAGTCGACATTCAGTTTGGAGTCGGCATCCGAACTAGAGTTAGCACCCGGTATGAGGTCGATTCTACAGAGTTGGCTCTACAAGAGTCGACATGCAGAATCAACATCTGACTGCTTGATAATAGAGTTGACAATGCGGAGTCGACTTTGTCTGGTCCAGATGCTTCATTCCTCATCTGGTTTGACTTGGAGTCGACTTCATTTGGCCGGGACGCATTCGACCTCAACTAGGATGACTTCTTCTAAACCAGGATAGAGTCGGCCTAGAGGATTTTGTCTTGGCTGAGACGACTTCCTCGTCAAATTGACTTCGTCCGAACTCCCTTCTGATATGCAAAACAAGACTTCTATCTTTGTTAGCTAAAATAAGTAACTTAGCCTAGATTTGTATTTTCCTTAGTTTAACCTTGGAAATCTAAATCTTAGCCAATACATGATTCTTAACCACAAATTATAGTTTATTATACTCATCTAAAGACCTTATAGGGGTATAAAATATGCATTATCACCCTTTGTACGGAAAAAGAAATTTGTGGATTCTTGGGAAGGTTAAATTATATTAGCATATTTATATAACAATTGACCTCAACTTGTGAGCCAAATTTCAAGTTATTGCGCAAAACCTAAGTTGTGAGATGGAACGAAGATTGTCAAAATGCCTTTGAAAAGATCAAGCAATATTTGTTAGAACCACCTATCCTAGTGCCTTCGGTGCTAGGTAGACCTCCCATCATATACCTAGTTATGCTTGATGAATCTATGGGTTGTGTATTGGGACAACACAAAGAATTTGGATCAAAAGAACATGTCATTTATTACTTAAGTAAAAAGTTCACAGACTGTGAAGTAAGGTGTTTTTTGTTTAAAAGAACTTGTTATGCTTTGGTGTTACTCAACAATTAAGACAGTATATGTTAAGCTATACTACTTGGTTGATTTCCAAAATTGATCCAATTAAGTATATCATTGAGAAACCTACCCTTATCGGAAGAATTGCCCGTTGGCAAATGCTATTATCTGAATATGATATTTTATGTGTCCCTCAAAAGGAAGTCAAAGGCATTGCCTTAGTCGAATACTTGGCCTATCAACCCATAGAAGATTACCACTCAATGCAATGTGAGTTCCCTGATGAAGACATAATGACCTTGTTTGATGAAGAAAATCATGTGAATAAAAGAAAGTGGACTCTTGTATTTGATGGGGGCGTTGAATGCATTAGGCATGGGAAAATAGCATTGTTATTTTGAAACTTGTGACTTGTCATTCCTTCTCGATTGACAAATCCTTTCTTTCTTGTTAGTATTCATTGTAATATCATTTTATCTGTTATTTTGCCTTCATATACAACTTGTTTTTGTATTCACAATTTCCTTCTCAAAGCAATACAATTACTTTCTTCTCCATTGTTGATTCATTGATTCATCTTGATCATTTCTTTGTGCGATGTACTAAAAATGAAACATGCAATAACATAGCCAAAACATTACAATTACGGCGAATAGTGTTAAAAAATCACGGGAGAGACGATGGGCCTTTGACTTGTTCTAACAAAGGCAATGACTAATCGACAATTGCTTATCCTGAATAACATAATTGTAGCATGTCACGGAAGAAGTCTCCAACAAGTCAAAACAAAAAAAGACAAAATGAAAGAAAATTAAGTTATCTCTTCCATAAGTGTTGGGGCATTTGAAACCTTAAGGGGATCAGAGGTCGAAAAGAGGAATATACTTGTACAAAAATCTCACATTGTACATTATGCATGCATTGCATATCACCATACATTCCATATACACATATTGCACATTAAGGAACCACTCTTGTCAAGTTAAAATAATAAAAAAAATATATAATATTTTTTTCTTTTGAAGTGTAAAATAAACATTTTTTATGTTATACTAATTTTACACATTTGATTATAAGTAACCGACTTAAGACAAATGTTGTATAGTGCTAATTCCTTCCTTACACATGAATATACAAGGTAATAAAGTTCGTCGTGTATTCTTCATAATTTTTACTTCAACCACTATATATTGGTAAGTTTTTATCTTTGGAGGCCTTGATTTTGACTTCAATAAAATATATCAAGAAATGAATAAGGCCTTGCCACTTTAACTTTTATCTTAGCCTCTCATACAAACATATATTTTTTTATATAAAACTTTGTGACAAAATTGTTTATACACATATTGTTTTCTTGCTAAAATAGCATATGTGTTGTGAGTTAAGGGTTATTAAAGTTAAGTGGATTTACTACTTAACAGAAACTTTTTTTTGCTATGGTAATATATAATGTACCATGAATGTAAAAATTGTCAAAGTTGGAATAGTTTAGTTAGTTAGAGCATGTGTGGGTGAACCACAAGGTCCGAAATTCAAGTTTTTTTTAGCAATTTTTTATTTATTTTTATTTCATATGGTAACATTATATATAGTAAATTAAAATTAAACTTAAAATTAACAATTGTTATTATACCTTTGTTTTTTTAAGTATCCTTGCCTTTTAATTCATTTTAAATTCTAATTGATCCTAAATTAGGTTCTATTTATATAAAAAAGAGATAAAGTTTAAAGAATTTAAAAATCAATATATTATTTCCATGTCTACATATATACAAGTAATATGCAAATTATACTTAAACCGATCCGACATACAAATTAAAATATTAGTATTTTAATGTTTTCCAAAACCTTAATTCAAGTTGTGAAAAAAAAACTAGTAATATAATTGGAAAGTGATTTTTATGTTTAAAAATCATTATAACTATTGTTAACAAGTTTGGATAAATTAGTTTTAACTCTATTGTTAAATAAAGAATAATATAAATAAATAAGAAAAAATTAAATAAAAAGAGTGATAACAAACATATAAGATATATAATAAACTGTCTATTTATATGTAAATGTACTTTTAAAAAAATATAAACATATCTCTTATTTTCTCATAATTTTATATATGGGCATTGTTAATTTAAATGCTTATTGTAAAAAAATTCAATAACCTTTGGATGTTGGAATATTTGGACGCAAGAGCATTTAGACTTCTAATTGAGTTGCTCCTTTTCCTTTTCATTTATTCATTTTTCTTTTACTCGTCCAGGTTCTTTGAATGCTAGATGTCTTTGGACATGTCCACAGCCTTTGAATGCAAGAGCCCTTGGACTCCAATTTGGGTGATACCCTTTTTTATTCAGCATTTTTACTTGTCCATTCCCTTTTGACATTAAGGGTTTTTGTGCGCCCACTTTGGACGTTAGGGTCTTTGGACGCCCCCCTTTGGACAACTCTTTTTTCCTTTTTTGTTAACTTATCTTTCTAGTTCGTCCTAGTCTTTAGAGTTGTCCATACCTTTTGAGTACTGTGCGTCTTTGGACGCCCACTTTGGACGCTGGAGCCTTAGGACGATTCCTTTTCCTTTCTTGCTAACTTATCTTTCTGGTTTGTCTAGGTTTCTGGACTCATCCATATCCTTTAGATGTTAGGGGTATTTAGATACCCATTTTGGACGTTGGAACTTTTGGATGCTTCTTTTCCTTTTTTAACTTATCATGTCTAGTTATCTTGATCTTTGGGGCTTGTCCATACCCTTCATTAATCTGTGGGTTTTGAATTTCTAGCCTTGGGACAACTCCTTTTTCTTTTTTGTTAACATATCTTTTCTAGTTTATCTAGGTTTTTGGACTCATCCATACCCTTTTAGATGTATAGGGTCTACATGGACGTTGGAGCCTTGAACATTTCTTTTCCTCTTTTAACTTATCATGCGGTTTGTAAAGTGTCTTTTGATGCATACATACCCTTTGGACTCTGAGGGTGTTTGGACGCTCCTTTATATGCTGGGACCTTTGGATGTTCATGTGGACAGATCCCTTCCTTTTCATTATTCATCATTTTTACTCGTCCAGGTCCTTTGGATGCAAGATGTCTTTGGACACATCCATATCCTTTGGACATTAGGGTCTTTAGTTAGTTACAACATGTGGTGGTTAACTACAAGATCAAGAGTCAACTGTTTTTAGTAATTTTTATTTAAATTTTTTTTATATATTAACATTACATATAGTAAATTGAAATTAAACTTATAAATAACAATTTTTATTTTACCTTTGTTTTTTTTAAGTATCTCAAATTTTAATTCATTTAAAATTGTAATTGATCTTAAATTAGCTTCTATTTATAAAAAATAAAATTAAAGTCTAAAGATTTTAATAATAAATACATTATTTCCATGTCTAAATATACGAGCAATATGTAAATTATACTTAAACCAGTCCTACATGGAAATTAAAATATTAGTATTTCAATGTTTTCCAAAACCTTAATTCAACTTGAGAAAAAAAAAACAAGTAATATAATTGGAAAGTGAATTTTATGATTAAAAATCAGTATAACTATTGTTAACAAGTTTGGATAAGTTTATAAGTTTGTAATAAATCATTAGTTTTAATTTTATTATTTAATAAACAACAACATAAATAAATAAGAAAAAAAGCTAACTAAAAGAGTGATAACAAACGAATAAGATATATACTGGCAGAAACACACACGTGTTGTCGAAAAGGAAAAAAGACAAGTTAGAAATATAGAGACAATAAAACTCACATTATATTAGGTATAAGTTAACACAATTGATTAGAAACCGCACTGAACCTAAGGCTTAAATAGGAAATACTATTAAGACTCAGAACTCGGAATTTTTTTTATGTTTTTTTCCAAAAATAATTAAAGTAACATGTACACAATGGATAAGAAAACTAGGTAATGTTACCCTAATTTGTGTTTAGTTAAAGTTGTAAAAATCCAACTCATGCTTTTGATCTCAATGGTCACCAAGTTCATTCAAGATATCAAATTATCAATCTCTTTTACAGAGCCAGAGGAAATGAAGGATTCAGTTGTGAAATGTGCATTGGGAATATCATAGTGCAACTACAAACCTCAATTTTAGGCTTTCATCATCGCATAGACAACTCACATTTCAATTTTGGGAATGAAGCATCAGCAAAAAGCTTCCAACTGTGTCCTGCTAAGCTTTCTAACAGTAAATTCCTTAACTTCTCCATGACTCATAACACACAAGTAAGCACTACGTAAGAGATATAACAATGCATTTATTTCTCTATAAAAAAATCCAGCTTCATCCACAAATGGAAAAGGCTGAAAGAGCATGCAGCATGCAACTCTTAAGATTTTCCCTTTTTTCTCAATACCACTAACTCAAAGTTATGTAGGTGCCGAATGTGTGAAGCATACCATCAGGGGAGAAAACCTACGGGCATCAGGTTGTCTCTAGAGCAATTTCGTTAACGTCTATATCTGCTTTGTTCTCTTTCCCAAATAGAGTGGCCTGCAAGAAGAAGGTTATTTTAGTCTAAAGAGAAGGGAGAACAAATTCACACAATTACTTGAGCTACTAATTCGCACATTACAGCTTTCACAGGCATTTTCATTTCACATTGGCATTCCCGCAATTTTCATTGCATAAACTTGTGTGTGTATCTTGGTCAGAAATCTTTTATGTCAATTTATTTTAGTCAAGGAAGCAGCTCACGATTTTGGTTTTTCGATTCAGCTTCTTCAGGGTGCCTGTAAACCCTTAAAATGTTCCAGATACAACACGAATGGTGGAACCTGGAACAAGGATTTATAATTTTTTCAAGTAGACGAAGCATTCGTGTCTGTGACCTGGTTAGAATTTTTTCTAGATCCCCTTTTAGGCCTAGAATCAATAATAGCATTTAAAACATCGTTGGGTTCTAATTCTGTATTGCGAATCTCAGAGTTTAGAGCAGCATTTTTCTCTTCTTCCTCAAAAGCTTGGTCAGTTTTCTCTTGTTCTTCTTTTGCCTTTCTGAAGATTGCCTCCATATCTTCAGCAGATACTGGCTTTGGTCTATTGATTTGTCTCTTTCTGCCAATGTGAAAATAATTAGAAGTTTCCAGTCAGACTAAACAGGAACAGGGAAAAGTAGGCATTATAGACATTAGATTTAAGATATTTTGAACATCTAATATCAATGATTAAAACTTAAAGGTACATGCAAACTAAAGATACCACCTATTTGAAATCTTAGAAAATGTTAGTAACTCAGTTCATTTTCACTTAATCAGGTTCCCATTTTATATACTCCAGTTCTCAAAGAAAGCATATCTATCAAACTTACCATTCAGTGGAGTGAATAACTTAAAAAACTATGCTTCAAAGATTGATTAGTCTGTCAAGTATACCAAGGGAAACAAGATAGAAATTTCATTCCAATGATTGCTTGTCTGGGTTGTCTGAAATTGTTTTCCAGATTGTGATCAGATCAGATCTCTTGATCTCTTTATCGTAACCAATGAATTGAAGACATATATTAAGACTTGTCAACTACATTTATGCATCTTGCCTTGCACAACAAAATTGTAAATGACAAAAGGTGGAAGCAGCAGATGCTTACGTGTTTCCAACCTAGGAACCAAGAAAGCCTCCAACACCATCATACTCTCTTATGAAGTCATGTAATTCTTTGTTCATGACACATATGAAGAAAACACAACCTGGGAACAGTGGCTTTGGTTTAATGGAGTAGGAACCATTCTTCAACTTCCTTTTCACATTGACAGATGGAGCATATATCTAAAACCAAACACTGCCCCGTAAATAAATAAACTAACCTTGTATGAAAGGTCACTTGGTGAATTTAATTTTTATTTTTCATCCCCTAATCGCTACAAACACCAATTAACAGAACAGACTGCAAGCACTTATTTCAACAAGGTTCAAGCAAAAATTGATTAAAATAAACTCTGCGTAATGTAAGCTTTCATTTCACAAGAGCTGATTAAAATAAACACTTAAACCCTTAATAAAACATAACATAATGTTTAATTAAATAATTGAAGCAAAGCTTCCTAAACCACCAAAAATGCAGTGAAATTTGGTAGCAAAAAAAGAACCTTAAACTGGACGTGGGGGTAGTTGTTGGCGAGTGAGCGAGCGATGAGCCTTAACTCGGGAAACGAGAATGACCCACCATTGGGGACCCAACTTGGCGAGGTTGTCGAGGTTGAGCTAATCCATCAACGAACCTTTCTGCTTCTTCGGCTTCGCGATTAGCCTCTCCTCCAATTGCTGTTTGGGTGGAGTGAGAGAGAGACTGTGTGGAAGTGTGATGGATTCCATGCTACAAACACCCCTCTCAAACTCATATCTTCTTTTTCTTCTTCTTCTACTACCCACGATACTCATCCCTCTCCACTCTTTTTCTCTTCTCTTGTTTTCTTTTAATTTACTCACCTCACCCCTCTCTTGTCTCTCCGAGAAGGGTGCCAGATAACATGCTTCAAACTACGAAAACACCCCTCTCTAATTACATTAAGATTTGAATTTAAATTTTAAATTTTAAATAAAAAATAAATGATGCTACTGTTCATTATTCTTGTCTGCCTAAATCATTATAAAAATTCAAATCAAATTATTTTTTCAATTAAACACTCACTTTTTCACCCAATAAATATAAATAGCTTCTTTGTAATGAAATTTTCATTATTCATCTTCTATTTTTTTATTTGTTCTTTGCTGATTTCAAAAGTGAAAATGTGGAATCAAACTCAATCAGGAATCGAGAATCGTTTGAAGGTGTAAGATCAATCCAACTCTAATAGCCTTCATCGTGGACCAATACCTTTGCGATAATAATTATTTTGAGACGCGTTCCACCTTTCATGAAAGAACTTATGCCTTCCTCATCTCAAATTCATCATTCATTCAGGTTTGACAACACTTTATAATGTCTTTTTTTTCATTTTCTCTCCTTTTTATTTCTCGAACCTTTCACTATATTTTTGTTCCAAAACATTTTTTTTCAAAGTAATTATTAATATGAACATATTTTTCATTAGATTCAATTTGGTTGTGTTTAAAATCTTAAGAGTCTTAGACAAAAGTTCCTCACACAAGTATTTTGACACCTATGTTTCTTAACCAAAGGTTCGGAGTTCAATCCCCGACCATTCCATATAATGTTACAATTTGACTACCAACGTACCCTAAAATGGGCCTACCTGGTATGGGATTAATAGTTGAGTAAAAAATAAATTCAATTATATTATTTATGCATTTACTTTTTTTATAATTACAAAAAAATTATTTAAGATTTTATATTACTTTTTTATAACAACAAAAAATGTTGTTAGGTGCTTTCGTTTTTTTTTTTTTCCATTGAGGTTTGAACTATCATTGGATCTCACTGAACCGCCCACCTATCCTCCCGAGGATAAGTTTGGTTTCAAAACCCCAGTTCATAGTGTTCTAACAAGTAGACAAAATATGTATTAGAACTAACAAGTATAAAGAAATTAATTATTTTATTTTATTTCTTATAAATTCCATCAATCCAAACATTAAATTTCACTTTAAAATCATCTCAGTTTATATTATTTTCGTTTTCTTCCTCTCCATTTCTTGTATTATTTCTTAGATATTTTAAAAGGTTAAAATCTCATAAATTATTTTGTTAATTTTTTTAAATTAATATTTTTTTACCATTAAAATAGATATTTTTGGTTATTCTCCGTATTTGTATTAATTTTCAAAGTGCGTCTATATTTTTTGCCAGATTTTGAATTTTTATTTTATTTTTAATCAATTTTAGGAGGCAAAGAATTTGGAGGAGATATTGAATGAGTATATATCCTTGAAAGAAGAGAAAATGATGTTGGATCAACAAAGAAGCATGGAGATGCAAGAGAAAAATCATATTCATATGTTGTTGCAAGGGATACAAAATGCTATAAATTCTTACAATGCTTTTCGAAGGCCACCTTCACCGAATGTAACAGTGATGAACCCAAACCCTACTACAGTTCCTCAACCAGTATTTTGTAGCAAAACTCCTTCGGGTACGTCATTTTCCCTTGCTAATCATGAGTTGAAAATTTGGTTATTATTACAATTCTTGTTTAAGTTTTTATGTTTTAGTGGTGATCAATTTCAAGGTGGTCTACAAAAGCAATTGTTGTTGCATGAGCCTTATTTGCTTGCAATTTTCTAGAAATTTGATAATCACACATGCAATAGGTATTTAAAATTGTGTAACTTGTGGCATCTATTAAGCTTAGGGATATTCCTGTTTGTATTTATGTTAGCTTTGATAATTTTAAATAGTTGTTGCAATGTCACATTTGTTGATCTACTACATTCACATAGTTTCATGACAAATGAAAAGGAATTGTAGTTATGTTGTAGTTGTGATTCTACACTATAATTATAAATGGTTAATATTATGAAAATATAGACTTGGTCTTTTTTATAAACATTAGTTAATTTATTCTTAAGGCATACTAAAGTACCTCAGGGTAATTGATAAAATTTCAAAATTAAGACCAATAATTTTTTGTGATAATAAGAATTGAGAAAGCATGAATTAACATGCAAATTTAAAATAAAGCAGTATTTTTAAAATGAAATTCATTATTGTTAGTTTAAAATATTTGCATGTTTACGAAAATAAATGGATGAGGTGAATGAATAATGGAACGTTGGTGTTAGGTCCTAGAACCTAGAAAAGCGTTGTTGATGTGAGTGTGAAAAGTATGGAATGTGTTACATTTTCGTCACTTAGTCAGTTTGATGTTGTTCTCTTTGACACGTGTAGAAAGTTTATAAATTAATATTTTACAATTTTTTTGGAGTTGACACTAACGTATTGAAGTAACATTTTATGATCAATTTTCAATTGAATTGAAATATGACATGACCTTCAACATTTTAGGATGTTTGAATGATATATTAACATTGCTTTTCTTTCTTGTTAGGTATTTCTCCCATTATCAATGTTACTTGTGTTCCTCAAAACATGTCTAACATACCGTCACTGTCTAAGTCTGTCAACACCAATATAGAAATTAGAAATTTCTCAACACCTATTACCAATGCATCTGACAAGAAGAGAAAAGATAATCAAACATTGAATGTCTCTACAGTTGCAAAGAAACCTCGTGGTAGACCACCTGGCAAGAAAAATCTTGTCGAAGGTATAATTCTCTCTTAGCTTGTACATCTGTCAAGTATATGCTAAGTTTTCATAATGTCATCACTTACAATTTTTACTATATCATCATTTTTAGGTCAAAACACACTACCAGCACCAAGTAATATTGTCAATAACCAAGTAGTACTTTCTCAGTCCTCTTCCAACACTCAACCATCAAGTGAGAATTGCATAATTGACGGATTACAAGTTCAAGGATCTAGTGTTTCTAAATGCTTATCCAATCATCCTTCATTTCTTGTTCCAACCAATTCACCAATTCCAGAGACACCTTCTAGAACATATTCCTCTCACATTGGTACATTTTCTCCTATTGAGGTTTCTCTTGTTGCTGCATGCAATGGAGAGACCACTCCCTCTTCTAACACTACAATTACAACTAAGAAAGTTATGGTTGACCCTACAAAACAAATGACTTATATAGACAATAATAGTCCATGCATTTCTCCGATCGAAGTAGATACAAATCAAACAAGTAAGAGGGATTGTATGGGGAGCAAATTGAACTTTAACGCCTTTGATATGCCTAAGAGCTTGGATAAATCATTGTCTAAAGAGGTTTCTACATCTAAGTCTGACAAGAAAGTTGACCAATCTAACATTGAATTTTCAAACATGGATTTGGATTGCTTATTTGGTGAAGTCTTAAATGATTTAGAAATATCTTCTTTTGAAGATATTGATTTTTCCGACCTTCCAAATCCAACGCATTCCAAGGATAATGCTTCATGGTATTGTTTTTATTTAATATTTCAATTTAGTCTTTGTTATTAATTTAACGATTTTATCTAACATTTTTTTTGGCTTCATTTGAATAGGTTTGATGATGAATGCAACACCAATCCGGTTATATATGATTTACCATCAACTTCAACAAAGCACAAAAATTAACATGAATACACAAGGTAATAAAGTTCATCGTGTAGTCTTCATAATTTATACTTTAACCACTATTTATTGACAAGTTTTCATGTTTGTAGGCCTTGATTTCAACTTCAATAAAATATATCATGAAATGAAGAAGGCCTAATCGCTTTAGCTTTTATCATGGTCTCTCATAAAAACACATTTATTTAACATTAGTCTTTGTGTGAGAATTGTTTACACAAGTGTTGTTTTGTGCTAAAATAGCACGTGTGTATTGAGTTAAGGATTATCAAAGTTAGGAGGATTTATTACTTAATAGAAACTTTGTTTTACAATCATAATATATAAGGTACCATGAACATAAAAATTATAAAAATTATTGGAAAAGTTTAGTTAGTTAGAGCATGTGATGGTTAACCAAAAAGATAGAGATTCAAGTTTCTTTTTTTAATGATTTTTTATTTAAATTTTTATTTTACATATTAACATTATATACAGTAAATTAAAACTAACTTGAAAATAACAATTTTTACTATACCTTGGTTTTTTTTAAATTATCCTCAACTTTTAATTCATTTTAAATTTTAATTGATAAATCTTGTAGATATTATATTTTAATATGTTCTATTTATTAAAAAATCAAGATAAAGTTAAAAAATTTAAAAATCTATACATTATTTCCACGTCTAAATATACGAGTAATATGAAAATTGTAATTAAACAAGTATCGACATGCAAATTGAAATATTAGTATTTTAATATTTTCAAAAACCTCAATTTAAGTTAAAAAAAAACTAGTAATATAATTGGCAAGTGATTTTATATTTAAAATTAGTATAACGATTATTAACCAGTTTGGATAAGTTTAAGAGTTTGTAATAAATCATTAGTTTTAACTTTATTGTTTAATAAATAATGATATAAATAAAGAAGAAAAAAAATTGAATAGTAATAAAAAAAAGTAAGAGATATAATAAATTTTCTCTTTATATGTATATGTACTTTCTGAATAAATATAAATATATTTCTTATTTCCTCTAATTTTATATATGAATATTATTAACTTAAATGCTTATTGTAAGAAATAAAAATCCTTTGTTAAGATTTTTTTCATCACAATAATCAAAGTTCAAAATTCCAAAGGTCTATAACTCTATTTAATTGATGAAATTTAACTTGAAGTACTAATGTTGCACTGTAATATATTCTTTTTATTATTAATTAAAATTATTAAAAAAATAAAATTATAAGTAAAATTTATCAAGTAAAAATTAAATTTTGAAAATTTTATAATTTTAATACATTTCAAACGATAATAAAAAAAAATATTACTTAAATTTTCATATTAGAATTTGGTTGACTAAACATAAGAAAGCATAAAGAAAATTTGGTTGATTCTTTTGTACCGGTAAGTTTGTTATTATAATACTAGCAAAAATACACATGTGTTGTCACACTATATGCATTTTAGAAAAGAAAAAAAAGGCAAGTTGAAAAATATAGTTAAAATGAGATTGTCTCCAAAATATTATACACGCTTGATACAATTTTTTTTTTTTATCAATTTATACAATTAGTTGATAGTTATGTTTATGGTATTATGTTACTCTAAAAAACCTTGTGCTTTTTGAATTGTAACCATGTATATAAGAATTATAGTAAAATAATACAATGTTCAATTGTTAAGTTTTCATAATAATAAAAAAGTTAAACACAAAAGCAAATAAATATTGCTAACTTCAAATTGGAGTTCATGACCAAACTTGATTTTGCTGCATAGGTTTCAAAAGAAGACCCAAACAAGTTTTTGAAGACAACTCACCTCCATAACCAAAAACTAAACACTCAATAAAGATATAATATTATAGGTGTAGGAGACCACTAAAGTAGGTGTTGTTTCTAAGTACCAATGGAGGTCAGTATGGCAATTTGGCCACTACTTCCCTTGCCAATTGATAAGAATTCCATAAGGACTTCTATATTACTTTACCATGTGAATAAAAAAAGGCTTCCATGTAACTCTCTTTTGACCACTAAAGTAGGTGTTGTTGCTAAGTCCCAATGGAGGTCAATATGGCAATATGGCCACTACTTCCCTTGCCTACCTAATTGATA
Organism: Mucuna pruriens; assembly: GCA_025330945.1. Taxonomy (NCBI): domain Eukaryota; kingdom Viridiplantae; phylum Streptophyta; class Magnoliopsida; order Fabales; family Fabaceae; genus Mucuna; species Mucuna pruriens. The sequence goes on from JAENHJ010000537.1 coordinate 3,056,509, forward strand.
AGAATTCCATAAGGATTTCTATATTACTTTACCATGTGAATAAAAAAAGGCTTCCATGTAACTCTCATTTCCTTCTTTTTGGGTCATGACTCCAACTAAACTTTATTAGAATAAATCCGACCAGAGATATAGAGGAATACAAGAAAAGATTATGACAACAATATTTAAAAACAACTTTTACATGAACTAAAGACGAGGCTATCTTCTCCTCCATGATTCAGTTATTTGCATTATTGAACAAATAAAAGCCATAAGATATGCTAGAAACAATTGTAAAACAATTATACTAAAAATAACCTTGTTTAAATCAAATAGACCTATTATAGATAGTAACATTTGAATATTTAACATAGTATATTCAAGATTCGAATTTGAGACTATTGACTAAATTTAATCAATTACATATCTCTTTGGTCCACGTGCTTAGCTAATTCTTGAATATTCATTTCCCTTGAAGTTTTTCACAACCCAAATTGTGACGTTAAGCTGGGTGGGCCGAGACCAGGTCGGCCACAAAGGAGTCGCCACCGGTGTTTTGGTTTAGGGAACGCCAGGAAACCTAACGGAAAGGCTGGTCTTGAATCAGAAATATGGGTTCGGGAGTTGGTTACACGCTAGGGGCATAGGGGCCCCCAGCATGCCTATCACTTGATAGTTACCCTTAGCTAGCTATATGGGAAGAGGGACCGTGCTTGTATTTGGGTTGTGTTTTTGGTCTAAGTCCTGGGAAGAAGGAGGTTCAAGTAAGGTGTTCTGAGAGTTTTGGGATTTAAGATTTGAGGAATTTGGGATTTGACTTGATAGAGGTGTGCCCTCTAGGCCTACGTACCTCGGCTTTAGAGGGTTCAAAGTCTACGTAGTTCTGGGGGGTGTTGCTAGAAAGGGTGAGGCTGGTCAATACCAGCTTGGTTATGGGAGAGGTTTGAGAGATTTGGGAGGCTTGGGAGAGGTTGGAGAGATTTTTCTTTCAATTTTTTGGAGTTTCTACCCCGGAAAAATTGCCCCCCTCTACTCTTCATTTTGAGGCTTTTTATAGGCTTGGGATTGGGCTGGTGGTTGCCCCCATATCCCTTGATTCTCTCCTGGTAGGTGCTGAGTCTGTTGCAACTACCTTCCAAGATATTATTTTATATGAGTCAAGGTGGGTCTCGGGAAGACTCAGTCTTGGGAAGACTCAGTCCCGGACAGTTTTGGGGTACAACAAAGTTTAATCTAACTAACTAATTGTTCCTTGGCTCAATGCGAGGCTGTCATAGCCAATTATTTTTTTTCCGTCCATAGCCAATTAAATCTCAATACTAGGCCACTTTTGTCATGCATTTATCTAGTGGACAACAAGGCAATCCACCTCTTATTGATTTGGCAAACAACATCAAATAGAGAGTAGAGATGACTTCTAACAACCAACATTGCAATAATTATTGATTTGGCAAACAACATTAAAACGATGTAGGAAATGATGTTCATCCAGTTGAGAATGTGTTACTTTGAAGCATTTTGTTGAAGAAAATCAACAAATGTTCATCACATTAGCGAATCCAGTAAGTAACTCATGATATATGTTAATTATTTCTTTCATTTCTCAATAGAGACAGTAAAACTCAGACATCACATTAAGTATCAGTTAACACAATTGATTAGAAATGGCACTGAACCTAAGGCTAAAATAGGAAATACTATTAAGACTCAAAACTAAGAATTTTTTTATTGTTTTTTCCAAAAATATTTAAAGTAACATGTACACAATGGATAAGAAAACTCGGTAATGTCATCCTAATTTGTCTTTAGTTAAAGTTGTACAAATCCAACTCAAGCTTTTTATCTCAATACTCACCAAGTTCATTCAAGATATCAAATTATCAATCCCTTTCACAGAGCCAGAGGAAATGAAGGATTCGGTTGTGAAATGTGCATTGGCAATATCATAGTTCAACTACAAACCTCAATTTTAGGCTTTCATCATTGCATAGACATCTCAGATTTCAATTTTGGGAATGAAGCACCAGCAAAAAGCTTCCAACTGTGTCCTGCTAAGCTTTCTAACAGTAAATTCCTTAACTTCACCATGACTCATAATACACAAGTAAGAACTAGGTAGAGATATCACAATGGATTTATTTCTCTATAAAAAAATCCAGCTTCATCCACAAATGAAAAAGGCTGAAAGAGCATGCAGCGTGCAACTCTTTAAAGCTTTTTTTCTTTTTTCTCAATACTACTGACTCAAAGTTATGTAGGTACTGATGTTTTATGATTACCGCCGAATGTGTGAAGCTTACCATCAGGGGAGAAAACCTATGGGCATCAGTTTGTCTCTAGAGCAATTTCTTTAACCTAAGAATAAGGCATGTATAGATACAGAACCTACAGCGATATATAATTATTAGTCACTACACACTAAATGTAGCTTAATTTATATTTATGAAAATGTTCATAATGTATGGATATAATCAGACTAAAAAACATAAATCATGCGTGCATAGGTTTGTGCCTGTGTACCTCACTACATAGGTATGAGCGAAGTCTACTGTGATATACTCAATCTGGTGGTTCTCATGCACCAGCTAAAAATAATTGCAAAAATATCTCTTCTCTATGTTAAATTTAGCATATGCAAACTAAAGATACCATCTATTTGAAATATTAGAAAATGTTAGTAACTCAAGTTCATTATAACTTAACAGGGAGCCCTTCTTACAAACCTCTCAATTTTCAAAGAAAGTACATGTATCAAACATTCTATTCAGGAAGTAGAGAGTATACCTTTATATTCAACCATGGATTAATATGAAAAGTATATCAAAGGAAACAAGATAGAAATTTCATTGTGTTCATATCTATAATTTTAGGGAGGTTATAGAGTGTATATAAAACTGTGGGAAAATCTCTTTTCTCATTGCCTCTCAATCAGTCGTATTCAAGGGCTCCTTTCTGATTCTATCAGGATATCGCTTGAGCTATCTGACCTCTATCCCGTTCCAAAGGCATAGTCCATCATAGAACTGCCCTATGTGACTTTTGTCTCTATCACATGGCATCTCACTTCAGTATTTAATGTGATTTGTACGATCTTGTTCCGAGACCGGCTGATGTCACCACTTAAGGTGTCGACTGCCCGATCGATCCACAACCCCATAAGCGCTAAGCGAGCGAAAAGTGCTTCAAAGCACCAAGTGGTTGAGGCATTGTCCCTGGTGCCTGGACGTCTAGTCTGCCCCTATACTTATGAGTTCTGGCCAGTCGCTTGGGTGTCGGTTGGTAGTCTCTAAGGATTGATCGTTATTTCTTCTATCAAAATACTAGATTTTTCCTTATGTTAAAAGTAACACATGGTCAACTTAGGTCATTCTTCTCAAGAATACGTTTATTCTAATGTTTCTAAGGTGCAAGGCTAGAAAATAATTACAAAGCTGGGAAGTAGGATGCGGACTCAGTGAGGATTATAAATGGGGGTTTTTACAAGAAAAGTAAATTTGGCAAGAAACATAAAGATTAACTAAGGTAATTTAAGGAAAGTAAAGATTAACATCTATCTATGACTACTAAAATTTCTAAGTTTACCAAGACTATTAAGATTACTATGACATATTTAGGCTATCATGTATCCTGATTTACCACTTACTAATTTTAATTCTAATTCTTACTATGCTAATGATTTCTCACCAATCCAATTACCTACGACGATCACTGAACATTCGTCTCATGCCAACTGAGGACTTAAACAATCGCTACCTCGAGTTTGGCAAGGAATATGCACTTGATTGATGTAGATTATCTACCTATTATCTATTTGGTTGTTAGAGTGGTTCCGATCGGCCCATAAACTAACGTGTTCTAATCTTTACTACACATAATCATGATTAAGTAAGGAAAAGATTATGCTAACAAAAATAAAAACATCATAGTAAAAATAGAATCTTGATCATTTATTGATTAAACGGTAAAATAACCTTGTTATTTATTAATTATTAATATTGATTAATTAGTTATTCATTTATTATATATAAGATAAGAAATAATAATTAATTAGAGTAAAATAAAAATGAAATTATGTTAATTTTTCTATATTTTAAAAATAAAGACGAAAAATACTATAAGGTAGCTGAACATAAATACTAATTATTACTAAAGAAATTTATCAGATTTATATTATTTAAACACCTATATTTTGAATGAAAATTTGTAAATATTAGATGATTTTGTATATTAAATTAACACATAAAATATGATTTGAATAAAAAATAATTAATTTAAAATTTGAATTTAAATTTAAAATAAAAATAAATGAATGTACCTATTATTTTCTTTTGTTTTTGTCCAAAGTGCCCCAAAATTCAAATAGAATAAATTTTCTTACTCAAAACACTCACTTTCTATCTATCATTATAAATAATCTATGTAAATTGAAGTTTTCATCGGTAATTGGATAATTTTTTGGAAACACATTTCATCTTTTCATGAGGAGACTTCCTTCTTTATTCCCAATTCGTTAATCAATCAAGTTGTTCAACACTCTTTTGTGTTTTTCTTGTATTATTTTTATTTTGAGTTCTTTGATATATCATTCTTCAAAAGCAATCATATTGGATATAGTTACTAAATGTGCACACTTATATTGAATCGGGATTTTAAAAAAGTATTTTGTCATAAATTAAAAAAATTGTGTGAATTTTAAAACACTAGTCAAGATAATGATTTATAATTTTTCTAAATCAATAATGTTATTTGAAGTTTCAACTAATTCTTCTTCTGCTTTTCAATTTTTTAAAGATAAAATAATATCTTCAATTAAGAAATATAATTGTCTAATCATTTGTTTCAATAATATTCGATTTTAAAATCAGAAATTTTAATTGTACTTATTAATACACAATATATTTGTTAATTAATTTTTTTTTAAAATAAAGACCCACTCTCCTATCCCCACTCCGCCAACCTTGATCTGCACCAGTTTTGATTTCAAATTTAAAAAATAAAATGCTTTGCTCTCCAACAAAGGGGAGGTTCTGTCGGCGGGGAGAGAAGACAACAATGTTTTTCTTTTCTTTTTAAAAATTAATTATCAAATACATTACCTAACTCATTAGGTGAGCATGGTTCATTATCTAAAGAGATAAGGTTGATTTTACAGGATTTAAAACTATACATGGGGAGATGTGAAAATTTTTATACGTGGAGTAATATTTATACGTATAAATTAGTATTTTGGTTTATGAATTATAAATAATAAATATTTATTTTTATAAATTAAAACTTAAATAATAAATAATCTTTAATATATAAAGTATTATAATTAAAACTATATTAAATAAATAAATTTAAATATTTTATTTTAATTATTCATGAAATTATTTTTAAAAAATCATTAAAATTTAATTTAGAATTGAGAGTAAAAGATGATAAATTAAAAGTTATTGACATTATAAAATATTGTTAGTACGAGTGATTTACACTTGTATTTCTTAATCAAAGTTGAAGATTTTATTCCCAACTTGAATACTTAAGAAAGTTAATATTATAATGTGTGATTGAAAAACTAAAAAAATTAAATTAAAAATATATTGAAGACAATATTTATATTATCAATTATTTTTTTTATTATATTTTAAATTTAAAAATATATTTATATATGTTATACTGATAAATAAAAAATTAGTGGGGACAATCGTCTCCCTCATCATGGTCTTTGTATAAGCATGAACACACCTAGAATTAGATAATTGAGAGAGTCAATTAAAAAATAAAATTTACTTAATAAATATGTGCACACTAATTTTTATATAAAATATTTATAATTTTATATTCTATTCTCTACGATATTAATTACATTAGTTATTTATCAAAATATAGAATATCGTTATAGAGAGATAAGGTTGATTTTACAAGATTTAAATCTATATACGGGGAGATGTGAAAATTTTTATCTGAGTAATATTTATACGTATTAATTAATATTTTTGTTTATGTAATAAATATTTAATTTTATAAATTAAATTTAAATAATAAATAATTTATATATATATATATATATATATATATATATATATATATATATTATAATTAAAATTATACTAAATAAATAATTTTTAATATAAATTTAAATACTTTATTTTAACTATTAATAAAATCATTTTGAAAAATCTATTGAGCTTTAATTTAAGATTGAGGGTAAACGATAATAGATTAAAAGTGATAGACATTTATATTTTTAAATATATAGATTGATAAATTATAAAATAATTTGAGTTTTTATTTTATTTTTAATTACTTTTAGGTATCAAAGAACCTAATGGAGTTGCTAGGTGAGTATATGTGTTTGAAGGAGGAGAAGGTGATGCTGGAACAACAAAGAACCATGGTGATGTAAGAGAAAAATTAGGTTCAAATGTTGTTGCAAAACATACAAAATGTCATGAATGTTTACAACGGTTTTTAGAGGCCACCTTCAACGAATGAATGCAAATTTTGCAATGACTCAATTTCAGTTTTTCAAAAAACCTCCTCAAGGTATAATACTTTTTTTGACTATTCATAAGTTGAAAAAAATTTTATTGGATGTATTTTTTTTTAATTTTTATATGTTAGTTGTGATTGGCTTCAAGGTAGTATGCAATCGCAATTTTTGTTGGATAAGCCTTATTGTTTGCAATTTCCCTCAAATTTCATAACCGTAATAACAATGACTATGTAAAACTTTAAATTTTGGTAGTAATCAGGTTATGAATTTTTTTTTTATTTGTTAGTTATGATAACTTTAAATAGTTTTTGTAGTGTGACATTTTGTGGATGCATTGAGTTCACATAATTCATGACAAATGCAATACATTATAGTTGTGATTCTATATCTACAATTTAAAACATAAAATTATTTTTTGAAACCAAAACATGATCATATAAGGTCTTGCCTCTTTTTTGAACAAACTTTAGGTTCAATTTAGTGTCTTGTTTCATGAGTCATTCGTAAATAACAATAGAAAAACTATCTTTGGGAAGTTTATTTGGGAGTTACCTATGGAATTTTGATAGTTTACGAAACAATGGAGAATTGTAGATATATATATTTAGCAACAAAGAGAACATACGATTTAGATTGATATGATGATGTATAATTAGTAAATTGCATTTCTTTTGTTTGGTCATAGTTTGTTATTATTGTCTTTGATATTCTATTAGGAGGTTTTCAACCTCAATCATGCTTCGGATCATCACTATAATAGTAGTAGGAACAAAGTTAACTTAAAATCTTAGAAGGGCCCAACAATTAAAATTGAAGTTTATTTAATAAAATTTATATAAAACTTTTATAATTATATATTTAAAATTATTAATTATATTAATAATTTATTAAAACATTAATAAAATATATTTATAAAAAAAATAATGTTAAGATAATAGAATATTTATTAGAATTTCTTATATAATGTTTGCAGGCATGTCCAATCGATAAAAGTTAGTAAATAATATTTAATTTCAAATAAATTATAATCAAATCAATAAAAAGATAATGCTAATAAAGTTATTTAATTCTAAATGCAATTATTTATAGTATTTAAAATAAAATAATAAAATAATAAATTATAAAAAAATAATATTTAAAAATTAAATAAATGATATTTGAATATTTTATTTAAAAGACAATAAGAGTTGAATAATAATATATAAATAGAGTAAAATAGTTTTATACGGTAACTATAGATCATTATTGGTATAATTTTAATTTAATTATTATAAATTTTAATAATTTAATTATTAATAACTGTCATTATATAACTTATTATCTAAAAAAAATACAATTATCTTCACAATGATAATAAAAAAACTAAAACATTTGACTTAAAAAAGAATGTTATAAAAAAAATAAATTATTTTGTTAAAAATAAAAAATAAAAGAAACTTGAATATCTATATTCCTAATCACACTCTAATTAAAAAGTAATTATTTTAAGACTAAAATATTATATATATATATATATATATATTACAAAAAAAAAAAAAAAACTAGGAAGGTTGTACATCCCTATATATTAGGATGGCAAAACGTACCTGTGTGCCTTGTCTTGGCCCGCCCTACTAGCACTCCGTAAACAACGAGCCAGGATGGGTTAGTCGCCTTGATGAGCAGGTTGAAAATTCTATTCATCCTGTTTATCAGTGTCAAAAATTAAAAAAAAAAATTTACAACACTATCTTAAATTTAATTAGAGTACCTAAAGTAGAAATATCTTGATCTAAATTTGAATATAAATTTTTTATTTAAAAAATTATTTTATAAGATAAAAATAACAATAACAATAATTAACAAAATGTACTTTAAAGAATATTAAAATCTTAAATAAAATAATTAATGTAAACCATATTGAATCATAAAATTATGCATCAACATAATATAAATAGTAATATATATATTAAGAAAAAAAAAGCTCACTAGATCAACCCACCAATGATCTACTAAGTTAACCGATTAATAGAAGCTGATGGATTGAAACACTCCTTGTTATTTTTGGATAGCAGACTCACCAACCTTCGTTATTACCTCTATACTATACACACTCAAGGCAATGCTAGTAGTAATAATCTTGTTATTATATTAGTCATTGATATTGATGAATTAATTAATAATTTATTATATATAATACTAGAAATAATAATTAATTAAAGTAAAATAGAAATGAAATTTAATTTTAAATCCTGTTAATTTTTTATATTTTAAAATTAAAGATGAAAAAAAATACTAGATGATTAAAATTAGAGAAAAAAATTCGGATATAGCCAGACATAAATACTAATTATCATAAAAAATTATCAAATTTAAATTATTTAAATACCTATATTATTATGAACGAAAACGTTCAAATATTAGATGATTTTGAATATTAAATTAAAACATAAAAATATGATTTGAATAAAAATAATTAATTGAAATTTTGAATTTAAATTTAAAATAAAAAATAACTGAATGTACCAATTTTATTTTTTGTTTTTCGTCCAAAGCACCCAAAAATTTGAACAAAATAAATATTATATTTGCAAAGTGAAGTTCTCGTTAGTCATCGAATTTCTTAATGAGACTTTCTTTTTATCTCTAATTCATCAATCAACCAAGTTCTTTAATATTTTTTTTTTATTTTTTTGTATTTTTTTAATTTTGGATTCGTTAATGTATTTTTTAAGCAATCTTATTTAAGTTAATTAGTAAATGTACACACTTATTTTGGAATCGAAGTTTTAAAAGACTATTTTATCATAGTTGTCAATTTAAAAAGAATATGTAAAAATGATTTATAATTTTTTAAATGAATGATTTCGGCATAAAAAATTTAAGTTCACTCCTAACCCCTCCGGCCATTGAGCATCTGCACCAGGCACACTTTTAGTCTTCGTGTTTAGCTCTTTCACCGTCAATCTGCTGTGTTCAAAGTGCCACGTCATCTTTCCGCTCCGAGAGAGGGGTTGTAGATGAGGCAGAAGTTGCCGCCGGCGTAGATCAGATGCAGCAGTTGCCCCCTTCGGTTTCAGGCAGTACGAAGGAAGGTTTTCACGGCAGCGACAATTGCAAGAGGTGAGGTTCTATGGGCGGACAGAGGAGAATGATGGTGTTTATGATAAATTTAACTATAAAGTGATCGTGAGAGAGAGATTTTGAAAGGAAAAATCTTCGATATTGAATGGAAAGCATCAGCTATTAAATAGTTCATACACCGCAAAGGAAAAACAGAAAATACGATAAATAAGGAGTTCTTGTTAGAAATTCTAACTAACAAGTGAAACTAAAGTAAAAGAATCCCAACAAAAAAGGGATTTTTATTTGACTAATTCCTAACAATTCCTCCCTTAGACTAAATTTTTAATGCAAAGAAATTAGTTTATATTGTTTGTCAGATAGACTACAAGCATTCTTGGCGTAAATTTTTAAAAAGACATCCAAGAGAGGCTTTGTAATCACATTAACAATTTGTTCAAGTATTCAGTGAATAAGTTGTATCACTCCTGCCTGTACATGCTCTCGAAGAAAGTGAAAACGAACATCTATATGTTTGCTTCGTCCATGCATTACTAGGTTTCTTGATAGTTTGATAGCAGAACTACTATCATGATTGAATAGTTATGGACTCTTGCTCGGTTTGATCAAGTGTCATGAGCAACCTCTTTAGTCAAATAGCTTGACGGGAATATGATCTTCTTTGCGATGAATTCTGCCTCTGTGGTTGACAAACTTACAATTGGTTGTTTCTTAGAACACCATGATACAGCTCCAGCATCCAAAAAGAAATACATTTCAGTAGTACTTTTCTATCATCCACATCCTCAAAGATAGTCACTATCGATATATCTTTATGAGTTTATCACTTCCTCCTTCTTGTAGAAAATTCCAAACTCAATAATTCCTTGTATGTACCTTAGTACCCTCTTTTGCTAGTTGTAAATGGAGCCTGAGTGGGATTCTCCATATACCTGCTCAAAAGACTTATAAAGAAACATCAAATGCTGGACGAAGTCGAAGTGAGATACATAAGACAACCCACTATTTGCAAGAAGTAAGTTTTATCCACTTGTTGTCCTCCTTCATCTTTACAAATCTTAAAACCAGGAACTATTGGAGTTTGAACTGAGTTGCTCTGATTCATCCCAAAACGTTGTAACATCTCCTCAGCATATTTCTTTTGATAGATAAAGATTCCTCCCGATGTCTGCAAGATTTCAAGACCCAAAAAATACTTCATTTTTCCAAGATCAGTCATGTCAAACTCAAACATCATCGAGTAAACATCAACTCGTCATTTCCTGTAAACAGAAGATCATCAACATATAAGCTTACAATGAGCACGCTGCCCCTTTTGTTTTGTTTAACAAAAAGGGTATGCTCATATTCACATTTTTGAAACCTTCCTTAATAAAATATGCTTCAATAATTTGTACCAAGCACGCTTGGAGCCTGTTTAAGCCCATAAAGAGCTTTCTTTAATTTGTACACTTTTTCTTCTTTCCCTTTCTGCACATAACCACGAGGTTGCTCAACAAAGACATTTTCAGCTAATTCTCCATGTAAAAAGGCAAACTTCACATCTAGTTGATGTATAGCCCACCTTTTTGTGCTGCGAATGCAATTACCAACCACACAGTTTCCATACGAAGCTCTTTGGAGCAAAAACTTCTGTGTAGTCTATACTTGCTATTTGTACATATCCTTTCGTTACCAGCCTTGCTTTAAACTTGTCAACTTCTCCCTTTTCATTGAGTTTAGTCTTGTAAACCCACTTTACTCCAACTACTTTAGCTCCCTTTGGCCGATCAATTAATTCCCAAGTGTCATTTTTCTCAATCGCCTCAATCTCTATGTCCATGGCATTTCTCCATTTTTCTATCTTCACAGACTTCTTCAAAATTGAATGGCGGCACCAGCAGTATACAAAGCAAAGACTGTTGAGTAAGAGACAGCCTCTTCATCAGACAATCCTTCACCGGACACATAGTCTCTTAGCCAAGTTGATTGCTTTCTACTCCTCCCTTCCATAAGACCTTGAAGTCTCTTGATTAGTAGCAAGAGACTCTTCGATCAATGCATCAGTAACATCTTCTTCTACAGGAGATTCTTCTGAAACAATTTTGTCATCATCTTCCCATTCTAGCTCACAACTAGTAGTTGACTCATGTTTGTTCCATTCCCATGCTTCATTTTCTTCAAAAACCACATACATCTCTACTTACTATAATCCTTTGTGAGATAGGATCGTAAAGCCTCTATGCCTTTGACTCGTCACTAATTCCGAGTAAAACACACCTCAGGCTTTTCTCATCTAGTTTAGATCTCAAATTATCAGGTACATGAGCATAAGAGACACAACCAAAGACTCTAAAATGCTGGACTGATGGCTTGACTCCGCCCAGGCTTCTTCAGGTGTTTTGTCCTTCACCGCTAGCGTTGGACAGCGGTTTAGCACGTGCACAGCCCAATTTACTGCTTCTGGCTAGAAGGTTTTAAGCACTTTCTTTTCAGATAGCATGCTGCGAACCAAATTCATGATTGTTCGATTCTTCCGTTCTGTAACACCATTTTGTTGCGATGAATATGCAGCTGTTAGTTGTCTTTGCACTCCATGCGCATGGCAGAAGTTATTGAATTCTCGAGATGTAAACTCTCCACCACGATCTGTGCGGAACCCTTTGAGTGACATGTCTGTTGCTTTCTCCATATGTAACTTGAAGCTTTTGAAAACATTAAAAGCCTCTGATTTTTCTGCCAAAAAATAAACCCAAGTTTTTCGGCTAAAATCATCAATAAAAGTAAGCAAATACCTCTTCTTGCTATTTGAGGCTGGCTTAATTGGTCCGCAAATGTCGGCATGAACAAGCTGAAGAATTTGTGAAGCTCTCCAAGAACTTGTTATGGGAAATGAATCTCGATGTTGTTTCCCAACCAGATAATCATTGCACAGCTTAGAAGGCGGCTTAAGCAGTGGTAAACCTTCCACCATTCCTTTTTGCTGCAGAGTTTGTAAGCCTTTAAAACTTAAATGACCAAATCTGCAATGCCACAGCTGCGCTACATCTTCCATAACTATATTAAAACAAGTAGGTGCTACAGGCAAGGAGATGGCATGCAAGATAAACATCCGATTCGATGACATATTAGATTGCATAATCAAACCTTTGTCTGGATGATATATTTTGCATTTTCCCTGCTGAAATAAAATGCTCAACCCCTTCTCTTGCAATTGTCCCAGACTCAGCAAATTGTTCTTCAATTCCGGAACATAAAAAACTCCCGAGATAATGCTAATAACTCCATTTACATCAAGTCTGATGTTGCCTTTCCCATTGACCACCATATTCGAATTATTTCCCAGCTTCACTGAATCTGAGAAGTTCTCATCAAGCTTAGAAAAATATTCCTTGTAGCCGCACATGTGATTACTGCACCCAGAGTCAAGAAACTAGACATCTGTCATTTGCTGCTCCTTTGCTTCAACATAAGCCATCAACAATATGTGTTCTTCGGCACTCTCTGCCTGATTTTCTGCAAAATGGGCCAGCCCTTGTTTACATTCCCACTGAAAGTGTCCGAGCTTGTGACAATTATAGCATTTCACTGTTGCTTTATCAATATTTTGTCTACCTCTTCCACGACCTCTACCTCCAAAATTCCAACGCATTCTTCCTCGTCCAGCAGGACCAGCATATTGATTGCTCTGAGTCACCTTCAGAGCATGTTCTTCATGGACAGTATTACTCATGCATTGTTCATGCACAAGCAAACTGCTTTGCAGCTCATCAATCGATAGTATACTTGTATCCTTGGATTCTTCAATGGAACACACAACATAATTGAACTTTGGTGTCATGGACCTTAAAATCTTTTCTACCACAGCAACTTCTTTCAAATCGTCACCATTGGCTTTCATCTTGTTACTAATGACAAGAACACGAGCGAGGTACTCATTCACTGATTCTCCTTCCTTCATGTGAGCAGTTTCAAACTCCTTTCGCAAAGCTTGGAGATGAGCACGCTTTACTCGGGTTGTTCCTTCATATTTCTGCTTCATGGAGTCCCAAATACACTTTGATGTATCTTTGTTGATTATAGTTTCCAGAATTGAACGATCTAAAGCCTGAAATAGATAGTTCTTAGCTTTAAGATCCTTTAATTTCTGCTCTTCATAAGTTTTCTTTTGTGCCTTAGAGAGAGTGACACTGTCTGCTGTTGCAGAAACTCCATTTTCTACCACAACCCAATACTCCTTTGATCGTAGAAAATTCTCCATAAGCACGCCTTCAATGATGTAGTGACCATCAAACCTTGCACTGCCTGGTTGAACAAAAACACCCTCCGTAGCCATTGCCATTGCTTAAACCGGAAGATTTTTCTGAGCCCTTGTGGCGCTCCAAACCAAACGATAAATTTAATCATAAAGTGATTGTGAGAGAGAGATTTTGAAAGGAAAAATCTTCGATATTGAATGGAAAGCATCAGGCTATTAAATAGCTCATACACCGCAAAGCAAAAACAGAAAATACGATAAATAAGGAGTTACTGTTAGACCTCTAACTAACAGGAAACTAAAGTAAAAGAATTCCAACAAAAAAGGGGATTTTATTTGACTAATTCCTAACCATTTATCTCTTCTTTTTAAAAAATTAATTATCAAATATATTATCTAACTATTAGAACAGTTGAAATTTAGTAACAGTATGCATGCTTTATCATCTAAAGAGATAAAGAGTGATTTTATAGGATTTAAATCTATATCCGGGGGAGACGGGAAATTTTTTAGATATGTGGATAATTTTATCTGTATAAATTAGTATTTTAGTTTATGTATTGTATATAATAAATATTTATTAATTTTAACTATTGATAAAATTATTTTGAAAAATCATTGAAATTTAATTTAAGATTGAGAATAAAAGATGATAGATTAAAAGTGATAAATAGTTAAAATTTTTAAATATATATATATATAAATATATTTTAAAATGTTTGAAAAAATTGATTAATTTAAAATATCGAGTGTGAAATGTATTATTTTGAAAATCAGACAAGATCGATATATTTACTCTAAAAATTTGAATTATTTCAGAACTAGTGAGAATCGATTAAATTACTATATAATCGATAAAAACCTATATAGAGAATCAGTTTGAACTAAGTGTTTCTAAAAAAAGAAATTATTTATTTTTCAATTTTTAATACTAAATTATGAAATTATATTTATTTAATATTAATTTATACATTATTTAATTATTATTATTATTTTATTAATGTTGATATGATGAAGGTTCAACTTCGATTAAAACATTAAACATTTAACTAATGTTTTGACTGGTTTTTAAAAACATTAGTGAAATGTATAAAAAAAAAAGATAATATTAATATATCTAGTTGAGGGATTAAAAAATAAATTAGAAATATATTTGTGGGAATAATTTATATTATGAATTATTATTCTTGTTATATTTTAAATTTTAAAATAATTTGAAATTATATATCAAAAAATAAAAATTTTTGTGGGGACAATTGCTCCCATCCTTTTCATCGTCAATCCGTCCTTGCACAGGGGCTAAGTAATTTGCACTCATGTATTGTGATGAGCAAATCAAGTTGCTAATACTTTAGTAAAATTTGGATTAGATCCACAACTTTTGATTGGTGTTTTTATGTAGTTCCTTCTTTTATTTTAAATGCATTAGGAGTGAGCTTTACTTTGTATTAGTTTTTCTCATGGATTCTAGTTCTCTTAATAAAGAAATCTATATCTGCATATACTTAACCAAATATGTTGAATAATACATACTTATAATTTAGTTTTCTCTACATTTTGCATAATTATTCTCCTTTACATAATGTATAATTATCACTTTAATATATATTATTGTTATATGTTTCAAAAAGAATTAATATTTCATAAATTAAATTTGTTAATTATTTTAAATTAATATTTTATCTTTAAATTATTCTGAGTGAGTTTATATCTTTTATTACAATTTTAAATTTTTATTTTATTTTTAATTACTTTTAGGTGTCAAACAACCTAGTGGAGTTGTTGGGTGAGCATATATGTTTGAAGGAGGACAAAGTGATGCTAGAACAACAAACAATCATGGTGATGCAGGAGAAAAATCATGTTCAAATGTTGTTACAAGACATACAAAATGCTACGAATATTTACAATGATTTTCATAGGCCACCTTCACCAAATGTGACGATGATGAACACAAATTTTGCAATGTTTCCTCAATCGAGGTTTTATAACAAAACTCCTCCCGGTACAACATTCTTTCATGGTTAATCTCAAGTTGAAAAATTAGTCATTTATTGGATGTTCTTGTTTTAATTTTTATAGGTTAGTTATGGTAAATTTCAAGGTAGTATGTAACTGTAATTGTTGGTTAAATTTTGGTATTAATTAGGATTATGAATGATTTTTATTTTTATTTATGTCAATTATGATAACTTTAAATAGTTATTGTAGTATCACATTTTAGTGGTGCATTACACTCACATAATTTTGTGACAAATTCAAGAAATTGTAGATGCATTGCAATTGTGATTCCATACTTATCATTCAATTGTGATTCCATACTTGCCATTTAAAACATAAAATTGGTGTTTAAAACCAAAAAATATTAAATAAGGTCTTGCCTTTTTTTAAACAAAGTTTTGGTTCAATTTAGTGTCTTGCTTCATGAGTCATTCATAAACAACAAGAAGAAAATCAACTTTAGGACATTTACTTGGATGTTATCTATTGAATTTTGATAGTTTATGGAACAATGGAGAATTGTAGATATATCTACATACAAAAAAGGACATAGTACGATTCTGATTGATATGGTTAGTGTATAATTAGCAAATTACATTTATTTTACATAGTCATAGTTTGTTGTTATTGTCTTTGACCCTAATGTATTGAAGCGACATTTTAATAAAATTGAAAGGTGATATGACTTTCAACATTTTAGGTTGTTTGAATGATGTTAATAAAATTGAAAGGTGATATGACTTTCAACATTTTAGGTTGTTTGAATGATGTATTGACGTTGTTTTTCTTTCTTGTTAGATATTTCTCCTACTATTATTGTTACTCCTACTCTAAAAAATATGTTTAATATACCATCATTGTTTACATTTGCCAACAACATTGGAAATTTCTCAACACTCATTGTCAATGCATTTGACAAGAAGAGAAAAGATACTCAAGCACAAAATGTCTCTATAATTGTCTCTTAGCTTGTGCATCTATCAAGTATATGCTAAGCTTTCACAATGTCATTAATTGCCTTTTTACTTTGTCATCATTTTCAGGTCAAAATACATCGTCATCATCAAGTAATGATGTGAGTAACCAAGTACTTTCTCAACCCTCATTTGCAACTCAATCATCAATTGGAAATTGTATCCCTGATAGATTACAAGTTCAGGGATCTAATGTTGCCAAATGCTTATTTGATTAACCTTCATTTTCTGCTCCTACCAATTCGCCAATTCCAAAGACATCTTCCATAACACCTTCCTCTCATAGTATATTATCCCATATTGATATTTCTTTGGTTGCAACATGCAATGGGAAGGTTACACCCTCTTATGACACTGTAGTTACAACCGAGAAAGTTATGATTGGCCCTAAAAAACAAATTACTTATATAGATAATAGTGCATGCATTTCTCCTATTGAAGCAAATACAAATAAAACAAGTATGGGGGGTAATGTAAGGAGAAAATTAGACTTTAACATCTTTTATATGCCTAAGAGCTTGGATATATCATTATCCAAGGAAGTTTCTACATCTCAGTCTAACAAGAAAGTTGACCTATCTAACATTGATTTTTCAGACTTTGAATTAGATTGCTCATTTGGTGAAATGTTAAATGAATTAGAAATCTCTTATTTTGAAGACATTGATTTTTCTGACCTTCCAAATCCAACTCATTGCAAGGATATTGTTTCATGGTATTGTTTCTATTTAATGTTGCAATTCACTCTTTGTTATTAATTCATCGATTTTAACTAACATTTTTTTTCCTTTTATTTGAATAGGTCTTATAAATGCAACTCTAATCAAGTTATATATGAATTACCATCAACTTCAACAAAAACACAAAAATAGACATGTATATACAAAGTAATAAAGTTCATCGCATATTCTTCATAATTTTTACATGAACCACTATTTATTAAAAAGTTTTCACTTTTTCAAGCCTTGCTTGTTCGATTCCTAATTTTTACACCAACCATTATTTATCTCAAGAAATGAAGAAGACCTTATCACTTTAGCTTTTATCTTACATTATCTCATAAAAACATCTCTACTTTTACATAAGACTTTAAGAGATTTGTTTATGAAAATATTGTTTTCTTGCATCAACAACAAATGTGTTGTAGATTAAGAATAATCAAATTTACGAGTTTATTACTTAATAGAAACTTTGTTTTACTCTCGTAATATATAATGTACTATAATTGAAATAGATTAGTTGGTTAAAGCATGTGATTGTTAATCATAAGGTTAAAAATTTAATGATTATGTCTAATAAAAAAAAAATACCTTTATTTAAATAGATCTTATGATAAATGTTAACACTAATCATGTTATATTTGAATTATCATCAACTTCAAAAATATAGAAATAAATGTAAATATACATATTCTATATAATTTTGACTTCGACCATTATTTATTAAGAAGTTTTTACCTTGCAAGCTTTGTTAAGAATATGAGAGTTAGGTTAGTTCATTGTGTAAAAGAGACTCTGTTTTACTATTATACTATATAAGGTATGGTTAACGTAAATATACAAGAGCTGGAATAGCTCAGTTGGTTAGAGCGTGTGGCTGTTAACCACAAGGTCGGAGGTTCAAGCCCTCCTTCTAGCGTTTTTTGTCCCTTTTTTAAAAAAATAATGTTTTTACATTACATCTTTCAATTCATTCTAAATTTTTATTTATTTTTATTTATCTAAAATTACAGATACTGCATATATTATATTTTAATAGGTAATTTCAATTCATTCTAAATTTTAATTACAGATACTGCATATATTATATTTTAATAGGTAATTTCAATTCATTCTAAATTTTTATTTATTTTTATTTATCTAAAATTACAGATACTGCATATATTATATTTTAATAGGTAATTTCAATTCATTCTAAATTTTAATTACAGATACTGCATATATTATATTTTAATAGGTTCTATTTACCTATGTTTTTTTGGATAAATGTAAGAGTTTATAACAAAACATTAGTTATAACTTTATTATTTAATAAAGAACAATGTGAATAAATAAGAAAATAAGTTTCCTGAAAATAGTGATTACAAACAAATAAGAAAGAGAAATAAATTAATGAATTTTCTTAAAAAATATAAAAATATCTTTTATTTCCTCTCATTTTATGTATGGGCATTATTAAGTAATAACAAACAAATAAGAGATAATAAACTGTCTCTTTAGCATATATAAATCAACTTTCTTAAAAAATATAAGGATATATTTTATTTCTTCTAATTTTATGTATGGACATTATTAATTGAAATGCTTATTGGAAAAAAAAAATTTCTTCGTTAAGATTTTTTCATCGCAATAATCAAAAGTTCACAACTCCAAATAATTTACGGAATTTAATTTTTAGAGAAGTATTAACATCGCATCCTAATATTTTGTCTTTATTACACTTATTGTCAGTTAAAAATTTTGAAAATTATAAAATTATAAGTAATATTTATTAAATAAAAATGAAATTTACAAAAATTTAAAAATTTTAATCAATAATAAAAATATATATTATTTATATTTGTCTAACTTTTGGAGCTGGTGGGCTAAACCCAAAGAAAGTTTGGATGATACTTCGTCTAAAATTCTTTTTTGGAATCTCGAAAGTTGTTCTTATATAATATGAAAACACTGTTATACCACGCAAAAGTCGAAAAGAAACATAAAGAAAAAAAAATGAGATACACCATTCCACTTTTTTTTATGGAAAGCCATCGCTTGCGCGTGACTATTCCCATTGACTCTCTCGTCAATATTTGACTCCATTCACAATTTCGTTATTTTTATTTAAACTCAATTTATATTTTACTTTTCATCAACAACAACAATAATAATTTTTAACATTTACATATTGAAATTATAATTTAATACTTTTGGTGATTATAAAAATGAGGTGAGTTTTGATTAATTTATTGAGTAAAGATCAATTGTATTCTAAATTAAATTTAAAATTTTATCTAATCTTCACCCTTAGTTTGAAGATTAATGTTATAATATTTTTAGAGAATTTTTTAAACCAACATTAGAAAGTTATAATATTTGGTTGATATTTTGTGAAATTCTCAAGCATAAACAATTGAGATTGCTTTGGTTTGAACCAGAATTTTCGCGGATATGCTCCCTTGACTTTCTGGAAGTTATTTTAAAGTCAACCTTTTGAATTTCAGATGTAAAACGTGCAATTTGCAGCTACGATCTTATTGTTTTATTTTTTCTTTAATATTACGACATTTCAATGTTTACATTCACGTTACTTCATTTTAACGAAAAATATGAAGTTCTAATAAAAAAACATGCATATGCATATATTAAAACGTTTACTTGCTCCATTTTAAAATATCTAATATCTAAAGGTAATGTAAATGTTTTAAGAAAATAACAATAATATAAGTTATTTTGATAAAATAATTTTTTGATTAAAATGGTTTTAATAAAAAATTAAAATATAATTATAAATTAATAAAATATTTATGTGAGATATTAATAAAGAAAGTATTGAAAAACTAATTCTTTTTAAAAAATTTAAAAGAAATAAAATTTTATAACAAGCTAAATTTCCTAAAATAATAGATAATTTGAAATAAAAGAAGTGTTACGCATATGAAAATTTTAAGAGTATCATCTTCATGTATTTCACTAGAAGAAATATATTTTACTAATATAAGATATTAAACTTTATTTTTCTTTATACAACATTTGTTTAATGAAATTTAAATTATTACTCAATTATTATAAATATAGTAAATAATATACTAATAATATATCAATTTGCATTTTATCTATCTATCTCTCTCTGTATATAATATATCAACTTATATAATAACAAAATTATCTATTAGGATGATGGATCATACACCGAGGATAAATTTATCTTGTCCAAATTATCAATTTAATTTCTATTAAATAAATATTATATTAGCAAAATTAACCCAATACCGTTATACCGCACATACATAACCATACATATTAGACAATAAATTTTAATTAATAATTGAAAATTTAATTTATTATGTACCTAACCAAATCTTCTTTTAATGTAAGTTTCGAGGAACTGACGTTAGCCCCGTTCGAAAGTTATACGATGCCGCAATAATACTCTATTTTGGCAACCTTTTACAATAAAAATAAAATTAAATGAAAAGAAAACAAATCAATGTTATTGCTTTACAAAATATGTAAGAGATATATACTTCTTTTGTTTATTTTTAAAGAAAAAATATTTTTCTTTATTTATCTATTTAGAAATTTAAGACAGTATTAACTATTTTTATATATATATATATATGGAAAGAAAACGATGAAAAATACAATAAAACAAGATTGAATTGAAACTTTTTTTTTTTGAATTTTTTAAATGATTAAAGAGAAAAATTGAACAAATAAACTTCTAATATAAACTTAGATGATAGGTTAAAGATAAATTTTTTAAAACTTTGAAGGTAGGAGAGAAGAGTTTAAATTATTTCAAAAATAATTTTAAAAAATTTATTATTCTTTTCACTCTTTCATTTGATTTAGTAGATAAAAGTGAATTATTATTTACAATCATTATATTAAAAAAATAAAAAAATAATAAAGTTACTCTTAAAGTAATTTGATCACTCCATATATATATAACCAATAATAACCACTAAATCAAAATTAAAAATAATATATTACTAAGATTGAAACTCAATTGTAATAATCTCTCATGAGACCATTAATATTATTGTTACTACCTTCATCACTACTATTACCGTCATTGTCTCATCATTGTTGTTGCCCCCTAGAATGATAATAGTGAGGACAATGATGACATTGGTGGAGTGGAGCGGTAAGGGTAGCGACATTAGCGATGGTGGAAGCAATAATGGTGATGGGGGAGGCGTTGATAATGGCGACAATGAGGATTGTGATAGTGGTGATTGCAATGATGAGGTGGTGATAGAAGTAGTTATGGAGGTGAGAGTGACATGAAATTGTTAGTAGTATTTATAATTAAAATTTAATCTCAATAGTTTATTATTTTTAATCTTGATGTAATGATTGTTACTATTTGTTCTCATATTCTCATATAAACAAGAGTTTTCAAAGGAATCTCTCTCTCTCTCTCTCTCTCTCTATATATATATATATATATATATAAGAGCGTATTAAGTGAAATGAGTGTTTATGTGAGAAGGAGGAAAAAATAAATTTAAACCATTAATCCAAAGTCATGTGACTTTTTTAAATGGTAATGTGAACATTTAATAATTTTCAATTCTAATATTCAATGTATGGTTATATGATATAAATTTACTTCTTTCACCGTCTCATTATAAACTTCTTTCACTTGATACGTTCTTCTCAATACTCTAATCACCATTACCACCAACATCGTCGTTGTTGCTGCTAGTGATAGCAATAATGATAGTGGTTGTGGTAACGATGATGATGGTTATGGAGGAGATATCAACAATGATGATCTCATAAGAGATGTTTAATTGGTTTTAAATTTCAGTCATAACTTTCTTTTAATTGTGATATAAAGACTATAATTGAAAATTCTCATTTTCTTATCATAAAAGTTTCTCATTTTTCACAAGCAAGAGAGAGGAAAAAGTAAGAAAGAACCTAACTAATTCATATTGACTCATCACATAAATTCATGAATATGTTTAGTCTTTAAACAACAATCCAAAATTTTTACTATTAGGAAAATTTCTTATAAAGATAAGACTACCTTACTTTTAAAGAATTCTTGTATAGACATTTTTAGACTTCACATTTCTGGAAAACATAAACATCAATAAAAGAAATTAATGTTATCTCAAAAATATAAATAAATATTATATTATAACAAATGATTGTGAATAATTTTTTGAAACTATTAAACAAGTAAATTCTTTCTAAGAATAATTATACAAGGTATTTATGTAACATCGTATTTTCTTTTGTGTGATTAATTAAATGAATGAAATAATTGCAAGATAGAATTAAGTTTTATTTTAAAAGAAAGATTTAATAATGAATAATATTTTCACATTTTTTGAAAAAATCTAAAAACAAACTAGAACAATATGATACACTTTTAGTGAGGCAATACCCTTCCCTAAGGGAGTAAATGATAGAGTCAAGGAACCTCACAAGTTATTAACCTAGTGTCATCAACATGTTTTCCACTGCATTGGCATGTCAATCAAGGTTAATGATCAGTTGATTTAATCTTTGGACGATCAAAATACTATTATCCATTAGACAATAGAACTTATTTTACCTCATGGATGATAAAACCCTTTACCCATAGGATAAACAAACCCCATTATGTATTAGATAATAAAATCCTATTACCCATTGGGCAACCCAACTCCTATTACCTTATGGACAAAAGATTACCCCTAGGAACCTTATAAATACCTACCCTTGGCTGAAAAATCAAATTATCTTCAGCCTTAAAAAGTCTAATTTTTGTCCCCCCCTTGTTTCACCTTCATTGTTGTCAAACTTAAGCTCTTTTCTTAAAGTTTTCTTTCCAAAATCTTCACCCATGGTAAGGGAAGCTTGCATCTCTATGCTTTTGTGTTTGGAATGTGCTAGATATTGGTTAGGGATGTTGCTAAAGGTATAGGAATGTGTGGTGATGAGTGCAATTGCGATACGCCATGTTATTTTTAAGTTTTTGAAAAAATTACATGATTTTTTTAAAAGATGGTGATTTTTTGATTGCATGATGTTTTTATGATTAAAATAGGTTTGTGTGTGATATTTTGTTATATGTATGAGTTGAAGTGATTTTGTGTTGATTTAAGTGTTTTTTTTTATGGGAAATCATGTTTGCATGGTAATTTATGGTGTTGTTTTGCTAAGTGAGTAGATCCTATTGAGCAAAACATCAAATCTAGGGAATTTATAGAGGGCTCGTTAAGCGAGATGTGATTCCCATTGAGCATCTTAAAATTCTAAATCTTAGAATTTGGAGAATGATGAGATTCACTGAGCGACATGAGTGTTCGTTGAGCAAGGATCATAATCTCATGAATTATATGAATGCTCGCCAAGTGAAAGGTGTTTCTCACTGAACACATTGAAAACTTAGTAAGAAATTTAGTGATAGGATGAACATTGTTAAGGAACTTGAATGCTTGCTGAACGAGGATCTTGGAAAACCTAGAAAAGCATAGGCTTGTTGAGCAAGTCCTACACCTACTAAGCACCTATTGAACTTTGAAAATACCTAAAATTGTCATGATTTATCAAGCCAGACTTGCATCTCATTGAGCGCCTTGAGAAAAGTAGAATTGTTACCCTTTTTATGGCTCATCTAGTTGAGTGAAGAGATGCTTCACTAAGTGACTAAAACATGATGAGATAAAAGTAGAGCTCTCTATGGTTTTGCCTAGTTGAGTGAAAGAGCTTCTTCATTGGGTGATTAAGTTGAGAAAATAGTACAAACCCCTTATGGCTTGGTTCGTTGAGCAAACTAAGCATTCACTAAATGACAAAGATAAAATTGAAAACTTAGCTTTTTTGTGAGTAGATTCACTGAGCAAGGAGTCTCACTCATTAAGTATTTTGTATAAGTGAGGAAACATGTCCTCTACCAAAATAAAACTTCTTTAACCATAATTAAATGAGTTTTCCTCCTAAAAATCTTAATGAAACATGGAAAAACATGATTAGGAAGGAGATGTTAAATAATTCAAGTGATTTTTTAATAGTTTATTTCATAAGATTTGAAAATGCTTGTTATCTACATGATGACAAATAATGCATAGATTGTGTGTATGACCCTTATTTGTGGAGTTGATATCTACATTGATGTTGTTCTGGTACTACTTACCTTCATGTTGACCATGGTGAGATGGTGGATACAAAGTGGTTGTACTTGATTTCCAAGGAAGTTGAGTGAGATCTATAAATCACTAGTGATATATGTTGTATGGGTCTGATTTGAACAATATTCAAGTAAGCATGTACGTTGGAGGATCATTGGAATTGGTACTTAGAATTGGAATTCTCAACCTAGTGCTGGAAAATGGAGTAAAAGCCTAGGGTCTTAGGGATAAACAAACAAGTGTATTCTGTAAGGGGTCAAGGTCATTGCAAACCTTAGATTATGGTGAAGCAACTATCCATGTAAGTTTGTCTCGACACAGCTCACCTGCCAACTTTTCGTAAGATCAAGTTTTGCTTTTCACCAATGATGAGTAGCAGGGGTACCAAGGATCCTTCTACGAAAGTTTTGTTAAGAAATGTGTCGGCACTGATCGCTCGAACTTATAGAGGTTTCCATAAAGTAGGATTTTTATAGTCTATATGATTGTAAATTGGTTGATTGACAAAGAACGCATTTAGATCATAAAGTTCCTTTTATATATATATTGACTATTGTCGTCTGTGCATGTTTTCAACTTTCTATAAGTATATGTTTGCTTATGTAAGTTTTCCCTTATGCCTTTTACGTGCGTATGTGATTTTGGTGATCTCAAACATCATGTTCATTAGAAATAGATGTCGAGGCTGCCACGAGTTAAGAGTACCAATCACATGTCCAAGGGACAAGTATATATATATATATATATATTGATTGTTGTCATGTGTGCATGTTTTCAACTTTTTAGAAGTATATGTTTGCTTATGTAAGGTTAATCTTATGATTTTTACATGTGCATATGACTTTGGTGATCTCAAACATCATGTTCATTGAGAGTAGATGTAGAGGCTACCACAATTACAATTTAGGAGTACCTATCACATGTCCAAAGGACAGGTGCCTTTCAACATTAGCTTTACAGATACGACTGTAGGCGCCAATGGAGTCTAGAGAATTTACCCAAAGCTCTAAAAGGTGCGGTACCAAGGAGAACTCATGGTTTCCTACATATCAACTCGTATTGCCTTGTTTTTCAAGACCATCAATTCGTCTCTACAGATCTAGTTGTTGACTCAGGCAACTTGGAGTAGATCTGATCATCTTACCGAATATTAGATGACTAATGAGAACAAACAACACTCGTCCTGCCCAAGTTCTCATTCGCGTCATCAAGTTACTCCTACTAATGTTTGTTTGGAAAGTGTACCTCCTATTACCCCTCCTCAACAAAAGTAGTGTTTTTAAGTGGCCAACTATGGGTGCATGTGTGATGTATTCCTTTTTTATTGGTGTATAGCTCTTCTTTTGGTTAGTTGTGTATATGTCCTTAGCTTCAGTTTATTCCTTCTTTTGAAATCAGTGATGTAAGTGTCACAAGGCACAAGTTATTATATCTAACCTTGAAGTTAAATTATGTACATTTTAGTATTTGACCTATGTGTATATGCCTTTAACTTTGATGCTTTACTTGATGTACTGATCATAAAAATAAATTACGTGTCATTTTGTATACAAATTAACATAAGAGTTTTTCTAAAACTAAATGTCGTGTTTTAACAATTGTGATGGTAACAAGTTGTTACAACTTAGTTACTTTTTAATTCTTCATGTTTGTGTATTTATATTGATTGACATTCTTCTAGTCAATAGAGATAAAATTTGAAGCTTTTTTCAAGATATTTCTAGTTGAAGCCATACATTTAATGAAAAGAGTATTGTTTAGAACCAACCTAAGAAATGAAACCTTCATGTTGCTCTAGTTGTTTTTAGTAGGATCCTCTTAGTAATTTTAAAGGGTGTTGGTATTTTGTAAAGACATTGACAACAAATGCAAGTTAACATGTGCACGAATCTAGAAGTGTGAGACAAGTGAATGCATATTTCTTTTCCCTTATCTTTTTTATATTCAATAACTCATTTGTTAAGTTGTGTAATCCTTGTGTGTGTATGCTGTGTACTCTCGTGCTTGTCCCTGGGATTTGTTGGATTTCATTATGGCTATTTTCAATTCTTCTTGTATTTCACACCTTCCTCTCATTTGATGCTTTATTTTGGTGGATTTTTATTTAGACTTTTTGAGTTTCTAGATGAGTTTGCGTCTCAAAGATCACTTCAAAACAAGCATCACAAATCTTCTACTCAAAAGCTATTTTTTAAACTAACTTGACAATTATGTTTATATATATATATATATATATATATATATATATATATATATATATATATATATATATATATATATATATATATATATATATATATATATATATATATATATATATATAACTCTTACAAAGGAACTTTCCATTTGAATTTGACAAATAGTTAATTTCACTTAAAGTTTATTTTTGTTACATTTCTCTTTTTAGATTGGAACTTAACCTTCAATAGTTTTATCCTTGCCAACTTGTTCAATATTTATTAAGACGTTTACGCATTTTGCTTTATTAGAAGATTTTGTGGTTTAAACCTTCATAATAGTGTTTGATTTCAAAGTTTTTTTAAATATTTTTTTATAAAATTCTTATTTTATAAGGTTAAAAGCAAAATGTTGAACAATAACAAGAGATTAATGACTACATATTGATAATATGAAACAATCTTACATTATTATTAAATCATAAATAATTACTGATATAACTTTTAAGACACCTATATGCATAACTTATTTTTTAAAAAACACATACAAGCTTTTTGGGTGAAAAAATTATCTAATTCCTTAATGTTTTGTTATGCATCAAAATTATGGGATGTCAAACTAT
The DNA here is from genome assembly GCA_025330945.1 of Mucuna pruriens. NCBI lineage: Eukaryota > Viridiplantae > Streptophyta > Magnoliopsida > Fabales > Fabaceae > Mucuna > Mucuna pruriens. The sequence continues at coordinate 3,083,875 of JAENHJ010000537.1, forward strand.
CTTAGTTCTAACACTCTTATCTATATTTAGTTTTTAATATTTTGTACACTTATCCTAGAATTTTTTTAATATTTTATACACTTAAGGTATTAGAAATTAAAAATAATTTATCTCAATATTATAAATTTAAATTCTTATTCTAAAATGAAAGTGTTTTTTAACGAAAATGTTTTTAAAAAATATTTTTTGATGAGAATATTTTTAGAAATTATTATCATCTTATTAAGTCATATGTATTATCTTAATCATATATACTAAGCATTTAAATTTTTTATTCTTTATATATACTTCTTAATTTTTATTTAGAATTTAATTTGATTAACAATTAACCTTAAAAATTTACTTCTTGACGATCTCAAATTAACATTTTATCTTTGTTCGTATACTTATTTTTTTTAATTGCTTATTATTTCCATTAATCTATCATTTCATCTTTATTTTAAATTGAATTTTTAAAAAAATTATAAATAATTAAAACTAACTTTGGATCACAACTAAATTATTTATCATAAATCTAAATATTCTATGCATCTATAAATTACAATATCTATGTAGCTTATAAAAACTCCACTCTCTTGGGTGCTATCACATTTAAATTCTCTTTTTTTTTTCACACATTTTACTTATTTAGTTTATACATACAATCGCTATATTTATTAATTGTACTTTACTTTCCTCAAATATATGTTTATATTTATTATGTTAAAAATATTAAAAAATTAAGATGATAAATTTATTCTTAAATATTTTTATTTTAATTATATAAATTTTATAAATTATATAAATTTATTTATTAAATCATATAAAATAATTTATTAGTTAAATTATATAGTATCTTATCAATTTATTTATTAATATTTTTATTTCTAAATTTACTACTCTGCAAATAAAAGGGTGGAAAATGTATAAATAGTTTATAAATAATATTATATAATTAAATAAATAAATGTATATGTTAAAATAATAATATTTAATAAATAATGATTTTAGTAGTGAAGAGAAGAAAATTTTGGTAAATTTATATAAGTTTAAAATCAAAATGTGCGAAAAAATTTGAGGGACAAAATTTGATGAAATTTAAAAGTTAGAAAGTAAAAATTGTAATTAATTTATTTTAATTTTAGAAACCAATTTGATTGGCTATTATAATTTTAAGGACCAAATTGATTTCAAATACCAATTTAACCATTACAATTTTATAGACCGTATTGGTTGATAACATACAATTTCAAATACTATTTTATCATATTATTAATTTTAGAAACCAATTTAATCACTCATTATAAGTTTAATGGCTGAATTGGTAATTTACTTTATATTTATTTAAATTAAAAAATATGAATAATTTTTTATAACTAATTATAATAACAAAATTTATATATTGGATTTGATCTGTGAACACACTAAAATACTAGCATATTATATGTTCAAAAATAATTTATTTATACCAATTTTTATTATAATATGTTTAAAATAATTATTATTATGAATTTTAGTTGTATAAAAATAAATAATTAACTTGTTCAGTACACATTAAAATACCAGCTTTAATATAAAATCTAAATATTAGTCATATTTCTTAATTTACATGTTATCTTCTAATATAGATTGATAAAAATGAAAAAGATTTAAATTATATATTAAAAACAATTAGAAACATAATAAATTATATTCTTAAAATCTATCTACATTCCAAAGTATGCACAAATTTTGGAAGACGAAAAATATATTATAACCACTGAAAGTAACAAAAAAAAACTTTGTTCGCCGCCGAAGGTAGAATTTTTCAAAGACACTTAACCTAGACATTTGACCTTCCTATTATCATTTTAAGCTAAACAATTATTTGGTGCAATTTTATCTAAATCTCCAAGTCTTCAACGTGCTAAGTAAACTTTCTTAAATGATAAAGTTTAACATATAGTTGATTTTTTTAAAAATACGTTGATCATGAGTTTTTTTTTTTGTAAATATGTTGATTAAGATTGATTTCTTAACATACATATAGAAAAGATTTTATTAAAAAAGATAAAATATATTTTAATAATCTCTATACTTCGAAAAATACGTTTCTAATGGTCTAGCAGTAGAAGAATATCGTTAGTACGTTGAGATATAAATATGAGCGTGTTTTTAAGTTTGGTGAACTGGACTTAGAAGATTCTATTTGGGACCAAAACTTCAATTGTTTTATCCATTTTATCTCGATTTTTCACTGGTTTAACTTTAATTATAACGAATTTTCTAATTATGGTTTTAAGGGTGATTAATAAATTAAAAGTGATTTTTTTTTATTGAAAAGTACCATATTTAATGTTATCAATATATTTTGTTGTAATTTTTAATAAAAACTTTCTGGTTCTTCTGTTTATTTTTCATCTTTCTTTTTTTTAATATTTCTATTTATTTTTCATTTTTAAATTTTAATACTTTTGGGTATATATTTTGAAATTTTAAGATTACGTTAATTTTTATTTTATTAATTAAAGCTTTATGAAAAAAGAGAGAAATATAATAGGGTATGAAATGTGAAAATAATAAATACGCATGAGATAACAAAAAAATTTAAAAATTTACGGTTTTAATATAAAGAAGAGATTAATTAATTTTCTTAATTTTATACTTTAATCTTAAATATTGATAAATAAAAATGAACAAAATATTTATTAATTGTTTAAATATTACCCTAAAGTATTAGGGTCCGTTTCTTACAGTTTTTTTTTTTAAAAAAAAACATTTTAAATTTTTTTCATGCATTTATTTTAACTTTTCAGAATAATTAGAAACTAAAAAAAATATAAAATTGAATTAAAATCGAAAGTATTTGGAATAAATTCTTATAAAAACACTTTAAAGTGATTTTTATGATTATAAATAACATAAATTAATTTATGCATTTTTTAAAATATCTAAAAAAATACTATCTTATTTGACATCAGAATTAATTTTTTTAATATGTAACAAATGGACCCATAATTAAAACAAAAACCGTAATTATGTTGTTGTTATGAACCTAAGCTAGTTAAATAAAAATCTTAGAAAAGGCACTAAGCAAAGGACGGTTTAGAGTAAATTATACTCTGTTCTTCTGTATTTAATTGAGGTTAGTTAGATTTTAGATTTTAGGTTTCTGTGATTTCTGAATATTTTAAAAACTAAAATAAATTCATAAAAAACTTTTTTAAAATGAAGTGATTTAAAAAAAAAACATGTAAAAAATTATAATTTTATCAGAACCTGCAACGGATAAAATTCTAGTCTAACAGAAATATTTTAAGAAATTATATTTTTGAAAATTTAGGATAAAAAAACAAAATAAAAAATTTAAATGAAGTAATAAAATTAAAATTTGGTCAATAAAGTAAGGAAAGCATATTGGCATACATTAATTAACAATGACCAACTAGTCTTACACTGAATGAGGATTGAGGAACACCTAAAGAAATCAAGAAAAGTATACAAATTTCATGTATGATGTCAATTATCCAACAACTACTAAGTAATTAGCTTCACAATGACGATCATTTATTGTTCAAAACTCCCAATTGTGAATTTTTATTTTTATTTATTATTTTTTTATAGTTGGTAATGGTTCCACACTTTCTCGTCAATGTCACCACTCACCAAGTCTTCGTCACTGTATTTCACTCAGCAGAATAAATGAATACGTTCATGGCTCCAATAAAAGCGAATGACGTACGAATTTATGTGGGTCAAGAACTCTTCTTAGTTCCACACGTTATCTCGTTATCCAACGGAAATTAGCTAACCTTGTTATTGAAAAAAATTAGCATACTAGTCCATTACTTTTTATTGGTTAAAAGTTATTACAAAATTATGGATGGAATTCATTAAATATAAAGTGACATCTACCTATTTTTTAACAAATTTTAATCACTACAAAAGTTATATTAAAAAAATCGGAAAATGTGTATTTTTTTGAAGTGTGTAATAAGCCACAAGAATCAATGAAAATGTGACATGACGTTAATTTGTATAAATAGACATTGAAAAAATTTATGAAATATTTAAATAAAAAATAAGATGAACAAAGAATGACTCCCATGTTACATTTTATATATTTTTCGTTGTCATTATTCTATACAAATTAATCAATGTTATATCAAACCTCTGTTACATTTTCATTCATTATTGAATGAAATTTATGACAAGAAACTTAATTTTAACAATTAAAAAACTATGAAAACTAAATATAAAGTAAATAAAACTATAACATCAAAATTATACATAAACTAAGAACGAGACTATAAATGTAATTAAATCTAGTATTTTACTTTTCGTAAAGTGAATTAGTGAAATTAACTACGTAATCAGTAATGTTTAACAAGTGTGTTGCATGTTATGTTGATGTTGTATGTTAGTTCCATATTAATTGTTCCTTTCCCTGCTTTATACTTTTGGTATAACTTCACATCTTTGGCCATTATCTTGTTCTTAAATGTACTCATCCTTATTAGTGTTTTTTTTTTCTCTCTCTCTTTCTTTTTGTCTATTTTAAAAAATCTTTAGTTGTATTAATAGTTTCATACTTGCAACTGCAATTTTCAACAGAATCAGTAAGGGAGAAAACATTGGGCACACTTTAATTATTTATCCTTTTGAATCTTGTTTGAGTGTTGTAGGGGAGGTTCACATTAGATATAGTAATAAATTAACTAATAACATAATTTAGTAGATAATTGATAAAAAATGATTTTTAATTAAAAAAATAAATATGCTAACATATTAACCAGGCTTAATTCATGTTCATTAATAATTATTTTTGAAAGAAACAAGTTCTTTTTTTACAAAAGTAAGTTTAATAAACATGCAGTCTGTTGATTATAAAATAAACTAGAATGGACACTTACTTGCCTGTGTCAAAGCTTTGAAAGGGTAAAATAGTTGGAAGAGTTTAACTTATTTGGATTTTGCAAAAATAATATACAACTATTATTAGTTATTTTAAACTTATTTCAATTAGTTTCTTTTGTAGTTTATTAGAATATTTGTTTAAACTTCTTCTCGTATATTAAAATTTATTGAATAAACACTTAATTCAATTATTTACCTAAATACTGTACATATTTGTAAGTGTTAATTATACTTTACTTAATTTTGATTCAATGCTAGTTAAAAACAAAAAAAAAATTACATTTAATAGCGCATGTTATGCGTTTAACCTTTATGATTTTGATGCAATGCTCGTTAATGAAAAGTTAAAAACAAGTTGAATGTAAATACAAAACTATAAATCGATGCACTATGAAACTTTTTTTCCCCTATATATAGTGCATCCATTTATACGATTCCTTTTTAAAAAAATAGGGTATGAAAAAAATTATTAGACAAGGTAATATTTATTTTTGTGATTTCCATGAATTAATCATTAGTAATCATTATAAATTTAAAAATAATCTATTTCTATATTATAAATTAATTCCTCATTCTCAAATAAAAAATATTTTTAGGAATTATTTTTAACAAAATTATTTTTTAATGAGAGTAATTTTAGAAATTATTGTCACCTCGTTAAGTCATATGAATTATCTTAATCATATATATTGAGTATTTAATATTTTATTTTTTATATATATACTCATTAATTTTTATTTAGAATTTAATTTGATTAACCATTAGTCCAAAAAATTTACTTCTTGATCATCTCAAATTATTATTTTGTGAGAATACCTGATTTTGTCTATCCTTTTTTCACAAAATGACTAAGTAATAAATGAAAAAGGAAATCAAGCTCTTTGGATGTATGTTCAAAGAGTCCTCAAAAGAAAAGAAAACCAAGATATTTGGATGTGCATTCAAAGAACCAAAAAAGGAGAAGAAAACAAACGAAAATGAAGAACGAAGCTTGTTGGAGGAGCTCTTTGGATGTGCGTCCAAAGAGCCAAAGGCTACACTTGGCTACATTAATCTCAAGCCCTTTGTACCAACTGAACCCGCACTATTACTACGTTTCTCCCCTAGTCTTTGGACGTGCTACTTCTTTTGTTCTTCCTTTTTCTACTGCCCCTCCTTTGGATGAGCATCCAAAGGAGTCTGTCTTCTCCTATCTCCCATCCTTTGGACAAGCGTGCAAAGGATTTGTCATTTTCTATTGTCCCCCTCCTTTGGATGGGCATCCAAAGAGGTTTGACTTCATCTATTGTCCCTCCTTTGGATGAGCGTACAAAGGGTTTGTCATTTTCTACTGCCTCCTCCTATGGATGAGCATACAAAGAGGTTTGGCTTCATATGTTGTCCTTTCGTTTGAACGACATTCAAAGGATTTGTCACATTTTGTTGTTCTTCCTTTGGACCTGCATCAAAAGGATTTGTTGTTTACTGTTGATCTGGGTCCAAAGGAAATCGTTCGTTCTATATTCCTTCTTTCGATGAGCGTCCAAAGGAGTTTTTCTGTTTTGCTACATATCTTCCAGCCCTTTTGGACGAGAGTCCAAAGAGATTCATTCTTTCTGCAAACAACAGAAAAGTTGTTTTGCTATGCTCTATATCAACGACTTTAACTTTACAGTTGTCCAACTTTTTTGTTCAACTTTTTGGTTCACAAAAAATACTCAACAACTCTTTGCCAGCTTTTGTTGATAATACATGATCCAAAATTAGCTCTCCACTAAATAACTTGCTCAGCCGTTGATATTTCTCTTCTGCATTACGACTCCAAATTTAACTTTGTTGTCGAGAAATCTTGCTTGAAATCTAGCTCAATTAATGTTGTGATTCATGCGAGAGTTTATAAATAGAGCGAGTCAAGCTCATGAAAAGGACCTTCAAAGACTAGGAGGAGGAAATGTTGGAGGGAAAAAGGAGCTAAGGAAAAACTAAGAGGGTACTTAGTGAATAGATGAACTCATGGAGTTTTGAAGAAAATAAAAGGAATCAAAAAAACTATACCAACAACTAAAAAACCTCCACAACCAAGTAATACTACTCACCCTCATGTAACATCATATTCACGCATGGGGTCCCTTTCTGTTGATATTTGGAAGGTCCCATGGCTTCGCAGACATTTCTGTTAACCTTTGCTTCCCTACATCTAGGGTCTTTGGACAACCCTTGGGACGTAAACATCTTTGGACGCATCCATAACCTCTGAATAGGAGCCTTTTGATGATTTCTCTTTTTCCTTTTGGTTTGCTGTTATTTGTTGTATCCCTTACCCACTCCATTGTTCATCCATTAGAGTGGCTTCTTTTCATTTCTACCATCTACCATTTATTACATGCATCATTTTCCTCCTTCTGTTTTTTGTTTTCCATTGTCTACTGTTATCTATTTTTCCTACACGTCCATGCCTTTGGACGAAGGAACCAACGAGTGACTCCTTTTTCATTTTCTGTTATTCATTATGTATTGTTCTCCTCGCATTTCCCAGCCTTGCTTTGGACGCATAGGACCTTTGGACATCTCCTAGGTAGTCTACTGCATTTCGTCATGTTCTTTGCATTTCTTTGGACACCCCTAGTTCACTTTCATTTCGTCTTTGTTCTTTGCATTTCTTCGGATGCCCCATGGGCAGTCCACTGCATCTCATCTTATTCTTTGCATTTTTAGCCTTACTTTAGACTCAAAGGCTCTTTGGACGTCCTTGGGCAATCCATCCCTTTCCATCTATTTTTTGCATAATCTCAGTCTTGCTTTGAATGCAGGAGCCCATGAGTGGCTTATGTTTCATTTTTTTGCTACTTGTTTATTGTTTCTTCCAACAAATCCATTCCTTTGGACACAAGAGCCAACAAGTGACTCATGTTACATTTTCTACATTTGTTTTTGTCTTGCTTTCGTCCAAGCCCTTGGACGTAGGAGGTAGCGAGTGGCTCTTGCTCCTTTATGTTATCATACATTGCATCCCTTTGGACACATGAACAAACGAGTGTCTCCTGCTTCTTTCTATTATCATTCACTGCATCCCTTTGGATGTAGGAGCTAACAGTGGACTGCTGCTCCTTTCTGTTATTTATTAATTGCACCCCTTTGGATGCAGGAGCTAACAAGTGACTCATGCTCATTTTTATTATCATTCACTGCATCCTTTTGGACGTAGAAGCTAACAAGTGGCTCATACTCATTTCTATTATCATTCATTGCATCCCTTTGGATGTAGGAGTCAACGAGTGACTCCTGCTCCTTTCTGTTGTCATTCATTGCATCCTTTTGGACCCAAGAGTCAATGAGTAGCTCTAACTCCTTTCTGTTATCTATTCATTGCATCCTTTGGACGCAAGAGCTAACGAGTGACTCTTGCTCCTTTATGTTATCATTCATTGCATCCCTTTGGACGTAGGAGCCAACAAGTGGCTCCTACTCCTTTCTGTTATCATTCATTGCAACCCTTTGGACGCAGTAGCCAACAAGTGGCTCCTACTCTTTTCTGTTATATGTTATTTGCACCCCTTTGGACGTAGGAGGCAATGAGTGACTCCTTTTCCTTTCTGTTATCATTCATTGCATTTCTTTGGATACAAGAGCCAATGAGTGGCTCTTGCTCCTTTTTGTTATCGTTCATTGCATCTCTTTAGACGTAAAAGCCAATGAGTGACTCCATCACCTTTCTATTATCATCCACTGCATCCTTTGAACGCAGGAGCTAGCTAGTAGCTCTTGTTCCTTCCTCTATCATCCACTGCATACTTTAGATACAAGAGCTAACAAGTAGCTTCTACTACTTCCTTTATCACCCACTGCATCCTTTGGACATGGGAGCTAACGAGTAGCTCCTATTATTTCCTCTGTCATCCACTGGATCTTTTAGACGCAAGATCTAACGAGTAGCTCATGTTCTTTCCTTTCTCATTCATTGCATCCGTTGGATGCAAGAGCTAATAAGTAGCTCTTGCTTCTTCCTCTATCATCCACCGTATCTGTTCAAACGTGGTAGCCCAAGGGTGGCTCCTCTTCCTTTTCTTTACTATTTTTTATTGCAACTCTTTGGATGCAACATTCCTTGCACAACTCTTCTACTTTCCTGTTTTCTCTTATCTATCATACCTACTATACACTCCATTATTGTCCCTCCCTTTGGACATATTCCATCTATCATCTTAACTATACTTAAGATAACCGTTTTTGGAAGCACTTCTGTTTGGTTATCACTCAAATCATCCTTCCAAAAGCCAATAACCAATTCAGATGCACTTTCTACTGGGTTATTAAGTCTAAACCATTTCCAAAACTACGTAAACTTTGAATTTTCCATTACACTGGAAGATACATAGGAGCAAGAGACCACTCTTGTCAAGTTCAAAAAACAAAAGCAGTACATCTTTCATTTTCCAATAATAAATCCAATTCTATTTTCATTGAAGGGTAAAAATAATGTTTGTCTTAGGACGAACGTTGTAGGGTGCTAATACCTTTCTTACACGTAATCGACTCTCGAACTCAAATTTTGGTTTCTAAGACCATTTATTTTTCTTTTAAAGATTTTTCTAATGTTTTCCTTTGAAAAACATTGGTGACCTTTTCAAAGGAACTTGAATTTTATTTTCTTTTTTTATTGTCCTCGTTGCAACCCCACTTGTGACATTTTGTCTTTGTTTGGATACTTAATTTTTTTTAATTGCTTATCATTTTCATTAATCTATCATAAATCTAAATTATTTATCATAAATCTAAATATTTTATGTATCTATAAATTAGAATAGCCATGTAGCTTATAAAAGCTCCAATCTCTTAGGTGCTATTCCATTTAAATTCTATTTTTTTCATCCATTTTACTTATTTAGTTTATATATACGATTACTACATTTGTTAATTGTATTTTATTTTTTTCAAATATATGTTTATATTTAATATATAAAAATATTAAATAGTCAAGATGATAAATTTATTTTTAAATGTTTTTATTTTTAAGTAACTACTCTAAAAATAAAAGGGTGGAAGATATATAAATAATTTATAAATGATATTATATAATTAAATAAATAAATTTATATATTTAAAATAAAAATATTCAAAAAATAATAACTTTAGTGATCATGAAAATTTAAAAGGAGGAAATAAATTTGATGAATTTATATAAGTTTAAAATAAAAATCAGTGAAAAAATTTGAGGGACAAAGTTTTGCAAAATTTAAAAGTTAGAAGTTCAAAATTGTAATTAGTCCATTTAATTTTAGGGACCAATTTGACCAACTATTATAATTTTAAGAACAAAATTGATTTAATATACTAATTTCACTGTACATTACAATTTTATGCACTAAATTGATTAATATTGTACAATTTCAAGGACTCTTTTATCATATTATTAATTGTAAAGATCAATTTAATCAATCATTACAATTTTAAGATTAAATTAGTAATTTAATTTATATTTATTTAAATTATAAGATATGAATAATTTTTTATAACTAATTATAATCATAAAAGTTGATCTGTGCATACACTAAAATACTAGTACATTAAATGTTCAAAAATAATTTATTTATACCAATTTTAATTATAATATATTTAAAAATACTTATTATTATGAATTTTTTTTGTATAAAAATAAATAATTATCTTGTTCAGTACGCATATTAAAATACCAATTTAATATAAATCTAAATATTAGTTATATTTCTTAATTTACATGTTATCTTCTAAAATATATCGATAAAATAAAAAAGATTTAAATTATATATTAAATAAACAATTAGAAACACAATAAATTATATTCTTAAGTAATATGTAATGTTGACATATTCACTAGCTTCATATGATTGAAGACCACCTATTTAACATGAATAGGTGTGTTTGATTGCGGTGTATGTACAAATTTTGGAAGAAGAAAAAAAATATTCTTAAGCACCATAAAGTAAGACGTCACATTAGAAAAGACTTTGTTCGCCCGATGGTAGAATTTTTCAAAGAAACTTAACCTACTCAAGACAACCTTCCAATTATCATTTTAAGCTAAACAATTATTTGGTGCAATTTTATCTAAATCTCAGTCTTCAACGTGCTAAGTAAACTTTCTTAAATGATAATGCTTAACATATAGTTGAATTTTTTTAAATATGTTGTATGTTGATTAAGATTGATTTCTTAACATACATATAGAAAATATTTTATTAAAAAAGATAAAATATATTTTAATAACCTCAATACTTCGAAAAATACGTTTCTAATGGTCGAGCAGTAAAAAAAAATATCGTTAGTACATCGAGATATAAATATGAGCGTGTTTTTAAGTTTGGTGCACTGGATTTAGAAGATTCTATTTGGGGCCAAAACATCAATTGTTTTATCCATTTTATCTCGATGTTTTCACTGGTTTAACTTTAATTATAACAAATTTTCTAATTATGTTCTTAAGGGTGATTAATAAATTAAAAGTGATTTTTTTATTGAAAAGTACCATATCTAATGCTATGAATATTTTTTGTTGTTATTTTTAATAAAAAAAAAACTTTCTGGTACTTCTGTTTCTTTTTCATCTTTCATTTTTTAAGAATATTTCTATTTATTTGTTATTTTAAAATTTTAATATATTTTGGGTATATATTTTGAAATTTTAAGATGACATTAATTTTTATTTTATTAATTAAACCTTTATGAAAAAAGAGAGAAACATAATAGGGTATGAAATGTCAAAATAATAAATACGTACCAGAGATAAAATTACAGTTTTAATATAAAGAAGAGATTAATTAATTTTCTTAACTTTATACTTTAATCTTAAATATTGATAGATAAAAAATAAACGAAATATTTATTAATTGCTTAAATATTACCCTAAAGTATTAGGGTCCGTTTCTTACAGTTCTTTTTTTTTTTTTTTTATAAAAAAACATTTTAAAATTTTTTCGTGCATTTATTTTAACTTTTCAGAATAATCAGAAACTAAAAAAATATAAAATTGAATAAAATCAAAAGTATTTTGAATAAATTCTTATAAAAACACTTTTTAAGTTGATTTTTATGATTATAAATAACATAAATTAATTTATGTATTTTTAAAGGAATATCTAAAAAAAAATTTATTATTTGACCACAAAATGATTTTTTTTAATATGTAATAAATGGACCCATAATTAAAAAAAAGCCGTAATTATGTTGGTGTTATGAACGTAAGCTAGTTAAATGAAAATCTTAGAAAAAAGCACTAAGCAGGTTTAGAATTAGAGTAAATTATACTCTGTTCTTTTGTATTTAGTTGAGGTTAATTAGATTTTAGATTTTAGATTTTCGTAGTTTCTGAATATTTTAAAAACTAAAATAAATTCAACAAAACTAAAAAAAATATATTATTTTTTTAAAAATGAAGTGATTTTTTTTATAAAAAAATGTAAAAAATTATAATTCGATCAGTACCTATATATATATATATATATATATTAAATTTAGGATAACAAAATAAAATAAAAATTTAAATGAAGTAACAAAATTATAATTTGATTAATAAAATAAGGAAAGAAAATTGGCTTACATTAATTATAGATGACCCACCAGCCTTACACTGAATGAGAATCGAGGAACACGTAAAGAAATCAAGAAAAGAAAACAAGTATCATGTATGATGTCAATTATGCAACTACTAAGTAATTAGCTTCACAATGACGATCATTTATTCTTCAAAACTCCCAATTGTGATTTTTATTTTATTTTATTATAGTTGGTAATGGTTCCACACCTCCACGTCAATGTCACCACTCACCAAGTCTTCGTCACTGTATTTCACTCCCATACGTTCATCAAAATGCTAGTTCATTTTCATGGCTTTAACATTTATTATTTTCTTACTTGTATTACGACACTTTTATATTAATTAACAGCGCATGTTAATGGGGTTAACATTTATTATTTTGATGCAATGCTCGTTAATGAAAAGTTAAAACAAATTGAATGCAAATACAAAACTATAAATGGATGCACTATGAAACTTTTTGTTTCCCTATATATTACATCGATTTATAGGATTCTTTTAAAAAAATAGGGTATGAAATTTTTTTTTATTAGAAAAGGTAAAATTTATTTTATTGGTTTCCATCTTTTGAATGAATTAATCATCAGTAATTATTGGTTAAGAGATCTTTGTACATATTAAATGTTGTACCCTAAAACTGTCCGGGACTGAGTCTTCCCAAGACTGAGTCTTCCCGGGACCCACCTTTACTCATAAAATAATATCTTGGAAAGTAGTTGCAACTGACTTAGCACCTACCAGGAGAGAATCAAGGGATATGGGGGCCACCACTAGCCCAATCCCAAGCCTATAAAAAGCCTCAAAATGAAGAGGTGAAAGGGAGAATTTTTCCGAGCAGAAACTTTAAGCCAAATCTCTCAAACCTCTCCCAAGCCTCCCAAGCCTCCCAAATCTCTCGAACCTCTCCCATAGCAAAATTGGTATTGACCGGCCTCACCCATTCTAGCAACATCCTCACCCAGAACTACGTGAGACTTTGACCTCCGAGAAGTGAGATGTGACGTAGGCCTGAGGCATACCTCTATCAAGTCAAAAACCTCAAAACCTCAAATCTTAAATCCCAAAACCCAAGAACACCTTACCCGAACCTCCCCCTTCCCAGGACTTAGACCAAAAACACAACCCAAATACAAGCACCATCCCTTTTCCCATATAGCTAGCTAAGGGTAACTATCAAGTGATAGGCATGCTGGGGGCCCTTATGCCCCTAGCGTGTAACCAACTCCAGAACCCATATTCACGATTCAAGACCGGCCTTTCCGTTAGGTTTTCTGGCGTTCCCTAAACCAAAAACGGGTGGCGACTCCTTTGTGGCCGACTTAGTCTCGGCCTAGAATTTTCCGTCACAATCTAGGTTGTGACGGATGGCTGACTTAATTGGGGACTGTTTTATTGAGAGTTGAGCCCCTATCGGGTAAGTTTTAAGATTCAATTTTATTTTATTTTTTTTAATTTTCTTAAGAAATGCCTATATTGAATGTTTAATTATACCTCAAATATGATTTTTGAAAGAAAAACAAAAATTTCTAGAAAAATATATAAAATTGTCATTACTTGAAATGTATTTTGCACGAGAATTAAGGTTGTGGGGGCAAAACTCTGAGGTTGGGTCCTGTGTTTCCATTTGTCTTTGTTAATTGGTGCATGTGTTGTAATTTGAATTTGATGTTTGTATACTACTTATACAAAATCATAGGGTAGACAATAATATCTTGTTATTATATTGGGCGGGTGCACATGGGGGCAGTCTTTCAAAACAAGAAAAAAAGGGGTAGAGTGCAAATATATCCATGGCCTTGATCCTATTCCCGGACCGAGAGTTAGGGAGTGCGGGCGTGTAGCGGTACCCCTTGGAGATTTCTCAATGCGGTGGACAAGTGATAGTTCCACCTGGGGCTGATGACCTGAGGGAGCCAGCAACATCTGGGAAATTGATCCTGATCGTGCTGGAGACCTCAGGGAGTCCATAGACCCAGGAGCCTGATGGTGAGGAAATTTAGAAATTCATGTGGTGAGAACCTTGGGTTTAGAAATTCATGTGGTGAGAACCTTGGGGGATCCTTCTAGAAACTTATCGGATAAACCTTAACCTGAGTATGCCAAACAAACCTTAACCCGAGTCTGCCAAACAAACCTTAACCCGAGCCTGCCAAACAAACCTTAACCCGAGCCTGCCAAACAAACCTTAACCCGAGCCTGCCAAACAAACCTTAACCCGAGCCTGCCAAACAAACCTTAACCCGAGCCTGCCAAACAAACCTTAACCCGAGCACGCTAAACAAACCTTAACCCGAGCCCGCTAAACAAACCTTAACCCGAGAGCACGCCAAACAAACCTTAACCCGAGCCTGCCAAACAAACCTTAACCCGAGTCTGCCAAACAAACCTTAACCCGAGTCTGCCAAACAAACCTTAACCCGAGCCTGCCAAACAAACCTTAACCCGAGCCTGCCAAACAAACCTTAACCCGAGCCTGCCAAACAAACCCTAGTCCGAGCCTGCCAACTAAACCCTAGTCCGAGCCTACCAACTAAACCCTAGTATGAGCCTACCAACTAAACCCTAGTCAGAGTCGGCCAACTAAACCCTAGTCCGAGCTAACCAATCAAACCTAGTTCGAGCTAACCAACTAAACCCTAGTCCAAGCTAACCAATCAACCAAACCCTAGTCCGAGTCGACCAACCAAACCCTAGTCCGAGTTTCCACCAACCAAACCATAGTCCAAGCCGACTAATCAAACCCTAGTCCGATTCGACCAATCAAACCCTAGTCCCGAATGGGCTTAACTAAACCATAGTCCCAGGTCGACCAATCAAACCTCAGTCCGAGTCAACCAAACTAAACCTCGTCCGAGCCTGACTAACTAAACCCTGGGCCGGCCCGGGCTAAACCCTGGTCTGGGCCGGCCAACTAAACCCCGGTCTCGAGCCGGCCAAGCAACCCCTGGTCCGGCCAAGCAAACCCCAGTCCAAGTCGACTAATCTAAACATCGGTTCGAGCCGGCCAACTAAACCCTAGTCCGAGCCGGCCAACCAAACCCTAATCCGAGTCGGCCAATCAAACCCTAATCCGAGTCGGCCAAGTAAACCCTAGTTCGAGCCGGCATAGTCTGAGTCGGCCAAGTAAACCCTAGTCTGAGCCGGCCAAGTAAACCCTAGTATGAGCTGGCTAATCAAACCTTGGTCCGAGCCGGCCAACTAAACCCTGGTCCGAGCCGTACTAACTAAACCCCGGGTCCGAGACTACCACTAGACTCGGGGTCCAAGCCGGCCAACTAAACCCTAGTCCGAGCCGGCCAAGTAAACCCTAGTCTGAGCCGGCCAATCAAACCCTAGTCCAAGTTGGCCAATCAAACCCTAGTTCGACTCGGCCAAGTAAACCCTAGTCCGAGCCGGCCAAGTAAACCCTAGTTTGAGCCAGCCAAGTGAACCTCAACTTGCGTCGACCCATAAACGCCAGCCTACCCGAGCCTAAATTCGGCCAAGAACTTGAGCCTGAGTCAGCTAGTACACCCTGTGTCAATCTGAGCTCGTCTTTGTGTCATCCCCATTTAACCGATTTCATCTTGGCCCCTATGTCGATTCCAATCCGAATCCAACTCTACGCTATTTATCCAACTGAAATCCTACCCTAGCATCAATTCCAGGTCGCATCTAGTCCCGTGTCACTCTCTTATTTAAGATGGCTCTCTTCCATCTCCCCAATTTTGTTCTACCCCCACGGCATTTCCATGGATGGCTCATCCCATTTTCACTTCAATTCCAACCTTGTAAAAAAAAAAAAAAAAAAAAAAAAAAAAAAAAATAACATGCATCATATTCCACATTCATCTCCACCATGCATTTCAGATTAGGTGTTGCATTTCATCACATTTACATTTCATTCCCCACCCGACTAGCTCACCAAGACCAATAACAAGGCAAGGATCAAGTTTTGAAAAACCTTTACAGGGCGCTTCCCAAGGCAAAACGGATGGAGACGGCTATAAGGGATCTAGCAAAATAACAAGAAGTGCTAAAAAATGATGTTGGCCAATTAAAGGCATAAATAGGTCAAATCCTGGAAATGTCAAGTATATGCAAAACCAAGGGACATCTCAAACCATTTCTGCCATACCATCACAAGATCACAAAACCAGAGGTGGCGTCGAGCCCCTACCAAAGCCCAACACCAAACACCACACCCCTTACCTCCGACCATCCCCATCCCAACCTTGCAATATAACATTTCATGGAAAAGAAAGAACCCTAGGGTTCTAACACTTTACCAATATCATATACCGAACTTCCGTCGCACCTGCTTTAGCATGCCATTGTGACCACAGTCTCGTTGAAACTTGTTCAATCCCCTATCCCAAAAAACTATGATCCAATAAGAAAAGTTCGCTATTTCGTAGTCCCTAATCCTTTTTCAAATCGACTGTAATGCTCTTTCTTAATAAAGTATACTTTGAC
Source organism: Mucuna pruriens (assembly GCA_025330945.1). NCBI lineage: Eukaryota > Viridiplantae > Streptophyta > Magnoliopsida > Fabales > Fabaceae > Mucuna > Mucuna pruriens. The sequence continues at coordinate 3,100,754 of JAENHJ010000537.1, forward strand.
TCTTCATGATTCCCTTTTTCTTCCCACGCCTAAACCAAGTCAAAAATACCAATAAAATAAAATTCATCCCTGGTGCTAATATCTCATGTTCAAATTTTGATTATTCCATTAATCAAACCGCAAGGATAATAAGGATAATCTATAAAGCCCCAAGCATCTAGCCTGGCTACCTGTCCTCCAAACCAAGAAGGAAAGATGGTTTACCACATTAAACTTTACTATGCTTAAAACTCTCATTGGCTCAATGCCCCCAAGAAAAAAATGGAATAAAAAAGACAAAGAAAAAAAAAAAGGCTCGCTAGGTTGAAACCTCAAAATAACAACCTAGGCAAAAGTTAGAAAAAAAAAAATCAAATAAGAGTTCACCGAGACTAAAAAAGTAGTCTAAGCGAAAATGCAATACTGGGGCAAACCACCAACATAGGGAGTTGAAGTGAACCCTCAAGAAAAGTTAGCTAGAAGAAGCCCATAGAGACACCTAAATTATCCTTAAAGCCGTTGGTTGATGGACTCTTCAAAAATTGCATACATGAGGATAACACTGTCACCCCTCCCCGTAGACCCTTCCAGTAGAACAACATAAACACAATCCTTTCCATTCCTCCATAAACCAAAATAAAAGAAACAAAAGGAGCATTACACTTGAAATGAAAAAGTTGAAGACCACTCAAAGTAGTGAGCTTTTGACTAGTCTTACGAACAATAACAAGGTAACAACACCCAAGATGTCTTTGACACCAAAGTTGGAACGAAAGAAGCTCAATTGCCTACACCATGAGTCTTGGGATAGCAAACTAAAGACTTGTCCTTGCTAAACACACACCCCTTGTACTCGATCCAACTCCACATCTTGCCATTACCCATACCTTGCAAACTAAAGACTTGTCCTTGCTAAACACACACCCCTTGCACTCGATCCAACTCCACATCTTGCCATTACCCATACCTTGCAATCCATGCATCTCGCAACCCATGGCAAACCTCCATACATCCATATAGCCAGACATCCGACATTCCACGTCAAATATCCATGCAATCCACATACATTTCAAACATTCAGGCATCCCTGTAATCTGCACATGACATGCATTCCGAGCACCCAAATATCCGTCCCCCACCAAAATAAAATCTTAATTAGTTTTGCATACATGCATAAATGCATACACATAGCATGCACGCATCCCATGGTTATTCCAACACCATACCAACTCTATGTTAAATCCTTCGCCCACTCCGTCTTGGGTTAACTTTGTGTGAGTCTCTTTGTCAAATCCGTGTCGAGTCTCTCTACCAGCTCCATGTCAAGTCTCTTCACCAACTTCATGTCAACTCTCTCTATTAACTTCATGTTGAGTCTCTTTGTCAACCTCGTGTCAAGTCTCCATTTTGACTCCATGTTAAGCCCACCACCCTATGTCCAGTCTCTCCGTCGATTACGTGTCGAATCTCTATCGACCTCGTGTCGAGTCTCCATGCCAACACGATTACTTTGACCTCGAAGTTGGTTTGTCCCTAAGTTAGTCATTCAGGTCCTAACTTAGGCATTCATGGCTTAGTGCCAACTTTTTCAATTTGTTGTCTCATCTTGACCCCCAAGTCACTTGTCTCTTCAAGATAGTCAATTTGGTTTCATGCCACATTTTTCAACCCCAAGTCAAGAAGGGACACAAGTTTCCCATCTATGACACATTGGGGATGGAAGCCGAAGATGGGGGCCAACGAATCCAAAGTCTAGGATCATCCAAACCAGTTATAAACCTCCCAATCAACTCATTCACTCATACATACTTAAGTCAACATTCCCTTGTTCAAACTATGCATACCCATAGAGTCACATTGATTAACCCAACTCTAGAGAATGACTCGCCTTAAGATCCCAAACGGTCGTCAAACCGACTTTACCTCAAAGCCTAATGACACCTTGATATCGGAGGACCAAGTAGCCCTCGGCTCTTGGGAAACCAAGTGGTATTCAGACGTCAAAAGGTCGGGTGTCTCCCCTTGACCAACTCTCGGATCCCAAAAGGACGACGTCCTCGCTACCCACCCTTTAAGCACTCCCAAGCCAGATAAATAGCCGAGATAGACCATTCAAATCCCTAACCAGTCCATAACCCAAGTTATCTTGGCTACCCAATCTTCGGAAGGATAGCTAAAACTAAGCCACCATTCCTTTTACATTTCCTTCCATTAAGCCTTTATACCACTAGCATTGAGTCTAGAAGCCATCATTTACCTTAGTATTATCTCCATTCCTTAAGTGTTAATCCCATTAAGCCCAAATATTGAGTCCAAAACCCCGCCCCCAAACCCCGGAGTCTACACTAAGGCCATCATTCCCCAACCTAATTGATACCATTAAACCAAATGGAAGATCCTCTGCCTTTTTTAAACAAAAAATCCAAAAAAAAAAACACAAAGAAAAATCTCTTTCATTAATAAGTAAGGTGTTACAAGTTTCAAGGAGAGTCTAAGAGGAAACCAGTTTCCCATCTTGGACCTCCTTAATCATGTCGTCACGGACTAAGGTCGAAATCGGGGCTAGCAGAACTATTTGTCTAAGGGCCTCGTTGAGTCCATTCTTGTACTGATCTACAATGGCCCCTTCCAAGCAAGCCACCCTTTCTAAGCAAGACCAGTGTTTTCTTCTTTCAACTTGCTCACCTCCGACTCAACGGACGCGGTCCCGCCGGCAGCCTTCAAAGCCTCTTTATCCGAAGCAAGAATGGACTCCACTTCCACCACCCTTGACTGAGATTCAGCAAGCACCGACTTTAGTCGCCAGCAAGGAGGACTCAGCTTGAGAAAGCAAGTTGGGCCTTCAGGTCTTCAACCTCGGCCAAAGCAGGCTTTCTCGACTAGCCTCCTTCATCCTTTCAATCTCAGCCTAAAGACTCGGCCCTAGCCTTTTGGGCCTTCTCCAACTCCTTCTTGGACACAACTTCCTTGGCCATTATCTGCTCAGCCTTACCTAGCATCCCACACCAAGTCTCCAAAGTGGCAATTGAGCGTGCCATATAGGCAGTCATCATGTCAACGGAGCTGGCAGCACCGGTTGACACCAATCCTCCCCGATCGTGTTGAGGTATCTTGTTGGTGGGAAACAGGCTGCGCATATCAAACCCTGGGCCCCACAAGGAACTGATGGTGGGAGGGGCCACGTAGCTGGACAAGCCACCAAGCGGCAAAACCAGCCCCAAAGTCACGACCACGTTGCCTTCTAGTTAGACAAACGGAGGCGGAGGAGGAGGAACAGAGGCCTTTCCTTTTTTTGGCAGTCGTCTCCTCTGCGCCATAGCATCGACTTTAAAACACCCGCCTCCTTGTCGACAAAGCTGCTGGCTTCTTGACCATAGGAGTCGAGTCCTTCTTGGCGGCAATTGGAGCAGTCTCGGACTAGAGGCCTTTTCGGCCTGAGCTCTTGGCGTCATTCTCAAACGAGCCTTCTTAATCAGCGCGGCCATATCAACGCCTTGTTTCTTCAGCATAGGCCAATTCGGTCTCAGTAGCTCCTTATTTCACCCCACCAGTGCCTGTGCCGACTCGTTATAAGCCGTCTCCGTCTCAACATCCCTCAATTACCCGCCTCCATCTCGGCCGACTCCGCATAGCCAATTCGTCCTCGGCAACTCTTCCACTGGCCGCCTCCATCTCAGTCATTCACGCACAAGCCGCCTTTATTTCCACACCTTCCTTGGGCCGCCTCAGTCCTAGTCATCCCCGCCCAGACCATCCCTGTCTCAATCACCCGCATAGGTCGCTTCAATCTCAATCATCCCCACACAGACCGCCTTTGTCTCAGTCACCCCCATGGGCCGCTTCAGTCTCAATCATCCTTGCACAAGCCACCTCTATTTCCAAACCTTCCTTGGGCCCCTTAGTCTAAGCCATCCCCGCGCAAGCCACTTCGGCCTCAGCACCAATCATGGGCCACCCCAAGCTTGATCATCCTCGCACATGCTGTCTCTGTCTCGGCCAGAGGAACTTCGTTATCTCCTCGACCCGACCTCAGAAAACGCACGCGGCAAATGTTGCCAACTCCAGAAGAGCCCATAAAAGCCTTTGCTCCTACACTCAACAAAAAAAAAACACAAAAAAAAAAAAAGAAAAAAATAATAATAAATAAAGGGGGCCCAAGTACCCTCGGCCCATTACTTCACCCAATTCAGAGTCACTCTCAAGTCGCCTCCATTCCAGCAATCATGTGGCCATCTCAGTCTCGGTCAGGCCCGCACAAGTCGCCTCCATTCCAGCAAGCCTATGGCCGCCTCAGTCTCAACCTGCCTTGTCACGAGCCGCCTCCATTCCAGCCAGCCTGTGGCTGCCTTAATCTCAGTCTGTCCTGCACAAGCCGCCTCCATTCTAGCCAGCTTGTGGCGCCTCAATCTCGATCGCCTTGCACAAGCCGCCTCTATTCCAGCCAACCTATGGTTGCCTTAGTCTCAGTCTGCCTTGCTGCCTCCATTCAAGGCGGCCAACCAGCCTATGGCCGCCTCAGTCTCAGTCTGCCCTGCACAAGTCGCCTCCATTCCAGCCATCATGTGGCCATCTCAATCTCGGTCAGCCCCGCGTAGGTCGTCTCCATCCCAGCCAGCCCACGTAGACCACGGCCAGCTCCACGTAGACCGAATCAATCACGGCCAGCTCCACGTAGACCGACTCCATCCCAGCCACCCCCACGTAGGCCGTCTCCATTCCAGCTATCTGCCACAAGCCGTCTCTATCCCTGCCACCCCCGCACACGCAATATCAGCCACCCACGCATAAGCCGGCCCAGTCATAACCCCATATCCCATTCACCTCGCCAAAGCCTAAAAATTGCCACCATCACAAAAATATAATAACAAACTCAAAAACACTTTGTGAAACTTGGAGGGTTTGAGCACCAGCCAGTGTGTGCCTTGCCTGCTGCCAAGTACTCTGTGAAACTTGGAGGGTTTGAGCACCAGCCAGTGTGTGCCTTACCTGCTGCCAAGTACTCTGTGAAACTTGGAGGGTTTGAGCACCTGCCAGTGTGTGCCTTGCACGCCGCCAAGTACTTTGTGAAACTTGGAGGTTTGAGCACCAGCCAGTGTGTGCCTTGCCTGCTGCCAAGTACTCTGTGAAACTTGGAGGGTTTGAGCACCAGCCAGTGTGTGCCTTGCCTGCTGCCAAGTACTCTGTGAAACTTGGAGGGTTTGAGCACCAGCCAGTGTGTGCCTTGCCTGCTGCCAAGTACTGTGAAACTTGGAGGGTTTGAGCACCAGCCAGTGTGTGCCTTGCCTGCTGCCAAGTACTCTGTGAAACTTGGAGGTTTGAGCACCAGCCAGTGTGTGCCTTGCCTGCTGCCAAGTACTCTGTGAAACTTGGAGGTTTGAGCACCCGGCCAGTGTGTGCCTTGCCTGCTGCCAAGTACTCTGTGAAACTTGGAGGGTTTGAGCACCAGCCAGTGTGTGCCTTGCCTGCTGCCAAGTACTCTGTGAAACTTGGAGGGTTTGAGCACCAGCCAGTGTGTGCCTTGCCTGCTGCCAAGTACTCTGTGAAACTTGGAGGTTTGAGCACCAGCCAGTGTGTGCCTTGCCTGCTGCCAAGTACTCTGTGAAACTTGGAGGGTTTGAGCACCAGCCAGTGTGTGCCTTGCCCGCTACCAAGTACTTTGTGAAACTTGGAGGGTTTGAGCACCAGCCAGTGTGTGCCTTGCCTCTTTGCCAAGTACTTTGTGAAACTTGGAGGGTTTGAGCACCAGCCAGTGTGTGCCTTACCCGTTTGCCAAGTACTTTGTGAAACTTGGAGGTTTGAGCACCAGCCAGTGTGTGCCCTGCCTGCTGCCAAGTACTTTGTGAAACTTGGGGGTTTGAGCACCAGCCGGTGTGTGCCTTGCCTCTTGCCAAGTACCTTTTGAAATTGAAGGACTTGAGTACCAGCCAGTGAGTACCTTTTGCCCGCTACCAAATGTTCATCGAAACATCAACCAACCCCCTTACGCCACCACCGGGGCCCGGTCCCCATCCTCACCTCTATCTTTATTTACGCTTATCCAAGAAAAGGATTACATCCTTTTCAGGAAAAACCTAAATAAAAGGGGGGGCCATTGTTGTCCCTAAAACTGCCCCAGGGACTGAGTCTTCCCAAGATCGAAGTCTTCGGGACCCCACCTTTACTCATAAAATAATATCTTGGAAAGTAGTTGTAACTGACTTAGCACCTACCGGGGAGAGAATCAAGGGATATGGGGCCACCACTAGCCCAATCCCAAGCCTATAAAAGCCTCAAAATGAAGAGGTGAAAGGGAGAATTTTTCCGAGCGTAAACTTTAAGCCAAATCTCTCAAACCTCTCCCAAGCCTCCCAAGCCTCCCAAATCTCTCGAACCTCTCCCATAGCAAAGCTGGTATTGACCGGCCTCACCCATTCTAGCAACATCCTCACCCGAACTACGTAGACTTTGACCCTCCGGGCAGAAGTGCGTAGGCTGAGAGGCATACCTCTATCAAGTCAAAAACCTCAAAAACCTCAAATCTTAAATCCCAAAACCCAAGAACACCTTACCCGAACCTCCCCCTTCCCGGGACTTAGACCAAAAACACAACCCAAATACAAGCACCATCCCTTTTTCCCATATAGCTAGCTAAGGGTAACTATCAAGTGATAGGCATCTTTGAGGCCATATGCCTGGGGCGTGTAACCAACTCCCCGAACCCATATTCCTGATTCAAGACCAGCCTTTCCGTTAGGTTTCCTGGCATTCCCTAAACCAAAACGCCGGTGGCGACTCCTTTGTGGCCGACTTAGTCTCGGCCTACCCAGCTTACCGTCACAATCTAGGTTGTGACATTAAAAAAACAAAATTAATAAATAATAAATAAAATAATAATTTAAAGGTTAAAATTTTAAAAATATATTTAGTGCGTTGTGTTCTTAATTTGTGTAGTTAGTGAATATTTATATTCCTTAACTTTATGCTGTAAAGATATATACTAACGAAACCTGTAAATTTATAGTAGTATTATTGTAAGTTACAGGTTTTTCTGTTTTGGTATTAGTTCTAGTTTTTTTCTTTTTAAATGCACCAGTCCCATTCTTTAAAATTATATATGGCTTCTTTTCCAAATTAAATAGACTCAACCAAATTTAAACTCATTATTATGTAGTTTCATTTAGAACCTGCTATTCATTAAGTGACAAACAATCCTTTTGCATTGAATATGTAACGCTGTAAATTTAGTTAATCGATATCCACCTAAACATTCTAATTAAAATAAGAGAAATATAATGGTATATATATATAAATGTATTTTTTTAAATAATGAACTAAAAAAAGTAAAAATAATTTGTTGCATTGTAAGCAATAACAAACAATTACTTTTATGTCTCCCTCTAACCATGATTGGTTTGGTAATACAGAGCATTCCTAATAACATTACTGTTAACAAAATACAAATATATAAACTTCTAAAAAGCTCAGGAGATTTTTTCTTCCTAATAGGCAGATCATAGTTGTCACGGATTTGAGTTCTCTTATACTATATATATAGTTATAAAATAAAAACTTATAATTTGTTGTAGAATCCATTAGTTATATACATTTAGTAAAAAAAATGTCTAACTTGCTCTAACATCATGTTATTAATTTAACAATACAAGAGACTAATCATATTGTTATATTAGTATATCACCGTTAACCAACATGCATCCTAAATGAAAGAATCTAGCTATTATAATAATAATTGAAGTTTAGATAGTAATTAACATAACTTTAAAGTTTCTTTTACCAATTTGAAAAAGAAAACACATCTGAGCTTCGAAGGGGATTTAATATACCTTTCTTTCCTTGATATTATTCCAAACACATTGTATTACTTACTCAATTTTTTTGTAAACTATGTCTCGACCAGTGACCCATTTGTCTTTGAGTTATTTCATTCAATATTCATTTATCACTCGTGTGTGAGTACGGAAATTCTTTTCTTAAGAAGATAAAATTCACTCTAGTAATTTTTATCAATCGAAAGAAATTAATTTTTAATTATCAATTAGAAGATAGTTAATCTTAGTATACACCAAAAAATTTGTATGTGTATATATTTATTTTAATTTCTTTTTTTAATTAACATGGAATATATTCTTTTGTTTTTTGATCGATAATTCTCACAAGCAAAGTTGTGCAATTGTGATGATTCCAGAATCCAAACACTTCACATTGCATAGTTAAAGTGCCCTTTCTGGCCTTTCATTGTAACTATCACTCTACGTAGCCCCAATTTCTTTGAAATGACTTAATCTTGGATTCTAATTTAGCAAGATAGCTTTGGATTAATTCTAGCTTACATTTCTTTCATATACAGATATACTACCTCTTGCATATGCTTAATATGTTAAAAAGAAAAAAATTATTATTGATTTTATCGTCCCGTATTCTTTCGCAATTTACTTTTAGATTTATAGTTTTATTTATTTATTTATTTTTACCTTTAACAAAATTCCTCCGTTATCTTTTTAATAGAAGAAGAAAGCGCTTTCACCTCTCTCAAACCCCAAAAATTATTAAGTCTAAAATCACTACATTTCTTAGTTAGAAATGTAGTCCTAAATAATATATATGTGACACATATATATTCAAGTTTTTTTTTTAATTTATGAACAATAACTAATAACATTTTATTATGTATCATGTAGATATAATTTGAGACTATGATAATTGTTGACTATCTAATCATTTCTTTCTCACTTCCTCTCCCAGGTCACTCATTCTTGTGTATCTATTTATAATATTTATTTTAACTTTTTTTGATATAATAATATATGATAAGAATTCACAATTAATTAAAAAATTTAAAACTAAAATTAACTAAAAATATATTTTGTCCACAAAGTAAAAAAAAAAAAAAGAAAAGATAAAGAACATATTTTAAACTCATCTTTTTTATATTTATTAACTAATTTAACAACTATTTTGTAACTAACAACTTTTATTCAAAAATTAACCTTTTACCTTTAATTTTTTTATTTTTAATTATCTTATCAATCATTTTTACTTATAGATCTTTAATACAATACTTTTTTTTTTTTTTTTTTACTTTTGTGTTTTCATACACCGTTTAAAGTGACAATAATATATGGATTTTTTATTTATCCATCTTGATATGTATTAATACCTTTCAAACGTCTTGATAGTCAGTTTCTTCAGTTTTAACAGTTTTCATCTATGATTGGTTGAGGAAACTTGGATTATTGCCTACTAATTGATTCTCCCTACTAAAATTACACGACACACGTATGCGTGTGCACATATTTCAGTCACACCAATTAATATGGAACTTTAATTATATTTTCTTTTCACGGATAGATTAGCCTTTTGAGTTATGACTAATTGCATAAACTTTGATACATTAGCTTTATTTTTCTTCCTTCCTGAGAAAAAACACGGCATGGACTTAATTTGTTAGACATCATTATCTTAATCCCAAGCATTAATTAAGATCCTCCTATAATCATTTTTACTTTTGGGTTAAAATCCTTCTCGTTGATTTTATATTCCCATGTAAAATCCATTTCAACTTTCCAACCTTGCGTCAATAAATGAAACTGAATTTTGATAGGCACATGTTACCCCACTAATGACAAATTTGTTTCGGTTTTCTTCTCCGAAATTTTTTGAAGTAAAAAGATGCAGCCGATACAGAAGAGGACAATTTTTTGGTAAAAGAATGAATGGGAAAATAAACAAATGGGGCTTGACTTCTATGCCTTCGTTTGTTGGAAACTTCAAAGCTTTCTAAGTTCGGACATCCAAACACGTCTTAGGTAGTCGTCAATAATCACGCACCCTTATCAACCACGAAAAGGGGAAACAACTCAACATTCAAGCGCAAGAAAATGGAACCAATTTTTTAAAGAAATATTCTTTGTTTATTTAATGAAAAATAAAATAATTGAGAATGGTGTAAGACTTAGCCAACGTGTGAACCTTCCAAACGCGTGCATAAGTCCATTAGGGACGCGCAATTTAACCACTGACCACCAATATATATACCCCTTTAGTGCCTTCCCAAAATCATTGTGCCCATTTCTTCTCATTACACACACAAAACACACTTTCCTCCTTTGACAAAAAAACAAAAACATCTCTATTTGCCAAACTACATCCATCATTTACAACCATGTCTTTCTCTACCAAATTACCTTTGGTCCTTTTGCTTTCTTCCCTTTTCATCCATGTATGTTTGGGTAAGTATATCATGTTGTTTTCCATTTGTTTACTTTTTTTAAAATAGTAACATGTGATCTATTTAGTGGAACATACTTAGTAAGACAAGACTTTTGTTATAAATATTGTATGTTTTCTCACTACATGCATGAAATTTATGAATTGGCAGCTGAGATGGTGTGTGAGGACCTGCCAAAGGAAGTGTGTGCCTTCTCAGTAGCTTCATCAGGGAAGAGGTGTTTGTTGGAGACGGACAAGGCGGCTGACGGCGGCGTTGAGTACCAATGCCGGACGTCGGAAGTGGTGGTGGAGAGGATGGCGGAGTACATAGAGACAGACCAATGTGTGGAGGCTTGTGGGGTTGATAGGAACTCTGTTGGTATCTCATCTGATGCCTTCTTTGAGCCACAATTCACTGGCAAGCTTTGCTCTCCAGCTTGTTACAAGAAGTGCCCCAACATTGTTGACCTTTTCTTCAACTTGGCTGCTGGAGAGGGTAAGAATTGTCCTTTCCTAATGCTACCATCATCATCTACTTTTTTTCCAATTCAACATACTTCAAAAATTACTTTTCAATACAATCGCCAAATAGAAAAATGTTTATTTCACCTCGCTTCTCTTTTTAAACACTTATTAAATGACAAATCACCTTACATGTAGAAAGAGTAAAAGAGACTCGTTTCTACTTATAATAATTCCAATTTCCAAAACTTGTATGCATGATCATAATTAACATGTTTGGTAGTCGTTTGTTTTTGAACTTCGGTTGCAGAATTGACCTATTAATAAAATTAGTGGTCGATCGTGGTCATTAGGTACCATCCATTTATTCAGCATAAAGAGAGAGAAAAAGAATAGTGATATCTCTTCTGAATTACTTTTCCTATGATGGAAGTTTAATTAACAAGAATAAGTCATAGGTTTCTGCGTGTCAATGCATGCGTTGTTGCTTGTGTTTTCTTAACTAACACAATAAGTCCATCTCAAAAAAGAAAAATATGTAAATAAATATGCTGGTACCTTTCCTTAAACATAGGGCAATTCTCATTCATCTTCTGCTTTTGTCATGCTTTCACCATTCACTATGAAAGCCTTGGGATACCAAATTAAATACCCTAGAAGCCTAGAACATTTTAACTTCAAATCTAATCAAAGTATATAATAATTGTTCTTATTCTTGTGGCAGAATATTCGTATTTTTGGTATTTGATTATTTGATGGATCTCTTTATATATATTTTTATTGTTATGGTAATTATTAATTATCATAGACAATAACTAAGCTTCATTTATTGTGATGCAGGGGTGTTTTTGCCTGAATTGTGTGAGAAGCAAAAGACCAACCCTCGTCGTGCCATGGTTGAGCTTGTGAGCTCTGGAGCTGCCCCTAGCCCTGTTTCTGACGTGTCAGAGGACATTGTGGCAGCACCTGCCCCTTCTCCCCTGTAATTTTGGTCCCATGAAATTCCACATTCTTTCGCAAAGATGGTGTGAATTGGGCGAGCCATTTCTAGTTATTAATATTGTGTTACTGTAATAGAGGATGGAGGAATATGGCTTCATTTTTATGGGTTGGGTTCCGATTAATGTAATAATAAGGAGTTGGGCATGGTGTTTGTTGATAGGTTTATGTTATGGTGTTGTTTTCCAAATTTCTCAAATTTTGGAATTGAAATTGTTTCTGTTCTTAGTATATTCGTTTGAGAGGTACTAATAATAATGTGAACTATGTTCCAATAAGTCATACATACATATTCTTATCATTAGGCCTAATTATGAGAGAATTCATAATACTTCAGTCTCATTTTGTTTGCCGTTTAATTACAAGAAAGAAGAAATATAATTAATATTTTAGATTTTATAATTATTATGTAATTTTTTAATATACTAATTTTCTTTATATTAATTAAATTCTCTTTTTATATATTTTTTACTTCATAATAAATGTTTAAAGATACAATAGAGAAAAAAATATAATGTTTCATTGATATTATAAAATAAAAATTAAAATGGAATAATTATTTTTTGTTAAAACATCAAACAGACTGGACATAGGAAGTATATGAGTTCATATATCACTATTAATAGAAAAAGGAGTGGTAATAATACATTTTTTTATCCCACTTTTTAGTAAATATTTTACAATCAATTAAGATTTAATATAAAATTATAAGTGAGACTTATTAATAAAGAAGTAAGATTCTAATTTTTTTAATTTTTAGTAAATTTTAACTAAAAATAAAAAATATATTAAAAAATATTAATATATTAATAACATTTTTTAATATAAAATTTATACTAATAGAGAAATGCTAATAACACTCTTCTAACACATTTTATTGTTGACTAAAATTTATTAAAAATTATAAAATTATAAAATTATTGATTAAATAAGATGTGAGGTTGACAAAAAAAATTTATAAATTTTAATAAATAATAAAAAAATATATATTAAAAATTGTGTTATAAAATATATTAATTGCGTTACTTTAATGAAAAAACAAATTATCCACTTATCGTATAAAATAAATTTTATACTATGAATCGATCACTATGTATATATATATCTACTCGTATGACAATACAACATTATTGGATATAACGGTATAAAAACTGTTTTAAGTAATTCGTATGTTACTATTATTAAACTGTTCATTAATTAATATTTACTTAGTAACAAAGATGAAGCATATGTGGTGCGTGGTAAATGACATTTTCTGTTTACTATTAAGTTGAGTCGGTTGTAGATTCTACTTCAGTTAATTTATCGTTTAGCAAGACACATTGGGAATCGAATCACCCGTTCACTAAGAAAAGAAGCCACTAATAACACTTGGCACTCGAATTTTAAAACATGGAATTAGTTTCTTTAGTGGGAAAAGAAAACATATTTGGTCACCTTAACAACTTGGAATTGACCTTTCACTTTTGGTTTTCCAATTGGAATTAGACCTCAAATTTTGAATTTACGTCTGACTTCTAGAAATAGAATTTCCACCTTCTCGTAACTGTTGAAGAACTGAAAACAAATAAAGAAAACCCTTGCCAACGCTAAAATCAGAAGCTAAAAGGAAAACAAACATTAAGAAGATTAACTACTTCTCAAATTTCACACCTATCTCCTACATCTATTTATTATCACACGAGTTTTTTTTTTTTTTTTACATAATGATGAGTTGAACTTTATTAAGTATGTTTAATGTAATTTTATATTTTATAGTCATGGCAGCTTCAAGTGAATTAGGTAAAGGTCAATTGATTGATACTTTAATTCTTTTACGATTTTTCTGTGATAAGCCGTGTTTGAATTTTAGTATTTTACACCAAGTGTAACATTTAAAATTCAAATATGTTTAAAACACTAAATTAATAATGAAAAATAAATGTGAACTAAACTTTTAGTAGAGACTTTGTAAAGTTGAGTCGCTCTATCTTTTGTGCTTAAAAAATAGTTGTTTTCCCCGTTTCCGATTTTTAATTTATAGGCCACGCCAATTATTTTCCTTTTTATATATTATGAATTATGAATATGAATTAGTATTAATTACGAAATAATTTCAATTATTGCAAGTTTAATTTAACTATGAGATGATATCATCATGTATTTACGATCGAAATTGGCACCTTCCTCGTTTCTACATTTATAACATGATTTTATTTATTTTCAAATTTCCTTTTTTATTTATGATTGCAGATTTTTTGTTATTTTTTAGGAAATCATTCATTCAAGTACTAGAAAATTTAGCATACATCTGATCTACAAATTACCAACTATCCATGTATTGATAGTAAATTGTGTATTTGAAGAGTTGTGCTAATTTAATCATGTTTTTCGATTCGAATTCTAATGTCTTTTTGTTTGATCCTCTTTGGGGTTTCTAGTAGGTCACTAGTATATAACTTTTAGTTGATGACATATATATACAGGTCAAAATCATAGTTTTTTATTTGATTAAGAGTTTGATTTGCAAACGTAACCAAATTCAATTTGATTATTAGACAATCGAATGCAATAAAACAAATAATTTTAAAAGTTTGAACAAGAAAAGTATTTATTTAATTTAATATTGAGGAAAATTAAATTGCAAAAAATCGATTTGATTAATAAATTGACAAAGGTAATTAACAAGAATGTAAAGAATTTACAATGTTTAAAGAAACTATGATGCAATAATCGAAAAGATGACTTGAAAAGATATTAATCAGAAATTAAATGGCTACTGTAAAACAAAACATGTAAAATTAGAAGGAAAGCAAAAGAAGATAAAAGGAATCAAAATGAAAACTTTAAAGATTAAAAGAAAAATCAAGAATGTAAAAGTAACTTGAAAACGTAAATGGAGAAACTTAAAGTCTTCAAAAACAAAAGAAGAAATAAAGATCGAATGCGTTGAAATTAATGAAAATAATCAACTTTTTAAAACTATTTAAAAGAAAACTGTAAAAGTGTGGAGTTAAATTAAAGAAGCTTGAACTTAAAAAAAAGTTTGGAAAAATGAAAGAAAAGAAAGAAGGATGAAGATAAAGGAAAAAGAATACAAATTAAAATAAAATATTTGAAATGTAACGTGTAGAAATGCATAACGTAAAACAAAGCAAAGAAACTCCAAAAATATAAAGGAAATTTTATCTATTATCTTATTTCAAATTTTAATTTGAAACAACATTTTCCAGAAATCAAATTCATCCACAATGCATTAATATCCCTTTTTATTTATGTTGATATTTAATTATTTTATTATCATTTTTAGGAAAATGCTTGACAATACGAATTTGTGTGATAAAAATTTCATATAAAGGAAACCACTCTTAAATTTTGTCAAACTTCTTATTTTTTATTTTTTTATTTAATATTTGTCTAGTAATACATAAACTCGTGGATTTCCTACCCGTTCATGTAAAATGGTTTTGTTCGATATAACATCACTGTTATTTTTAATGCCATGATTGTCTAGACAAATTTGAAATATCAACTAGTGTATAAATTTACTCATATAGTGTTAAATTTGAATAACAACTCGTGTATAAAAATTAAGTATTAAGATAATGCGAAAATAAATAAATAAAAGAGTAGTGGATAAATAAGAAACACCTTCATAGTGATGGAACAAGAATTTTAGATCCATGTCGTAAGAGTGATACCAATCACAATTATAAGCCCAAAAAAGTTTTGATTGTAAATAGTAAATAACAACGAGCCTGCGATATGGCCCAATAAGACAAATTGCTTAGTTTAAATTTGACTATAATGCAACAATAGTAGGACCGTGAAGACACTACACTTGGTATTAGCTTGTTGGGTTCGATCACATAAGTCTTTTTTCTTGTTGGAAGCTGCAATAGTGAGGAACCTTACTAGTTAAGAAAAAAGAAAATATGACAAATCAATTTGGTTTGGTTAACATTTGAATTGTTAGTGAAGTGTATTGAGAATAGCAATAAAACATGATAATTAGTGTGTAATGTACATGAAAATGGATAGATTATTGGTATCACTAATTTTGTAGTATTGAAATTAATAACAATAAAAAGTTGGTTAGTTGACCTAGTGCTATGTTAAAAGTTAAAAAAAAAAAACAGAAAAAAGGGAGACGGGCCAAAGCATGGGTTAACTTGGTGTTAAACAAACGAGGTTAAAAATGAATAGTATTCCGTGTAATATTATATGTGTAGTTTTTAATTTAAGTAAGTTTTAAAAAATAAATAAAGTTAGTTAAAATTATAATCCGAAAAATATACACAAATAGCTTAAATAAATTAGTAAACAATAAGTAATTTATTTTCAGGAAGAAAATGTCTAGGCCTTTGGTTTCTTTGATTCACACATACGAATATATTTAGGGAAAATACTAAATTAAAAAATTAGTTTTTTTAGGAGATAAAAAGAATTAGTTAGAGAATATATAAAAAAAAGTTTAATGATATTTTTAGTCCTTCAAAAATTGCAATTGTGCAATTTTGGTCTTCTAACTTCTAATTGAATCAATTATGTTTCTTAAATATTGCAATGATGTGATTTTGGTCTCTCAAATTCTAAATTTGCAAATTGAATCTCCAAAGTATCGTAATTGTATGATTTTAGTCTTCCCATCAATCTTTCATTACATATTTAATGTGTTTGTACTAATGTTGACTACCCATGTCACATCATCTATCGTGTTAGACATCAATGTCACATAATCTATCATGTCTGATGTCAGTATCACATTAGTAAAAATGCATTAAATATCTAATGAAATACCAACAAAGATACTAAAATCGCACAATTATGATATTTTAGAGATCCAATTTGTACAATAAAAATTTGATAGACCAAAATTACACAATTGCAATATTTAATGGATCTAATTGGTTCAATTAGAAGTTAATGACCAAAATTATCCAATTACGATACCAAAAGTGCAATTAAAGAAAGTAAAAAAATAGTAATTAAAGTAGAGCTTTAAAGATAAAAAAGAAATCTTAACATAAAAAATTGAAAATGTTTATTAATTAATAATTTGAAAAATATTAAAATCAAAAATTAAATATTAGATAATGATCAAGTCACCTGTTATAAGAGACAACAGAGATTAATAGTAGATGTCTTCAAGGTAAAAATATATGAATGCAAATTTATAATATGTTTAATTATTATTGTTCTGAGAGCACTTTTCACTTAATAGGTAAATAATCTACTCAATATTGGTTGGGAGTCTTAGACTCTCGACACAACTCAATATCAATTTTATCTATGCCTGGATAAACCTTTTCTTATTTATAGGGGAAAATAAAATAAATATTTTCTAAAATTAGTTTATAAATAGATTAAAAAATAGATTTTGGAGTAACTAATATCAGATAACATTTATTAATTAACTTATGCATAAGTTATTTTAACTTATAAAGAAATTTATTTCATTTTTATATTTCCTTCTTTTAATAAATGTTCACAAAAAAAAATTATCTAAACAACTCTTACAATGCAAACAATTTGAGTTTTAGAATTGTTATCGTGGAAAAGACTTTACTTAACTGTCATTCACGATCCAATGTTTACTCACAAGTATTTGATTCCATTAAAGTAAAAAGGTGTATAAAATAAAAAGGTAATAATGTATTTCTTGTTTTTTTTACCCATCGGTTTGGTACGAAGTATCCATTATCGAAAATAATAACTAATATTTGTTGGGAATTGTGTGTTCACGAGATGGTTAGTTTTTTCTCTTAACATTGTTTTTTTTTTCATATCCAAAATCAGGTTTTCAAACTCCTAACATCTTGGTTAAAAAATACAAGTAACAATAACTTGTGTTAATCAATATTGGTTTATAATTAGTTATGTTTATGAAATATTTTAATTCAAATGAAGGATACCCACACATTTACTATCTCACTTTACACTTCCTATTTAAAGTGATAAAATTTATCTTACAACTATATCTATGAAGATAAAATAACTAAGGTTGACCTACTCAATGACTTTCTTACTGTCTTCATTGTATTTCTTGACTTTACAAAAAAAAATTATCTATGAGAATATCAAATCAATGACCATAAAGAGTAAATAAGTTACTCCAATGCATTTGTCTAGTTTTAATTATCATAATAATTGAGATGACTGATAAGTGTTTTAGTCGTCAACGCAATATAAAAAATAACTAGATTACCTATGATTTCTATAGCACAAGGTCAACCTAGGTCGAATCTCTCAAGGACATGCGTATTCGTGTGATGCCTAGTGTGGGGAGCGGAGAATCATGCAGAATATGGGAATGCATAATGCAAACTTGGACAAAGAATGTAAAGACAAGGGGGGTTTTGTTGGAATTACAAAGTAATTGCAGAAAGTAAACTAACTAGCTACGAAATTAAGGATAAACAAACAATGAACAAATAGTTAGCATATCAATCAAAGGTTTAGCAAGCAAAAATTCTTAGTGATGGATGCAATTCCAAACCAACCTAAGTTTTTAAGACGATCGCCTAACATTCGTCCATTGCCAACTAAAGACTTACATAACCGCGACCTCGAGTTAGTAGGGATTACACACGTGGTTGATTTTAGGCTTTTTATCGATTACCTAATGATGAGTCATATTTTGTACACCTTAGAGGGACCTAAGATGGGTGCTATTGAGATCAATTAATGACTAAGAATGGAGTCTTAGCTGAGATTCATATTATGGACTTAGAAATAGAGAAATCATAAATCTGTACTAATTTGAGAGTCTTAGATAATGAAAGACTTATTCCTCTTTTTGCAGGATGGACCTGGTTGATCTCGGCCCACCAAATTAGCCTTGGCCTAGGAGAGTCGTCCCGGCCAGATCGACTCCTTCCCCAGACCAGCCGATTCTACGTTCCAGCAGCCCAATAAAGAGCGGCCCACTACATTGTCCACGTAAGCAACCCAGCTCAGGTAACACTGCAACTCCAATCCAGCTCAATTGTCATGTCACTCCTGGAAAAGCTTGCAGCGCAAGTCACGCAAGGGTAGAATAGGAAATACACTTTGTAATTCTGTTACGAGTTCGTTAGCTTGTTCAGTAGGTTCCAGCTCGTGTATATATAGGACCAGCTGGGTATGTTTAAAGGTTGTTGAATTCATACGCAAATTTCACCTCCATTGTTAACCATCCTATCGCTCTCGTTTTTACATTCTGGTGGTGCACGATTCTTCAATGGTGTTTCTCTCGATCGAGGAAGCACAGGTCATGGACCGAGAGGCCGAAAGTTATCAGAAGGGACCGCTTGGCTTGCCATCACACTCTGGTGGATCTGATCCTTAGCGCCTTGGCTAACAGAAGTGAACCATCATCGTTCGACCATGACGATTGTCGTGGAAGTCGGGGCCACTAAATTCACACCCTGTGTTTGTATCTCGTTCTTAATAATATGAATAGTTATGATTTTGATTTCACGTTTGCGATTCCTATACTTGAATCTGCTTGCTATGTCACGATTGCATATAGTAATGTGGATAATGTTGAACTAGGCTGATTAGAACCGGTTTAACCACTTTAGTAGGTAATCAATTAGAGAACCTAAAATCAACTTTGAACTTAATCCCTGTCAACTGATGAGGAAGCGATTGTGTAAATCCTCGGTATGACAATGGACGAATATTTGGCAATCGCCATAAGTAAACCCAAGGTTGATGTGGAACGTGAATTTGAATGAACAAACCAGAATTGATTCAATTGTTGAGGCTTGGTATGAACATAGTAGTAGTAGTAGGAGTAGCTAGTTTAGCTGCATTTGCATTAGTAGTTTAATTATTGTCTCTCTACTTAATTCGTAACCAAACCCCTTGTTTCCTGCATTTCAGTATGAAACAGTGTCAATTCGACTATGTTGCGTTTGATAGCACTTAGCTGAGACCTTGTCGGATAAGACTCTACCGAGTCCATATAGGACCAGTCTCTGCCGAGAGCAACTCGGCATCTAGCCGAGAGTGAGTCTGCATTCTACACTTAAGTTCTGTATCACTCAGTTTTCACACAAAGTCATAATCGAGTGCACTGTGTTCTTGAGAGAATTCAACCTAGGGTTGATTATGCTATAATTAGCTTTAGTTTATTTGATGTACGTTGAGACGACTAAACACGAGCTTATCACCTAATGAGTTGCTAAATTGGTTCCAACCAGCCCCTAACCTAACATGATCTATTCTTACACATGCATGATCATGATACAAGCAAGAACAAAGAAACAAAATAGTAATCACAAATAGAAAAGTAGAGAAACGCAAACCAATTCATTGCAGAATTATTGTATTGATACATGGAGTTGTGGATACATGGAATTATGGACTCAACCTCCTATAACGACAGCCATGAAGAACTGCAGTGGTTCACTGGAGATGGCTAGAGCACTAAGGGGTTAGTCCACCAGAGTGTGCCAGCTAAATTGGTTAATCCCCTCTAGCAACTGGCCGCTACCTAGACTCTAGACCTGCACCCACTCGACCGACTGGACGCCATACTGAAGCACTGTGAATCACTGATCAATGGATGCAAGAGTGTATATGTGTATATGTGTGTGAACGGGAGGATACAATTGTCCAACTCTATGAATGAGCTACACACCTCCTTTTTATACACGTTTTGACTAACTATTTGACTAACTAACTACACGCTAACTGATTTAATAGAAATAACTGACTAACTAACTAACAACTAACTGAAGTAACAGACTTAATGAACTAACTAACTATTTCCTAAATGACCACGTGCTTGAAATTGCTAGAGCGGAGTCGATCTTACTGTCGGGATGAATTCGGATAGATGGGATGACTTCGACATCTGGAGTTGGCTACTGGAGTCAAAGTCGGCACACGGATTGGACTTAACTATTAGAGACGGAGTCGGCTTGCGGTGACAGAGTTGGCTTGGAGAGGAACTCGTCTGGCCGAAATGACTTCATCTGGTCAGGACGACTTCGGTCTTGGTTGGGATGACTTCATCTAGGACTCTAGTTTGACTTGCAAAATGAGTTTACTCTTTTTGTTAGCTAAAATCTTCAAATTAGCATACATTTTTATTTTCCCTATTTTTAGTCGGATAATCTAAATTTTAGCTAATACACGATTTTTAGCTACCAAATAGGGTTTACTATACCTATCTTAAGACCTTATTGGGTGTTTAAAATATGAACTATCAGTGACACACTAATCTAACTCAATTTTTATGAATGTTTAATTATATATTTTAAAAATTAAAATTTAAAAAAGTATTTATCTATGTCTTACATATTGTACGGTCTTACTTTATGAATATGCTTATAAATATTGTCGAAGCAAGATACGAATGAATTCAAACTCTGATATGTTTAAATGATAACAAGCATTATAACTAAATGACTGGTGACTAATCTTTTGATTAAGTATATAGACTTTTCAGAAGAACTGTATGTCATTATAGCATAAACAAAAGCAATTCGTGTCAAAAAGATAAATCTTATGAAATCTCGTCCATAATAATAACATCATCCATAGATTACATTGTCCATAGAGGACTTCATCTAATAATAACATCATCCATATAAGTGTCTTGTAACATGCATTTTATCTTGTGTACCACATCTCTTTTATCATTTGAATATAGACGTTGAATGAAAATTCAATAACATTAATTTCCTATATAATGTATGTTGTTTTTATGTTCTATTTATCAAGAACCAAGAATTACCTTAATAAGCTTTGAAAAACAAGTCAACTCTAATTAAATAGTCCACTGATCAAGGCATTCACAAGTTAGGAAGCAAGAAGAATGTTGAAAGTACAGGTAATATACAAGAAGGATGGTTGAATTATGTGTGTGTGATTTTTAAAAGCTTTTTGCAAATATGAAGAAATAAAACATAATTTAATATGATTGTCCAAAGAAAATGTCCAAACCAGTCGTCCAATATGGGACCGTCCAAAGCCATCATCCAAAGGAGTGCAGGAATAAAGGAGTGTAGGATAAGAGAGAAAAACACACATTATATTGGTTCGATCTTTCAACAAAACGTCCAGTCTTTTCAATACGAAAGAATTTAACTAAGTCTATCTGACTTACGAACAAGTATTGTCTACCTCTCTAGGTATTACAACCCTTATAATCTACCTGATTACAAGAAAACCAAGTATTCTCTACCTCTCCAGGTATTCCAACCATTGTAATTTATCTAATTACAAGAAAACCAAGTATTTTTGTCACTTGCCTCTTCAAACCATCACACTAACTCAATGAGTTTTTACAACAAACTCTACTCACACAACGAACATATTACAATACAATTTTCGCGATGGACTCGCGACCTCTCGGCGGAGGGTCTTAGGAGTCGTCACTGATGTTTTTGTCTAGGAACATCAGAAAAACCTTAGACAAGGGTTGGATTGGATAGGCTTAGTCTCAGACCAGAGAAAGGGGGTTCGGAGGTCATTTACACGACGAGATACTTTGCATCTATCGTGCCCATCACTTGATGGTTACCCTACTAAAAAAAACTCTTTGATCACACTTACTCTTACGGATGCTTTTGAGGGAAGGATGGTTCAGACGACGTTCTTTTGTTTTTTTTTTAGGGCGAGTACACGAGGATTTCCTTTGACGGGTCTGGGGAGGTGTGTGTGTGTGGGAATGGACTTGATGAAGGAATCGCTCCTCCATGCCTACGTATCTTCGTTATGAGAAGTCAAAGTCCACGTAGTTCTGTGAGGGACGGAATATAAGCTAGCGATCCGACACCCTGCCGGACCAGTATGGGGTTTCGGCTACTGACGGATTCCGAGTCTCTCTCGGAATTAGATTGGGGGGAGTATGAGTCCCGGCTCAAGGGTCAGTTACTATTCATGGGTAAGTCTTGACACTCTTGATTCCTGAGGTGTCCAACGGAAATACGTATAGGAAAGGTAGTGAGGGTGGACCAGACGGGAAATGGAGATAACTTACCTGGTATCCAGATGACTCTCTCAGTTCTTCTGAAGCGGTTACCTCATGTCACAGCGCGAGATCCTCTTTGCTTCCCAATGGGCTATTCTCTCTTCCTTCTTTCTCCTCTTTTCTCACCAAAAGAACCTCCCTCTCCTTCGTTCCCTACTTCCCTTTTTATAGGCAAATTTCAACCTCTCTCTCCATCCACCGTATCTGGGGCAATCTTGATTCATAAATGCGGTGGCGAATTCCCCATATTCATTTAATGCAGCGACAGCCTCTCTCCTTGTTCAGGGGCTCTCCTAGGGCGTCTTAGCATTAATTGTGGTGGCGTTTGATCAGATTGTGTTATGAGGCATGGCTACCTAAAGACGAGAAACTGTCGCCTTGTCCAGCAGGGTCGTCGTCTTGTCAAGCATATCTCCCTATGTTTTTCACCTGTTGTGTGATGGCGTTTCGTCCCACGTAGAAACCCTGTTCTTACCTATTTTTCGTTTCCTTATTCATTTTCATCTCTTCAGGAGTACATTCGTCTTGTCCCCTCTGCCAGGCTCTGCCTTGTCTCCCATTTTCAGCTTTTCCTTATGTTTGACTTTGTTTATTACTGCGATTACAGTCTTGCTGTTCTTCCACGTCGTTCCTCGGATGACATGGAAATGGGCCACGTTCGCGCTCTTTGCCCCATATTACCTGGTTGGGCTGAAAGCGGTTACCTCTTGTCCAGCCCAATGGGTTCGGGTGAATGCGGTTTGCATTACTGTGGGTCGTTTTTCCTTTGGGGACAAAAAATGGGTCCAACAACAATATACAAAGACTTAGCTTTGCCAAGCAAAGTAAGCTTTACAAATAAATAATGAGATAGTTGTTGAAAACGAATTTAGAGTATATCACTTAATCTTTCTTTTACATCTTGTTGTGCTTTTCTCGATATTTTTTCCTTTGTTATGAGCTTGATCGATCTCCCTTTTTATAGCATGTAGAAATTTGAATGTTTCTTGTGCATGAGGAGTGGTTGAGTCAACATTAAATGCTACAAATGTCATAAGTTTGATTTCTGTAGAGGTTCCTCTTTTTTTGAAGATAGAGAAGATTGTGTTAGAGAAAGTCTGTTCTTCTTTGAATTTTAACATGTTGTCTTCTGTTGATGAGAGAGGAAGCTTTTATTGATTTCTTCTCATGGGAGTCATGATCTGGTTGAAGACTTGACTTGTAATAAACAAAACTTTATGCAGCCCTTTGTTAATCTGAAATTGCCATGTTCTCAAAACAATGCATTAGATAGAATTTGACCGTTGGATCATGATTTCAAGTTGCATATTTAAAAGAAATAATTCATGTGATAAGTTAGATAACTTAAACAATTTTTTACGCTTTTCGAGAGATACTTCACAAATGGAATAGTGCAGTCGTTTCGCTTTTGGACAAAAGGTTTCTCTATGGATACCAAGTTCGCTTATGCACAGTGAACTCATTTATGGATGTTGGATGAGTCCTTTGAATGTTAAGCTATTTTATTGGACGATGAACACGTCATTTTGGACGGTGAGTCTCTTTTTGGATGGTAAACCTCTTTTGGACAATGAATGCATCCTTTAGATGGTAAGTCCCTCTTTGGATGATCATCATGTCTATGGACATTGAGCTCTTCTATGGACCCTTAATGGCATCTTTGGACGCTGAGTCCCTTTATGGACTCTGAGTACATCCTTTGATGATGAGCTTCTCTATGGACGTAGAATAGTATGACTTTTGAACGATGAGTCTCACTGTGGATATTGAGAATGTCCTTTGGATGGTGAGTCTTACTATGAATGCTAGAAATGTCCTTTGGACGACAACTCCTTATGGATGTAGTAGTAGATGAACTTCTATTTTTACAACAATTTTCCTTAAACAAACATGTTTCAATCTTTAGGTTTGATAACCTGCAATTCTTTTAAAATCTAGAGA
This sequence comes from Mucuna pruriens, assembly GCA_025330945.1. Lineage (NCBI taxonomy): Eukaryota > Viridiplantae > Streptophyta > Magnoliopsida > Fabales > Fabaceae > Mucuna > Mucuna pruriens. Next base: position 3,125,289 of record JAENHJ010000537.1, read on the forward strand.
ACACTGGTTAATCATAATATATTATTAATTTCCATAATGTTTGTTATCATAAAAATACTTGGATCATTTTACATGCATAGACTTATGTTCCAACAAATGTATATGTCTATATTTTTGTTGCTCTAACAAGTTGAAGGAAATATATTTGCACGCTTTGCTACACTTTTCTTTTTCATCGGTGTAAGACAGAAGTACTAGAGTTAACTCTACAAAAAAGTTATCTTTGACATTTAATGGAAAGATATTGTTATCTTCATGCACAATCAACGAATATCTTTTCAAAGTCAATATATAAATTTACGAAGAGAAGATGAAGCTAAGAAGTAATGAGAACGAAACAAGTGTACAAATGCAAAAAGCAAACTTACACGTGCTCTAAATGTCTTTGGACAACATTTTTGAAATATTTGTAAAAAGCTCTATTTTGCTTTCAAGATTTTGTTCTTAAAGTGTATTTACTATAACTTTACTTTGAAAGTTATATGCTCACTTAGTAAGCTAAACCTTTTTAAAACTCTTTTATTTTCGTGATAACTTAAAGAGGTTAAGTGTTAAAGAATATCTAGTTGCTTATAATCTAGGTTGTAGATTACAAGTGTTGTAGAGACCGAGAATACTAGCTGTCGTGAATTAGTTTGACTTAGTGGAAAATCATGTAAGATTGAAGGGACAGGACATTGCTCTATGTTGTAAAGTAAACCAGGATAAACAATTGTGTTGATTTCTCTATCCCTCTCTTTTAGTTTTAATTTGACATGCTTTGTATGATATACTAAAACTTTCTATTTAAACTTGTATCTATTGAAAAAAAAAATTAAAAATACTTAAAAATCACTAAAATAATTCAACCTCCTTCTTATAGGTTACCTATCATCTTTAAATACTACTCCAATTACATAGAACAATGTACTCTATCTAGAGCACTCACATTTCATTATATGATTTTTTTTGTTCAATTCCTAACTCTATAATCACTTTTTTACCTATGATGTTTAATGATATTATAACTTGAAATTCCTAAGATTAGTAGTGACTATTATAACTCCAAGAGTCTTTTATGAAACTAATATTCTCATGGGTTAGTCCATATATCATTACCTTGTGATATTATAAATATAATCATTAGTCTATTAATATATGTCCTAACCAATCTCATGACAAGTTAGTTATCAAAAAATAATATATTTAAAAAAGTAGAGTTGTGACCAATTTTTTTATTTGGGAAAGTATTAGAAAATCCATTAAAACAAACATAGTCATCATTTTGAATTTAATAATCAATTACATATTAATTATTCATAATTAATTAAATAAAATATTATAACCTTAAAAATATATATTTCATCCTATAACATGGTTATAAATTGATTAATAGGAAAAAGTATTTATGAATATTTTATTTATTTAATTATTATTATTATTTATTTATTTATTTTTGGGTTGATAGACTAATTCCCTATTTCTGAGCATCTCTCGGTATAATGAAAAATATTGATTACGTAATTCTTTTGAAAAATATTGAAATTGATTATTTTTACTAAATTTTAGGATTTTTTTAACTAACCCAACTTAAATGTCTTAAAAATAGAATTAATATAGTTATCACACCTAAGTCATTCCTTTAAAAAAAAAATTATTTTTGGTTTTAGAGATACCACAACTTGTAAATCAAAATTTAAGATTAAAAAATATCACATTCAATTAAACATTTTTTTATTAAAAATTTCATTATCAATGTTATATTTGATTAAATTATAAAACTTAGAGTTTAATTAATATTTATAATTATGACATTTTTTCGTTTTACTAGAATTTTATCATTATTTTCTGAATTAGCAAAAGAGTAGAACCTTTATAACATGAATTGAAATATATACACAATTTAAAAATGTTTCGAAATTTATTTTCTTACATCAATTAAGATTTTTATTAGCTTATTTTCTTTTATTAATTTCTGCATAAAAAAAAATATAGATTCAAATGTGAAATATGAATTTTGCCCAACAACGTCAAAAAACGGATAGGAAAGAAAAAAAAGATGGGTCGATCCCAATAATTTCAAGAGCAATACAAAGAAAAAGCTAATAAATGGGTCAGGCCCAATGTTTCTGGAAAAGAAAAGGATAAGGAATCAGATTGGCCCTGACCAAGTTGTGAACAAAGGAAACCAATAAGCATCTCCACAATAATAAACTAAAAGAAACAATCACAATACACTTTTTAACGTAATATTTATTATTAGTTGAAATTGGTTGAAAATTATAATATTATGTTGATCTTATATTTTATTTAATGAATCTTACTTAAAATTTTGTAATTTTGAATAATCTTTAACCAATAAAAAATGTGTTAATAAAAGTATTGCTAGTGTTTTTTTAAACAAAAATAATTAAGAAAGGAAGAAAACTTGTAAGGTGTCAAAATAAATTTGGTCTTATTAGCCTAACAAATAAGTTAGGTTGAGCTATGAAATTTTAGATCTGAATTCATTTTGACTTAATCCATTTCAACTTGAAATTTTGCTAGTCGGTGATGGGTTGGACTGTCCTGTGGATTAGACTTATTTTTTATTATCCCATTTTTATAATTTATCAAATAATATTATATATATTGTTAATGTCTATTTTAAGGTTTATGTTACATGTACATTAAGTTTTATTTTTAATTTCTAGCACTTATTTATTGTTACAATGTATACACTTTATTTTATTTTTATTATTATATATTATTATTTTAAGGTTTATGTTACATGTACATTGAGCTTATCTCCAAAGTTAAAGAAACTGAATGGGAGATAGAGGCTGGCTGATATATGCTACATAATCAGTTGCTTGTTGAGAAAGTTTTCTCAGAGACAAAGAACAAGTCCAATTTCATGTGCTTAATGGACATGGTGTGCTAATTAAGGAGATAGCACTCTGAGTTTCAAAAAATACTTAAGGAATAGTGAAAGGCACTGCAAGTTTAGGAAGTAATGCAGCGTCTGAATCCAAAGTAAATCAACAATGGCATGCAGCTGTTAGACTTCTTTTATATTCAATCTTTGTAATGGGGGCAAACAAAAACAATTTGATTATTTAAACCACTAAATAAGAAACAAGAGTGGGACGAGATAGAAGGATGTCCTTGAAATTGATCTTCTATCATTGTGAATTTAAATATTTGATTCATATAAAGGAAGATAAAGTATATTTACATTCGCTGATTAAAAAATTAACGATTAAAAAATATTATAAAATTAAATTTATATATAATAAAAATAAAAATTAATTATAATTTTATTTATTAATTTTGATTAATAATTAATATTATACTTTATTTTTTTAAATGTATTTTATTGACAAATTCATAGCTCAATCCACAACTCAATCATATATATAATAGATTTTACAGCAAAATCGTATCTTGAAAATTTCAAGATTTTCCAATGTTCATAAATCTTATAATGAAAAATCTTGTAAATTTCAGGATATGATTTTGCTGTAAAATCTATCATATATATGTTCAATGAATGAAGATTAATTTGCATCAACATGACTAAATGAAAAAAGTTGGCAATTTTAGGGAGTAGTTCTTATGCTACCGTTTACCTTACTTCTATTATTCTTTTGCAAGAATGAAATTTAAAGGTTGTAGCTATGAAGAGTTCAAGCTCTTACTCTTTCTCAATTCATTCACTAGAGAAGGAAAAAATAATATTAAAGTTACTTATGGGTTGTAAAGAAATTCTTCAATGCTATTTTTGTGAATTCACTATTGAGAGAAGTTATGTCAACTACAATCTTTTTTTGAAGTTTTCTCTTTATAGTTCTCTTGGTGGTTTATTAAAGAAAGAGTCACTGTTAGATAGCGAAGTAAGAATCTACACTCATATGCTTCTCAAAAGACTTTCTTGCATTCATCAAAATGGAGTCGTTCATTGTGATCTCAAACCCGACAACATCCTTCTGTTTCCTTCATTTGAGAAAGGTGTAAGGTAACATTATTACAAGATATACCAAATGCTTTGTTATTTGTTTAAATATATGCAACTACGACTAACATGTTTGTTTTTGATATTTGTGTGATCAAGTTCAATGGGTTGAACTATGTTGATTGGTCTGCAATGATCTAGTTCAAACTAGGTGTAATGAACTTGGGCTTGATACTAGTAATGGATAAAAGACCCCCAACCATTAAGAAGACTAGTATAGATGGTGACAAGTCTCTCTTTAAGGCTTAGAATTGGTCTAATAGGTTGTCATTAAACTTGATGAGACTTATTATGGCTGAAAATGTCAAAATAGATTATGTTAGAGAATTTATGACATTGGTTACTCACAATTTGACATCATTGATAAGTCGGAGAACTTAAGAAATAGGCTGACAAACAAAAGTTTGATTTGTCTCAGCCAATTCATGATTATGTGACTTAAATGTCAAATTTGATCGCAAAATTAAAGTCCATAGGAATAGAAGTCAATAAATATTTTCTTGTACAATTCATTTTAAATTCACTTTTTGCTGAATTTGGTTAGCTTCAACTGAATTATAACACCTTTAGTTATGTTTGGATGGAGAATTTTAAAATTCTAAAGAATTTAAGTTTCTAAGAATTTCAATCGCTTCAATTGAAATTCCATCATTTTTAGATTTTTTTTGTTTAGATAAAGAAATCAAATTACTTTATTTTTCATATTTTTCTTATTTGGATAAAGTAATTTTGAATTTGTTTTTCAAATTTTCAAAATTTTAAATTTTTATGTTTGGATAAATCAATTCTAAATATTCTTGTTTAGATAAAATAATCAAATTCTAAGATTTTATATTTGAATAAATCAATTAAATTTCTTTAATTTATAAAACTTTTATTTCAAATAATTAAATTTCTTTCTTCATAAATTTTTATTATTTAAATAAAGTAATTAATATTTTTAGACATAATAATAATAATAATAATAATAATAATAATAATAATAATAATAATAATAATAATAATAATAATAATAATAATAATAATAATAATAATAATAATAATAATAATAATAATATTAATAATATTAATAATACTATTACTAATACTACTACTATTAATAATATTATTATTAATTAGGGAATGTCTTATTTAATTTATAAAAAAAACACCTGTAAGTTTTTCATGATCAATCATAATTATAAGCATACATACATACTTGAGTTGACTGAAATTAATTTCCATAGCATACATAAGACATACAGATCCAAGTATCTCATGTAATAAATTGTTCCTTATGACACTTACAACCCAAAACACATAAAAGATACATCACGTAAGTCTTACAAAAAGGTAGTTCTTGATACATCATCACAAGGGGAGGGGATACAAAAATCACACACCTTAAATTGATCATACACTAATCTACTGAGAAAAGGGATGATGAGATAACGACTATAGTTAAATAGTTTAATGATTACTGTATGACAACGGGAACAAGGTCTAGGACAAGTGAGGTCATGATGGTGAATTCCAACAATTCAACTCAAGTGAGGTGTGTAGGTCGACTTCACATCGCTTGTATAAGCATATAAAAGCCAGCATGGCATAGAACGTAACTGAAATCAAGGTAGTGACACATGGTGTGAAGTCGAAGGTGATGTCACCACAGTACCTAACATGTTCGAAGTCTGAATTAATTGTATATGTCCCTCCTACGCTCACCATCGTCTCCATGAAGTGTAGGGAAAAAGTGCCTAGATGTATTATATTGAACGACATGTGAGATCGAGATCAATTCCTTGAAGACGTTAAAATCTTCTCATTGAAATGTTGTTCGAGATCATCATAGTAGCACATATGCAATAAAAAACATACGATAAGATCATCACAAAAAAACATGTATAAATTTAACATAAAAAGTACAATAACATCCAAGTTCATGAAGTACAAACATTCAAATAGAACACCCAATTAGACTCCTCACATAACTAATATATATATATATATATATATATATCAATCCTACTCCATGAAAACTCTAACTTTTGAGCGATCAGTCACACACTTTTTCTTAACATAGTATACATGACTACTAAGTCATAATAACATGACATATTCCAAATAAAACATCGGGGGAAACATTGGGACCTAATATATGGATGAGATAGATGGTTTGTTAGAATAGGTATATGTGAGTAGTGGCTCAAGATTTGCAATGGTCGTGGACCCTTGTAGAATCATCCATCTCCCTATTATTGAGACTTGATTACCACACAACTCTTATTTGGCACTAGGTTTAGAGGCCCAATCAAGTTAGCCAACCAAACTTACGTGCCTACTCGCAATGCAGTTTCAAACTGCATATTGCATACTCAGTATACTTTTACATTTAAAAAGCACCTACAACATTCTCAAACCAACACCACTTTTATAGCATGCACCATGTGGTGAATAGCAAGTTCATTAAGTGTTATGAATCATCAGTCCTTAAGGTTTCACTTGAAAATTTATAGTGATTTACTTCCTATTTTTTCTAGGGCATCTTTTTAGGTATTATCCTATTCGATTTGGTGAAAGAAATTTCTCAAGGTTCATAAGTTATGTTATTTTCGCACAGTGAGCCAATAGATTCTCTTAGCAAAAAATTCCTCACAACTATCCTGTCTCGCTTAGCGAGCACATTCCTTCACCTATCGAGTCTTCATATAGGAAATGTTGACTTCCTTTGGTTGATTTGCTCAACGAGTCTCTTATCTCTCGTAAGGAGTTGCTCTTTTTGTTCACTTATATTATAATTTATATATTTTGAAATATTTATTTATTATAAATTTAATTATATAAAATAAACATTTATTTTTTACATTGCATGAGTTAAAATACTAGTTAAGTTATAAATTAGTCAAAAAAGTCAAGCTCAAGCTTTACTTTTTCTAAACAAATCTAGCTCAAACTTTCAATTAGTTTTTTTTTAATGGACTTCACTAACCCCATGTATCAAGTGGACCCCCCAAAAAAATTAAAATTAAATTTAGAACCATATTTTTGCATTTTAATTCTCTACACGTTCACACATAAAAAAGAATATGATTCAAACTATACAGATCCAATGCCTCATATGAAGAGTTGGCAATTTTGGTCTAGCTCAATTGTCAAAATAATGGCATAAAAATAGCATGTAAAATTGGCCTAGCCTAATGGACTAGTTAATACATGTTGAGTTGTGAATTTACATACTTGAACATTATCGAGCCCATTTAAGCTCATTTTTTTTTAAATTGTTTCGTTTAAAATTTGTACAATATTAAGAGAAAAAGAGAAATAGGCTAATTTAACCCAACTCAATGGGTCAAGCTAGAGGGACCATGAAATATGTAGCCTGTGAAGATATCAGGTTAGGCCTAATCGTTCGTTATGACATCTCTACTCAAATAACCGACCTTTTAGTATATTTAGATTATATTTTGATCACTTTAAATAGTATGAATTAAAATGTACGATTATCTAAAACTTATAATGTAATTATAAAATATTGATTTAAATTATTATATCTTATGTATTTTATCTTTAAATTATATTTATCTTTTAATCAACCCTTTATAAGTCTACATCAGTTAATCATGCTTTCCTTCTCCAAATTTTTCACAGAAAATTCTATTCAGCATTTTTTTAATATTGTTACATTTTATTTGTATTTTAAAATATGCATGCTAAGTATAAAATACTCGTTTGTATATGATAATATTTTTTTTGAAAGTGTTTTTGAAATCCAGGTTGTAAATTTTTCCTTTATTTTTGGTTTTACAAAATTTTCTGTTTTATCTTTATATATATAATAATAATTAAAAATATAATAATATTTAATTTATATCTTTTATCTTAATATTAAATTGTTTTGATAATTAATAAAGCTATGATTGGACTGGATTCATTTTCAAAATTAATGTTTACTTAGTAGAAAAAAAATTGTTAAATTTAAACTTAGATAAGCCTGATAATAAATTATCATAATTAACTGTATATATTGTTATGATATAATTTTGTAAAATCTGAAATCCTTATTAAATTTAATTACTATCGAAATTGAAATTAGATAAAAAATTCAATGTTAATACATATATTGAAAGAAAATAACAAACTTGATAAAAAAATGTAAATTAATATCATGATTTAAAGAGAGATTGAATATTATAAGAATATAATATATATATAATATTTTTTAAATATTATAGTAATATATATATATATATATATATATATATATATATATATATATATATAATACTTTTAATTGAAAATAAAGTATTTTAACATTAAAGTGATTTGAAAAAAATTTATAATATGTTTGGTTGATTATGTTTCTTTGATTTATTTTTATATATAATATTAAAATTTGCATCTTTAGTATCTAAGTATTCAATTATTAGTATCATTAATAAAGTTATAATTAGACCTTGCAAGTAAGTGTTATAAATCTTTGAATATTATATTTAATTTGGATGGATAAATTATAATTAGACTAAAAATTTTAATTTCCAAATATTTAGGTTAAGTCAATTAATAATAAGCATATCTTTATTATATATATCATGAGAAATTTTTTTATATTAATAATTAATCTTTTAATTATTTAATTGTAAAATTATATCCAAAGATTTATGATACTTACACACTAATAAAGTCATGATTAGATAAAATTATAGTTATATTCTATCATATTATAACATCTATAATTAATCTTTTGTTTATTTAAAAATTATTTATTTAATTAATATTTTTATATTATTAGATTTTACAACAAAATTATATCCTCTGAAATTTACAATATTTTCCATATATATATATATATTATCTAAGAATATATAATATATCCTTAGAGAAGCGAGAAGCAACCTAAGAACATAATATTTGGCTTCTGTAATGATTCTTTTCGCTGTAGTCCAGTGAGACTTAATAAAAATTAAAAGAAAAATGAGGAAATTAGCATCTGAGTTGGACGAAGCCCAATGGGTCATGGAAGATGATTTCATCCCTGACCAATAAAACTTTGGGCCTGTCAAAATTTGGAGATCGGGGCCTACTAAAACATTAAAGCAGCCTGTACTTCAATTACTCCACTACTAATTAAGTAATTATACCACTAATTATTTTGCACATACAATATAAACTTGATGAACCAAAATAAAAATTGAAATTCCCATTGCTTAATGTTTCTGGCAAATTTTATTTTATTTCATTTTACTCAATTATATAAAGTCCTATTAATTCTCATCTTCGTGGTATCCTGATCAACGTTAGTAAGCTACTACTAATATTTATGAGCTTAAATGTTTTTAATTTTTGTAAAATGTCTTTGGTATCATGTTCATATACATATTAAAAAAAATTTAAATTCTTAAAATAAATGTTATATGTTTATCTTAAAATAAAAATTAAAAACTGAAATTAGTTATTTCAAAATTTAGAGGAACAAAAATCAAATAAAAATGTTTTACAAGATAAAAACCAAAATTCGTTTATTTTATAGATATTAAAATTAGTGATTTTAAATTTTAAAAGAATGAAAATTAATTAAAAAATTTAGAGAAACTAATTATTATTGTTATATGAATAATTCAGGTAAAAGAAAAATTGGAATTTGACCGTGCAGCTTAACCTTATTCGTGTAAATCTAGTCAATGAAAAAAGAACAGAAAATGGTGGAGTTCCTGAAATTTAATTCGTTGCTATCAAATTTGGGATGAACTCTGTTCATGAGAAAATTTCTTTCCTTTTCACTCCTTTTAAGCGTACTAAACAAAGCGTTATGAAAATTTTATATAGTCATTGCCTTATATTTTAATCCATTTTAGTATAAGATGATTATTATCCTTTCATATATAAAAAATTTAATGTACATTATTAGCCGTAGACCAAAATGGAATTCTTAAGATGATTAAGAATATATTTTTAACTATTAGATTTTAGTTTGTTTCAAATAAATTTAAAAACATAAAATAGAAAGGATGAAGACAGCTTGGGGTCCAAATTATTTCGTACTATGCAAATCCTATGTTAAAGATACTTGTATCTTATATTTCACGCACAAAAAATGTTGATATCGCAAAAAATTTTGTTCACCTTATATAATTAACCCCCAAAACTATTTATAACATGTTTATTATATTATATAAATTTCTATAATAATTACAATTATTTAATTCTACTATTTTAATTCTTATACTGCATATTAACATCATGAATTGCATTTTAAAATAAATTAGTACTTCATAGAATTATTTTATTTATCAACTATCTATCAGTGTTGGGTTCATGTTACATTTAGTACATAATCATAATCACGACGGAGCCGGAACTTTACGGAAAAAAAAAAACTATAAAACCTAAACCTCATCTAATAAATATATATACGTATAAAATTTTGTAAAAATTATTCGTAATTATGTTATAAAATATTAATTATATTAATAATTTATTAATATCTCTCCTGCATATCACAAAAAAAATTATAATTAAATCTACACAATTTTCTTTTTACAATTCTCTTTGAAGATAAATATTTTTCTAAACAAAAAAGTATAACAAGTATTATTTTAATATATTGAAAATGATTATTCTAAGCACATAGGAATTTCACAAATAATGTCAAAAGATAAAGATAAAAGGAGAAAAACAAAAATAATATATTAAAAATTATAATAGGAAAAAATATTTGTTTCTCTCAAAATTCAAGTTGTTAATTTCTTGTATTAGTGTTCAGGATAAATTTGTCAATCTAAAAAAGGTCAATAAATACATTTTAATCTCAAATGAATTATAACAAAAAAAAAGTATAATGGAAGTGTAGTAAAGTTAATTGATCCCAAATATAATTATTTATATCCTTAGAAATAGCAATAATAAATTATAAAAGAATAATATTGTTATATATATATATACTTGAATATTTTATCTAAAAACATAATACAGTTATTTCTACATTGAAAATTATAATAATTTTTGTTATAACATGCTTTTTTTATCTTTTATCTTTTTTATTTTTAAATAAATTATTAGTATACTTACACTTAAAAATAATTTATTTATTTTAAAAATAATATTAAATATTTGAGTTAAAGACTTTTAGTAATTATAAATTAAAATATTGGTAAGAATCTGTAATAAAAACTGAATCATTTAATCCAATTTAAATCACATCTTATTTGATTATATTTTTTTTAAAAAAATAATCCAAATTGAATCGTACATTGTTTTAACTTTTGTATTAGACGATTTTTTTTCTAAAAATTAATACAAATTGATACGTGAACACCCATGTTAAAAATTATGTTAATATAATTTTTAAAATTATTATTATAAAAATTAATAATTTTTAATTGTATACAATTTATAATTAGATAAAAATATAAAAAAGTCATATATACTCAATACATTCTAATTGAATTCTTTCTTTATTAGGATTTAATGATTAAAACCGGGCTTTAAACTTATTCAATTATTTTAATATTACTATTTTAATTTAATCAATAAATATAATCAATTTAATTCCTAAATTTAATGCTCGTTAACTAATTTAGTTCTTCATAATAGAGATATAATTATAATATATACTAGCTTAAAAAATTAAATTAACAGTTGCACATTAAATTCAGACTAAAATGAATTAAATGATTGAAGATGAATTTGACGTGACTTAATATTATAAACTAAAAAATAATTTATAATTAAAGTTTAATAGGCATACAATATCACTATAATTTTTTTTTATGCTTTTAACTAAACAGAAATTATGTTGGATAAGATTTTTTAAATAATCATTGTAAAAAGTGAACGAATTTTATCTACATAACCGTTTATATTCAAATTGAGTAAAAGATTTTTATATTATCGGTACATATATTATTTATTTTAATAATTATGAATTTTTAGAATGAATCTTTTCTACAATTTTAGATACTAAAATAACCTATGATTATAATTTACTGCTTTTAAATAAGTATTGGTCTGTTGGATTTGTATAATTTTATTAGATTGATCAGATAATTAATTAAGAAGGAAGGCTAGTGAAGTATTTTCAAACATGGAACCAGGTCACACTAACCGGATACCGCGTTTTTGTTTGGACTGGAGAACAGCAAATTCCTCAATTCTCTGGTTTTAAGTGCAAGTCAAACCCTAGATATGCTTAAATATAAATTCTCCCTGGACTTATACTTATTCTTTTCATTTTTTAATCACTGTTTGACCAGAAAATTAAACAGAACAAAATTATTTATTTTAATTTATTTTTCTATTCCATTTTTTAATAAAACTAAAATATATTAAAAATATATTTTAACTTTATATCTTATTTTTGTATATATTTTTAAATGTAACAACATAAATTTCATGAAATATCACTACAAGATTTTTTTGATTTTGCTACTAATTTTAACTACCATTTAAATTAGTAGTTAAATCCTAGCTAATTAACTATTAATTAACTAAAATATTATTATTTTTAGCTAAATTAAAGTTATATTCATTTATACTTCTCATTACTACAAATAAATTAGAAAATAACTATAAATTTTAAAAATTTTACTACAAATTAATTAAGATTATTTTCTTAACTAATTTACTACTTATTTCATGTTATTATTTAATATTATAATAATTTTGTAACTAATTATTTCTACTAGAAATTAATTATAAAATAATTATTAATTTTAAAATTAACCATAAAATTATTTTATAGTAAAATTTAAATTTTCTATATACTCTGTGTTCTAATTTCATTTGTCCAATAAACGTATTTTACAGGTCGAAATCGGCTTGAAGTTGCAGTGAAACAGGCTTTACGTCAGCGGTGACAATGGATGGTTACATAATGAATTTTTAAATGCGAATAATATTGACTTAGTTGACAAAAGTCATGTTTGACTTGTGTCTTGAATTAATCAAAATATTTAGCTGGTATATGCGATTATTGTATATAAATTTGAGTATCTGTGTGCTGCTTCAATAAAAAGTTTTTTATTTTCTGCTTGATCCGCACAGATTGGTACATATGATAAATATTTACTCCTATATAATAATTTTAAGAGTAAGGTATCTTAGGTATTATAATTCTCATAAAAGCATGTCTTTGTTTTTATATATATATATATATATATATATATATATATATATATATATATATATATATATATATATATATATATATATATATATATATATATATAAATAAATAAATAAAGAACAATTCTTGTAAAAATATTTGTTTTTAAGAATACAAAAACATGAAAATAAACAATAGAAATAATTATTAAATTAAGATTAAAAATAATAGATTATTAACATTAAAACTTAATTATACACATTTTATGAGACCATTAATCTTACTGTCTTATTACTGTTATTGTCTTCACTCTATCGTCATTGTCCCATCATTACTGTGGCAATGGGAACATGATGAGGGCAACCATGATGATGAGACAAAAGCAATGAGAGCAACTATGACAGTGGTGCCAATAATGACGACAATGATGGGACAATAATATTGATTATGTCATTGATAGTGACAACAGTGGTGAGGATGTTGGTAATAGCGACAATAGTAACTATAGTAGTGGTGGTACAACAAAGGTGGTGATGACAATAATAATAGAGGTAAGGGTGGTGTAACATTAGTGATAGTATTTATAATTGAATTTTAATTTCAATGATTTTATTATTTTAAATTTTGATTCAATGATTATTATTATTTATTCTCATATCTTCACATAAACAAGTATTTTTATGAGAGTTGCTCCCTATATATATATACACACACATATATACATAGGGATCAACTTTTATTTAGAGCCTAAGGTCAAATAATTGTTAGATTAAAAGAAGATAGAAAAATTGGAATGGAGAATAATTATTTTAAAATTATTCTTGGAGTAACTTGAATAAATATTAATTTATTTCAAGAGTAACTCTTATAAAAATTACTTTTCATTCCTACATGTCATTCTCTTTTAATCTAATAGTAAAAAAGTGAGTTACTCATTAGAATTATTAAATTAAAAAAAGATCAAGAATGATGATGAAAAATATCTCTTTTAATATTACTCTTGGAGTTATTTGATCCTTCCTCTCTTCCTCTCTGTATATATAAAAGGAGAAATTATCAAATTATACTAATATAGTTTACACCAACAATTATATTATTATTCAATAACTTTCAATTGGATAATATTATTTTAAAACAATAGATTGCAAAATTCTTTCACATCAATCATATCTACAAAAATTCACATGGAAAATAATTTGGCAAGCTCATAACCAGATTGTGTTTAATGGTTCACAGTTCCATTCAATGTCAATTGTTGTTATGGTGATAGACCATCATTTAGTCGGATTAATAAAGGATTTTGAAATTTTATTTATCTTATCTTTTAATATTAAAGTCATAGTGCACCCATTTTTTCTTTTCTTGTTTGACACAAAATCGAAGAGAAAGATGGATTGATTGAAAGAGAAGAATTTCAAGAACTGTTTTGCTGAAAAATAGGAGTTTTGTATCTTTGTCCAAAGAGTAAAACCATGCTAAATTAATCATAATTATGCTTGAAAAAAGTTTTTTTTTTGTGCTCTTAAGTACAACTGTGCTTTGCGAAACAAAACCTTTCTTGTCATTGTTGTGCTTTAATTCCTAAGTTTCCTTATAAAGATACAGGGAAAGAAAGGAAACTAAAGGAGATTTTTTTTTAATCTCTAACTACCCTTTAAAGGTGGATATACTAAGGAGAGTTAAGAGAAAGGTTACAAGAAGTAGGAATGGTAACAAGTTTCTTTCCCATTTTCTTTTTATGCATTATTTTGTAATTTTGGTTTCCCTTTCTATAATAGGTTGTTAAATTTTCTAGTTAAAATTATGGTGTAGTTTGTAATTAAAAAACATTGATCCTCAAATTTTTGTGAATTCCTATTTTGATTCAATGGAATAGATTATTATGTCATTTTAATTCAAGTTGAGAACAAATCAGTCTTAGCGTGCTTGAATAAATTAATTGAAAGCGATTGTATTGTAATTAATTGGTAAGTATATAACTAATTCATTATCAAACTCTAATTCTAAACTTCCAATTGGGTCAATTGAATTTTGATTAATCATCCTCTTAATGCTTCATGCCTTTTCTCGATTAAATTTCTTACACAATCAAATAAGAAATTAATCTAGAAGAAAGAATATATGTAATTCATGACCAACAATCGTGGATGGTAATTGTAGAGGAAATATTGACATTTGAAAATTTAAAATTACGGTTCATATAAAATTAGGTTTGAGGGAATTAAGAACACAAGAGAAACTGTAACCTTGGGTCTCTCTATTATTGACTTTTATCTTATGTATTACTTCTTTTTTTGAACTTTATTTAATATCTATTTTATGCATAACTAAACTTTACCATTGAAATCAACTTGTCTATATAACATAAAAACTTCTTAAATTTAATACTCACCAATTAGTCTCTTGGGTACAATATCTAGACTCACATATTTGAATACTATTGTAGTAGGGTATGTTTGTCCCTAAGTATATTTAAAACACATCATATGACTTGGAAAAGTTGTTTGAGACAACAAATAGTAGAAGTGACTTGGCTTTTGCCTCGAGTAACTCCTAACTTTATTAGCTGCAACACTTAAGATGGGTCCCTCCCTCTTTTGAATGAATCAAGGGGAATATTGATGGGTTAGTTAAATGTGGTGGGAAACAAGTGTGTTGTGAGGAATTTTTTAGGATTGTGTCATGTAGGTCATCAAATGTTATTATGGTTGAACTTAGGGAGTTTGTTGTCAACTCTTGAAATAGCTTGGAATGTTGCGATTAGGAAACTTTAGTCAAAGTGTGACTCTTGAATTGTTCAATTTTATATCTAGGGAGTTAATTAGATACATTTGTATAGACCTATGGTGGATTCAATTCATGCATGGCTTGTAGAAATGTGGGACATTAAGATTATTGATGTGTATCAAGAAGCAGATGTTATGGATTGTTTAGCCTCTTTGGTTATGTTCAAAGATTAGGTTTGCATGTTCTTAATGCCCCTTATAGGGTGCTTCAATTTGTTGGAATCAAAAACCTATAAAGTGTCTAACTTCTAAAGAGTTATTATAATAATAAAGACTATTAAAGTTTTGTTGACTAACATTGTGTTTTATGTGCAAGGTTTATCTCTCTATAAGAATCTAAGATAAAGTGTTTTTACATAATGTCTTCTAAAAATGACTTAAAATTCCTTAAGTTTTATAAGTGTCCAACCTACATGTTTTTTTGACAACTATGTGTATGCTTTATCATAAGTATCCAAAGTGCTCTTTAAATGATATCTTATGGTTATATATCTTGTCATAAAAACTTCTTATCATATATATCTTTCTCTAAAGGAAAAAAGGTATATCCAATATATTTTTCAATGAAAATTTGACTAAACACATTCAAATGTTCATAAAAAAAATACTTAATTATTTTTTAAAATAGTGCTTTCATTAAATAAAAAGGTATATAGCTAAGATCTTAGTACTTTCAAGCATGTCAACATATCAACGAGAGTCTTTGAATTGAATGATAAAAAGAAAAAAAATAACTTTCACTTCCTAAAAAAAAATGTAGTATACCTTTTAGGTAAACTACATGTACTTTTTCTCTCTGCCACTAGGGACAGAGCTAGGTGTAGATATTAGGGGACAACTAATCTTCATAATTTATAATAAAAAATATACATTATTCATAATGTTTTTTTTTACAAAAAACTATTAATGATATTCTAAAAGTTTATCATATAACCAGGGGGCCAAGACACTTTTACTATGCATGTAAATCTATCCTACTCACCACATGTTGATTATAAAGTGAGTTAACCCAATCACTAAATTACTTTTTAGCAAGACAAGAAATAGTCAATTCAGCTCAACCTAGCACAAGTTTACAACTTATACGGGTTGACTCACCTAAAATAAAAATTAAAAAGTAAATTCAAATATTATTTTTCTATGACAAAAATCATAATAATTAATCAAACAATTAAATATATATTTTTTTAGATGCATGTTTAATCTAACTTTTATGCATACACATTTAAGTAAGTTCTAAGTAGATAATAAGTAAAATATAAGTACAATAAATGCTACACACATTCTCATTATAGTATTAGATAGCAAACAATCCACAAAATGTAAGCCACATAAAGAAGTGAATACTTTCTTTTAAAAAAATTATTAACTCCTAATTCGCGAGCCAACCTGACTCACTATGAGTTTAACTCAATGAGCTATGGGATAAATGAGCTAGGTTAATTTCTACTAAATAACCATGGTGAGTTGAATTATTTTCAACCTAACTCGAATTGTACCCAGAGTTGGTCGGATTGGCTCACAAGCTACAACTTTCTTTGACAGCTCTACTTGTCCATGTCTACCAATTTTTTCTCTCCTTCAAAAAGAATAAAATTTGTTTGAAAAAATGTGAATAATATTTTCATGCATTTAATGCAAGATCAACATGAATGATACCTTTCTTAATGATTACTTTCTTCGAGACTATAAAAAGAAATTATCTTCAATAAAAGATGTAGATAATAATTATGAGAATTTTGCATATGGGCATAACTCTCATCAGAGAGCTTCAATTTTGTACTATTTTAATTTTACAAAGATTTTGTTTTGAACTTACCCTCACTTAATGTTAAAGAATATTTGCTAGATAATCTCGTAAATTAAATATTTGATGCTTTACATTCAGTGCTATATCTAGTTTAAAATCTTATTTGTGAAAAATTCCTACAGTTTACATGTATATAATTTAACTTCCTTCTTGTATGTAAATTTCTTATTTGATGATTAGACGCTAAGACATGTAACAAGGTTGTTAATGTCAGAGAGGATCATTTGTAATTTTCTTTTTGGAATTTAACACAATAAAAAAATTATTGTAGTAAGAAAAAACATCATCTAAATGCATTTATGATGTAATGAAGATAGACCCTTCTCCATTCTTAACCACAAAATTTTAATTTTAATTTTCTCCTTAATTTTTTATGAATAATCTATGATGTACATGGATAAATTTATCAAGCTACTTGGGAGCCTTTTCTTTTTCTTTAATTTTAAAAATTTTAATATATATATAATATTTTAATATTAGGTTAATTATTTTTATTTAGAATGTGATCAACTTTTTTGAAAAATAGTTTATTCTTTTTTATAGTATTAATTGTGAAGATTATAAGTTTTTTTTTCTTTTTAGACAAATATATTATTTTTCTTTTTTGTAATAATCATTGTGGAGATAATTACATTTTCTTCTCCTCATTTTAGACAAAATATTTGAGTATTTTTAATAATGTGTTATTGTTATTTTAAAGGCTATAAATAGTTACATTATCAATAAAATGATCTTATTAGTCTTCCTTTTGTGTGTGGATGTGATTATAATTGATTTAAGAATTACTATTTTATTAACATTTGCTAATGGAGAATGCTAACTGTCATTATAAAGGTTTGACAATTTAAACTTTGAGACAAGAACAATTTTTTTATATTTTTATGTATATTTTTGGTTTCTTACATGTAATAGTTGTTCTTCTTACATTTGTCTACGAGGCTCTAATGTAATTTTGATGACTTCAGACACACTTCTGTGTAAATAAAACAAACATTAGATTGTACAAGACGTTTGCCAAAAGGATTCAACATTATTCCCCTACTCTCTAAAGATTTGAATACAGATTATTTTTCAATGTGTTAGTTAATATTGTTGTCACAAAAGATAATATGGTAATAACATGATTTATTCTAATTTATTAATTTTTTATAACATAATTAATATGATTTTTTTTTAAATAACTTATAGATACAACTTTTTATTAAAAATTTATAAATATTCTTGTAGTCACTGATGTTATAATTTTAAAGTAATTATTATAAAAATTATGATTATATAAAAGTATTTTTTACTATTAATGTAAATATATTTTTTATTTGACTTCTACTATATGAGTCTGCCTCTACGAATATTACATTTCCTATAAAAGAAAAAGGAAAAGTGAATAGCTAGCGTATCGTAATTTCAGCAACTATAATAAAAGGTTGAAAAAATAGTGGCCAAAAAAGAAAAGTCAAAAACCTGAAGTATACTTTTTTGTTTTTGAGATTCTGAAGTATACGTTGATACCACTATCGTACCCGTATTTGTAAACCCGAGGCGAAACTAGTTTTGTAGCGCGTGCAAATACTAGTGAGTAAATGACCTATTATCTAATTTTGAATATCTCTAATTGGTAAAAGTTGTTGAAAATAATGTTAATAATATGTAAATTCTAAGGCAAAAAAAAATAAAAAAAAAAACCTGTTTTATACTGGATTGGTGTAAAAACTAGTGACCGTTCCACTAATCTTACACATTATGATTATCAAGTTGGTAAAAGTTACCAACTTGGACCAAACAAATGAAAAACTACTAGTCAATTCAAAAACGATTTCTTCTGGAAGGAGTTTAGCTTTTGGACGTAATTAATAAATGCATGATTGTGTAGAAATTTCGTGCTCATTCTTGATCGTTACGCGTCTATATATAACCAACAATTTGTTGTATATTGTTTGTCAATATCCACTATTCTATATTTCTATTATTAGATTAACCGACTTGACTTGGATAGTCACAATTAACACTCTCTCTCTACGTTAATGTATATTTTAATAAACTAACATTAATAGTAAAATCAATAAATGTTGTCTTCATAATAATTGTTATATAAATTGTTTCATAAATTTTATTAATTGAACCTAAATATTGTTAAATGCTAATAATTTCTCCTCACAAAAAATAAAGAAAATTATTAATTATCTTTTTAGTAATATTAGAAGTAATTTTTTTAATAAAATGTGTCCATCATATTAATTTGATTCGATCTCCTAGTTACAATTATTTTATTTATGTTATTCATTGATTTTTCTAATCTTATTAATCTTAATTGGAATGGATATATTTCGTTATTTAATACTGTAAATGTTGAAATAGATCATAGCCACCAAAAACCTCACCATATAAAAATAATTCTCTATTACGCTTTGCAAATATTATAAATGTTTCCTTTCCTTTCTAAATTTCAATATTTTCAAATTAAAAGGTATAAAAGAAATTTAAGAAAAAGAATACACCAATAAACATATTTAATTACATAAAAAATACTTTATTTTTTAAATACATATATTATTTATACAATAATATCAATTGTTATAGTAACCATTACTTTAATGAAAATGATTGCTATGACGAGGACCTTAAGAATAATGAATGTACGAATTCACAAGTGATCGAGGTTCTTGCGAGTCTTCTGTTATGGTAGTAACCACTCACATCTTAACAAAGTCATAATTACTCCATAATTAATACTAGTATCGCCCAAATAGTTTATGACACGTCACATTTTTAATTTGTGAGTTGGTGATTTATGTTATGCAATGTTCAAGGACACATTTGTCTGGTTCAATTATTTAGAAATTTTCGTAGAGTCAAGTTTGATGCATGCATGATTGTCATTACATTTGCATCACTTTATGTGCCTACATTGATTTGATATATTTGTGATGTGAATATATTGTGTTAGTAATGTGTGTTTGTTACATAAGGCTATATTATGATTAAACTACTTATTATCTTGGAGTATGTTCATTATGCTCATATGTATGTGTGTGCATATATATATGCTTAGCTAAGTATCCTTACACTTTTACTGCATTTGTTTATGGGTATGCTACTATGATCATGATGTTTACAGAAGTAGATGCCTTGAATGTATCCATGTCCATACTTGAAAACTCTACATATAAGATCTTCAAGCTCTTTAGTAGAAAGACATGAAGTGTGGCAAATCTATTCTAAAAAAAGATTTTTACTCAAGAGATTTTTGTGATAGCATTCAAAATATCTAGGGTATTAGTTACAACCATCTTAAGGAATGAGTCTTGTTACCTTTCTTATTTTTATATGTATTCATATAAAATGTCTTTTATTTCACTGACATGTATTGTTATATTTTGGAATATACTTATTACTTGATATTGAAAAGAAAACTATCAAAATTTCATTTAAAAATAAAGATAAAAGAATATAGAGTATAAGTAATAGATAATTAATAAATTCAAATATACATATACATACATGCATATATATATATATATATATATATATATATATATATATATATATATATATATATATATATATTAAAAAAAGGATAAATTTGAAATGGTTGAAATTTTTTTTTTATGATTATTTGTGAGAATACCGTGTGAAATGCATATTCAACATAGAAAAGAGAAAATGTTGAAAATGTCTAATTGTGAAAGTAAAATAAGTGAAGCTAAAAAAAACTGAGAAAATATTCATATTATAAAATATTTTTTTATTATATTTTAATTTATAAATATATATTATATTAAGAAAATACAAAAAAATTGTGGTCATGTAGATCCCTCCATGTTTCCAATCATATTTACATCTCCTTCCATTCCTCATAATACCCATAATGTTTTTTCTTCTAACTTTTTGTCTACCAAAGTTTAAATTTTGTAGTGTGTTATAAACTTTTTTTTTTCTCAAACTCATTTAATTTTCGAAAACACATTATGTTAATTCTTTTCTATATACTACAAGAATTTTTTAATTTTATTATTAATTTTAATTACTATTTAAATTAGTAGTTAAATCATAGTTAATTAACTACTAATCAACTAGCATATTATTTTTTTTAACTAAATTTATATTATATTCATTTATATTTATAAATTAACTAAAAAATAGTTACAAATTTTTAAAAATTTATTACAAATTGACTAAGATTATATTTTTAGTTAATTTACTACTTATTTTATATTATTACTAATATTATAATAATTTCGTAGCTTTATTTTTATTAAAAATTAATTATAAAATAGCTATTGATTTTTTTATAACAGGAGTTTAGTTCAAAATTTTTTCAAAAAAGTGTTCATTCTTTTTTTTATAAAATAGAGAAATTCTCATTATTTCTTTTATAGTTTCAAGTCAAAGAAAATCTTTTTTTATATTAAAAAATTTGACGCTTTAAAAAATAAAATTTCAAATTTCAGATTATACATAAGAAAAGTAAAAAAAAAAAATATATATATATATAAAGAAAAAACCGTACAGAAAGCATGGGATAGTTAGTCAAGTGAATTTAAAATTTCTTTGCAGTGATATCATGATGTCGATGACTTCCAACGACATAGCTATCAAAACTATCAAACCTAATCAAGCCCAGGAGGAGTAGATTCCTTACATACATTTGTCTAAGAAAATAGAAGAGTCTTACTCATTTCATATATACTACGTCATCTTAGAATTAATCATAGCAAGGACACTTGCTCATTTAACACTGTATTCGAGCCATACGTGTTACTTTCTCGTAACAACTTAGGCATGGATAATCCATCACGAGAAATTCATGTTTGATATTTCAACAAATTTTATGGTGGTCGCTGATAGCTTAACTATTTTCTTGGGCTAGGGACCAGCTATAAGATTAAAATATTTTTATTAACTATTTAAAAAATATCTTTTACTTACTGGTTGATATATTATATCTTATTTTTCTTTCTAACTATTAGGAAAAGAAACTAGACACACTAAATGCCTTGTCGTGAGGAAACTATTATCATTTGCTTGCAAAAACAAAAGATATATATCAACCATGCAGCTGCTGAGCTGTGCCCAAGTTTCAAAATATTTTTATTCACCTTCGCTCTGAATTATTCAAATCAAAGGTCTCATTCTGACTTACGTATGAGGTAGACTAGTACTAATTAAGCTCGAGCACGTCTGTTACAGGTGCAAAACTTTTGTTAGAAATTGTTTCTGTATTGACTTGTCACACTTTAACTACCACAGCGTTCG
This sequence comes from Mucuna pruriens, assembly GCA_025330945.1. Lineage (NCBI taxonomy): Eukaryota > Viridiplantae > Streptophyta > Magnoliopsida > Fabales > Fabaceae > Mucuna > Mucuna pruriens. The sequence goes on from JAENHJ010000537.1 coordinate 3,148,190, forward strand.
TAAAATTTCTTAACACGTTTTTTTTTTATCCATGGTACCTCGGGCTAGAAATTAATAACCATTTTGTTTTTGGTATATAAATTTATTTAAAAGGTTTAATTTCTTTTAATATATACTTTTCCATATACACCAACACAGAAATTGAATTCCTGGGTGTAATCAGAAATTATTAAAAAAGTCATGATCATCACATGTCCATAATCTCATCAATCTTTACATATGAATGTCAAAGTAAGTTCAACTTATACCTCTTTTTGTATAATATATATATATATATGATGTTAAGATATGACACCCAAAGCATATAATGGCAAAGAGTTTTTTAAGTTTCTACATTTTTTTAAAATTTAGCAACCATGTTAGTTCCTAACGTCGCAGGATCATAGAATAGTAATTAAACAAGGGTATAATTTTACTGGCTATATGGTCTGATATCAAAATTCCGGTTATAGGTAAAAATTGCAAGCTATTGACTAATTGTAATTCTTCATCCTTGTGGACATTTTTACGTTTCTAGCTTCATAACAAATTTGCATCGTCTTCCTAATCCGGCGAAAATTCAATTACTTATATCAAAACCCTTGCAAATATTCCAACCAGACCTAAAACGCACAATATTGTTGAAATGTCAAATTTCAGGTGTTCTCTATATATATTGGACACGTGATCGTTCCTCGGGACAACATAGATTGCTTCATTTCATTAAACTACACTCATCAAATCTTACAACATGAAACTTTTTGTCTGTTCTCTAGTATGGGCTTTTGCTCTTACGCTAGCTTCTTCGTTGGTCCATGCTGCGATTGTGGAACACACTTTCAATGTATATATATGTTAATTTCGTTCTTCTATGGGGTATCAAAGTTTGCATTATATTCACTAAAATTAAATCTTCTTGTGTTGTAGGTGGACAACATTCCTGTGCAGCGTTTGTGTCAACAACAAGTGATCACCGCCGTCAATGGAACCTTGCCCGGACCTACAATTAACGTTCGAGAGGGTGATACTGTTGTTATTCACGTACTCAACAAGTCACCCTACAATATTACTATTCATTGGTAAAAATTTTCTCCTTCCTCTCAATAATGAATTAATTAAATATTATATATTATTGACTATATGAACATTTCTTTTTATCGTCCAATATCATCTCCAAAACAAAAGAGTTTTTTATTAATTAAAAGTAGAAATGTCAAAATTAATTACCATATTCAAGTGACCCTAGAAGGCGACCACCCTCACACTTATCTTTTCATGTTTAGGAAATTCAGTCTTATGTTTTTTGTTTATCTTTTGTAAATCACAAACTTGGAAAAATTTATGTTCGCTTTGCAACATTTTCTTTTTTAGAAAAACATTAAACTGTTATATCATACCACAATATACACAGACGTATTTTCCGTTCACACCGCCCGTACGGCATTTTAAGAGGTTTATTGCAATTTTTATTTGTTTTTCCTTATATCATACAGTCCACATAAAATTCTATATAAGGTTTGTTCTTTATAATCAAAGTAATAAAAGTATTTGAAATTTAGATAAATTTCTAAAATATATATTGAATGAAAATTTATATATATAATTAGAGTAAAATCTAAAATATATATTAAAATGTTTTTTTAAAAATACTTTGACAGTATTATAAACACCTAAAGAAAATTTTACATAAAAAGTCAAGGAAATTATTTTAAAAAAACTAAGCTGATGAGATCGAATTAAGAAGACGACTAAAGAAAATTTAACATAAAAAAAAAAAAAATTAAAGTAATTATTATCAACATTTGAGAATGGTTAAGTCTTGTATCCTAAGAAAAATATGTAATATTAAATATCTCATTTCCAAGTCTATAGGATGATTTTTTGTACATGTAAAACTAAATTTGGATATATTTTACAATATATTATTCCAGGCACGGGATTTTTCAATTTTTAACTCCATGGTCAGACGGTCCTGAGTTTGTAACTCAATGCCCAATTCATGCTGGTAGCAGTTACACGTATAAATTTCACATAACGGGACAAGAAGGGACACTTTGGTGGCATGCACACTCATCTTTTCTACGTGCAACGGTCTATGGTGCCCTTATCATTCGGCCTCGACGAGGACACTCATACCCGTTTCCTAAAGTTCATCAAGAAGTCCCTATACTGCTTGGTACTTTTTTAATTATTTTCTTATTTTATGTTATTTGATTGCTTAAATCTGTTCATATCTAAATTAAACATTTGTATGCATATCTGAAAAATGCTTTGCTAAGGTATAAACACTCAATTATTATTTACAATATCTTTAAAATCTTATGAGCTACTTTAAAAATGTAACTAAGATGCTTTTCAGTATGAATATCGGCTGCAGTACTAAAGACATAATTGATACGTTCAACGATTTTATGCTTTTTTAAACAAACACGAATTAAAAAAATTTAAAAATATAAAGTGCTATTTTGACAGAAAAAAAAAATCGCCTTTATGTTGTTTCGATGAAATCAATTTCATACAATTAGTAATTTCCTTTCAAAAAAAAATTGCTTTAACACATTATCAGTATAATGATTTTGTTAGTGTAAATTAATTTAAAATTATTGTAAATATAATTTTTAAAATAATTAATACAAAACTCAACAATTTCATCTCTTGTGAATCAATGATTAAGTAACACTATAAAAATTGAGTTTAATTTTTTAAAAGAATAATTTATAAACTGACCTATTATCATTAATAAAAAATAGTCATATATTTATACATAATAATTAAGTTTATTTATTTATATAAAGAATCAGAAAGCATTCCAATGGATTGACTCTTATTTTTTTTTATGCACATGTGATATATTAGTCACACACACATGTGATATATTGATTCTGAAAACAATAACTAATTGCAGGAGAGTGGTGGAATGCCAATGTTGTAGAGGTTGAGCAAAATGCAACGGAAACAGGTTTTCCACCTATCGAGTCAGTTGCGTATACAATTAACGGTTTACCTGGCGATCTCTATAATTGCTCTCAAAATCGTAAGTCCCCGTTATTTGAATTCTCACACCGTCAAGTCTTGAAATTTGGCTTAGATTATGTTCTATCTAATACTCGTGTCTGATACGATGCCGTTTCAGAGATGTACAAGGTGAAAGTGAAGCAAGGAAAAACCTACATGTTGCGGATCATCAACGCTGCACTCAATGCACAACACTTCTTCAAGGTAGCGAACCACACGATGACGGTGGTAGCCATCGACGCTTGTTACACCAAACACTACAACACCGACATCATAGTGCTTGCTCCGGGCCAAACAGTTGATGTCCTCCTTAGAACAAACCAACCCGTGGGTTCTTATTACATGGTGTTCAATCCATACAACTCAGCCCCAGGTGTGGGACTCAACGCCAACATGACTAGAGGAGTGATAGAGTACGAGCATGCCACGTCAGCAGAAAAGCCCGTAATGCCAGATCTCCGGCCCAAACAGACCACCCCGACGGCCCACAAGTTCTACAGCAACATCACAGGGCTGGCAGGTGGACCCCACTGGGTACCCGTCCCGCGCCACGTGGACGAGCACATGTTCATCACATTTGGGATCAGCTATGAACAATGCGACAACGTAACGAGACCGAGCGGTGTGTGCATTCCTCTTCCACTTTCAGCCAACATGAACAACGAGTCCTTCGTGCTGCCTCGTGGGAGAGGGCGATCGATGCTCCAGGCGTTTTATGACGGTAAAGTTGACGGCGTCTACACTAGAGATTTTCCGAATCGTCCTCCGGTTGTGTTTGACTATACCAACCCAAACTTAACTACCAGAACGGACCCGTTCGTTTTCGCACCCAAATCCACGAAGGTGAAGCCGTTCAAGTTCAATTCCACGGTTCAGATCGTGCTTCAGAACACGGCCATCATTGCGGCGGAGAATCACCCCATTCACCTCCACGGCTTCAATTTCCACGTCCTGGCTCAAGGCTTTGGGAACTACAACGCCTCTAGAGATCAACACCACTTCAATTTTGTCAACCCTCAGATCCGTAACACAATTTCTGTGCCCGTTGGTGGTTGGTCTGTCATTAGATTCCAAGCAAATAATCCAGGTTCGTACATTTCTTCACTAAAATAATTAAGAGTTAAATAGATTATGTCACATTCAATCACAAATACACATATCATATATTTTAACTACTATTTATAAAATTATTTCTGATTAATTAAACAATTTAATGATCACTCGTCTAAAATTTTAAGGTATTTAAAATGTCTTTGATAACTTAGGTAGATTATAAATTAGTTTGATTAAAATAAATTTTTCTAGTATATAAATTTATTTTAGTAAATAATTTTAAGTTTATTTTCATAAATTATTTAAACTTTTTAATTAAGTTTCTAAATTAATTTTTTTAATTAGATCCTAAACTAAAAAAAATAGATTTTGAAATTAGTTTATAATGACTTGAAACCACTAAAATATAATGTTAAACTGTTTTAGAAATTCTAAGGATTTAATTAAAAAAAATACATGATGGAGAGTCGAATTAAAAAAATTAGCTTAGGAACATATTTGAAAAAAATTATAAATGAACTAAGCAACTTAACTTTTTTTAAGCCTAAAAGCTAATATTTCCATATTCATAAAGATTAAAAATGTATTGAACTCAATAATAGAAGTAAATTTAATTTAAAATATGATGCACATTAATTAATTTCTTCTACCCATTGAACATGATTGTGCAGGTGTTTGGCTTGTGCATTGTCATTTGGAAACTCATTTGCCATGGGGACTAGCCATGGCTTTCGAGGTTGAGAATGGGCCCACTCCTTCATCCACAGTGCCTCCGCCACCGGCTGATCTTCCTAAGTGCTAAGCGCACGCTGCCAGTGACGTACGCCATACATTCATGAACCATATATACTTACATATTTTACAGTGAAAAAGAAAGATTGGTTAATGTTTATCCACTTACAATTTTGTAATGTGGATTTCTAATATTATTTGTTTGATTGAAAAAAAGAAAGTGTAATAAAGGATGAAAGTTAGGCTACTCTTTCCACCACGCTACTTGATAGCCAATTGTACTATGTTAAATAACATATGTTAATTTTTCATAATAAATAAAATTTTTATTTTCTCCCTCATATGTTGTCTTACTTTTCCTTTAGATAAAAGTCCATACCGACATAATATTGACACAACAAAAGTTTACGTATAGTGTACGTTTTTCTGAGTGACTTTTAATGCCAGTTTTTTCCGAAGTGGTAAACTATTATTGCCTTTTCATTTCTATGCTTTAGAACGTGCATTATAACACAAACAACACTTAATCCTTAACAATTATTGCTTTTAGTTTGAAGAGCATATTAGTAATTCAGGAATTTATGTGCGACTCGTTAAATGTACAGTGAAACTCGTATACTTTTGTGAATCACAACAAACTTTTTGTTTTGAATGAATTTTAATAAAATTTAAACAATAATATAAAGTGTGTGTAAAAAAAATGTTATACTAGTAGTTAAAAATACACGCACAAAATACAAGACTTACTAATAATGCAATACTCATTTTTTGTCTAAACTAATCAATAATTGCGGGGGCATTTTCCCCCTTAAATGAAGTATTGTCAACTATTTTATTAGTTGTTAGCTATTTAAATATTTAATATTAGATTAATATATTTAATAAAAGTTTGGAACTTATAATCATAACACCATATATATCTGGCCATGCGCATTATTTGCACCAAAAATTACCCATAATCATTATAACAGTTCCTATAAATATGATTATAACTGGTTCAATAAAATAAATAAATATTTTAATAAGACTAATTATTTCAACAACAAAAAATAAACAAATATTAATACCAGAGACTTAAATATCTTTTTTATATAAAATAAAAAAATAGAATAACAACAATAACATTAAAATTTAAAATTTTGTGTATACTAGCTAAATATTTTACTTTTAAGCCGACTTTAATGATTTCGTAAGTATCTCATTTTTGACATGCATCGAAATATATATTATAAAATACTATGTATTTGCCAATAATATAAATTAAACAAGATGTTCTTAAAAAGCTAATATCGCTATCGATGTAAATACGTATATATAAAATAACTAACTAGTTGTAGAAAATTCATATCATTTCCTTGTGAAAGGTATATACCTGCCCCAGTTTTGTCTAAGTAAATTTCGCCCATTCGACTGTGAATTAGTTTGAAATGTTGAAAAAGCACTCACATTCTGACTTTCATTGCATGACAGATAACTTAATATTAACGAAGCTTGACACGCCTGCGTGTACAACGCGCTTACTAAACTACAACTTGATTCTGCTGTGACTAATAAATTTAAGTAAGATTAGATTGGTGAAAAAAATATTATTTTTTATTTTTATAAAATTTTAAATAATTAATTTTGATTCCTATAAAATAAGTAAATTTTAGTCATGACCTATAAAAAATATTATTCTTTAATTTTCATTTTTACAAAATTTAAAATTATTATTTTTTCCTAACATTCATTTTTAGATATATCAATAAAATTTATTTTAGAAATTTAAAAAAAAATTAGAAATGTGATATGCATATAATACTATAAACACTAGTAAGTATTACTTGTATGATTTCTTGATGTTTCATTAAATATATAATCAGTTATCAATAGAGTGTTAAGAACTAAAATCAATAATTTTAAATTTTATAAAAATAAAAAATAAAACAATTGTTTTTTCAATGCAAAAATCAAAACTTAATCATTTCATAAAGATTAAAAACATGTTGAAGTTTAAAATATAACAATTATGTCAATGGTAAAAGTTCCACAAATTTGAAATCATGAATATTAATTAGTACAAATAAGTAAATAAATAAATAAGGGTTTTCATGCAACCTTAAGAGATTGATTGGTTTGACGGTAGGATATGGTCGACAACTGGCAAATTTGAGCCTTTGTTAATATTTTTCGAATGAGATAATTAAATATAAAACTTAATTTTTTATTATATATGAATACGAAAGTTTTATCTACCTTAGTGATAAACTCCATTTTCTCACCATAAACTTTTGTTAACCCAAAGAAAATAAGGGTCGTGTTTTTCTAGCCTTATGACTAGTCAGAAGTCAGAGGCTCACCACAATCAAAATTTCCGGTTAGATGATCAAAGCAAGTTATTGACCAAACGTTATTTTTTTCCCATTGCGGATCCTTCCGATGGCGAACCTAAACAATTATCTTTAGCATGATAACGATAATTTCCTTCTCCTAACGTGGCGAAAATTCAAATGCTTATGTCAAAACACCGTTGCAATATCATAATTATTTATACCACAAACACGTAATCGTGCTAACGTGAAGTTCCAGGGGTCTCTATATATAGGACTCGCAATTTTTGCTTCGAGATAACAGACAGATATTGCTTAATTTGTTTCATCATCATTCATCGCGTTTTTCAACATGATACGTTCTATGGCGTGGGCTTTTGCCCTTCTTCTAGCTTGTTCATTGGCTTCCGCTGCTGTTGTGGAACACACTTTCAATGTATGGTTACTTCATTCTTCTCCTTTTTTCTTTATAGATGATGAATATATTAATATTAATAGATCTATATCAAGTGAGTGAAGAAGTTTCTGCATAAGAAAATAAGAGAAGTAAATATAAACTATATATATTTAGAATTACATCATAAAGTCACCTGATTCTTTAATTAGTTATATTATCATCAAAATAATTTTTAATTTTATTACTCACATATGACTATAAGATTTAGATTTATTCTTTTCACTTTTTCATTTGTGTCACTTGATATTGCTCTGGTATTAATATATATATACATGTGTTTGTTGGTTTGTTAGTAATGAAGAAGTTAGTTATCCTATTGCATGAGATTGATTGAAATTTCGTTTATTGCAGATAGGTAACATGACTGTGTCGCGCTTGTGCAATGACCATGTCATTACAGCAGTCAATGAAAGCTTGCCTGGACCAACGATTAACGTTGAAGAGGGTGACACTCTTGTGGTCCATGCAATTAACAATTCACCCTACAATATTACCCTTCATTGGTAAATTTTTCCACCTCAACAAAATCAATATCTTTATTATATCACGTATTTACATAGAATAGAATTTATTAACTCCAAGTGTATATTTTGGTATATTTATACCTTTAATATATTTTATAGTTAACCGTTAATATTAAAAACTTGGTTAGAGTTCATTCTTTACCATAACTAAAACTTATACCTTTAAATTCAATAACCTCTTACGTACAAATGATTGAATTTTATTGATCAACTATGTATATTGGTGTTAAAAATTATTTTTATCATAACTGAAATTAGAAAATTGAAGTTAACTATAAAGTTTGACCTCGATCTCACATATTTTAACATTAAACAGATTTCGTTTTTAAAATTGTTATTTATACATAATATAATTTTTAAGTCAAGGTTTACGCACTATACGTTTTTAAAATGAAAAAACTGTTATATCACCCTATAATTTAATAAAACCAGACTTTTTGTTCGTACCTGTTGTGATTTATTTTCAAGCCATTTGAAAAACCAAGAGGTTTATTTCACGTTTAGTTTACTCTTGTATTAAATAATCCAAAAGAAAAAGACTTTCAGGTTTCTTCCAAATCTCCCTTTCCCACTTGCAAATCAAGCCAAGTTTTCTATATGTAGAAAAATGTCTAATTAACATTTCTGTTATTATTTTATGACTAACCACATAAGAAATGATTAATTATTGGACAACCATGTAGTTGCTGTCATATTATTGTTGTTATTATTATTTAACTTTATATTATCTGTAATTCTAAATATTTAGTTAGGTATATCATTGATTGTATATATATATGCAGGCATGGAATTTTTCAACTTTTGACTGCATGGGCAGATGGTCCTGAATCTGTAACCCAATGTCCAATACAACCTGGTGGAAGATACACCTATAGATTTAACATTACAGGACAAGAGGGTACCCTTTGGTGGCATTCACACTCTTCTTTTCTACGTGCAACCGTTTATGGAGCTCTCATCATTCGCCCTCGACGAGGAAACTCATACCCATTCCGTTCATTTTACAAAGATATCCCCATATTGATTGGTATTAATTAATTTTTTTTCTTTTGCTTTACCCTTTTTCTTTTCTTTAATAAATAAATAAGCTATTAATTTGACTACCATAATCTCTATTTAAAGGAAGTTATTAAAGGTCTTTTCTGAGCTTGTAAGGGACGTACCTTCTCCTAATCTAAATTTTGAAGTATAAAATAAATTAATTATTCTACAATCTTGTAAAAGGTGATTGAAAAACATTTGATAATTAATTGCAGGGGAATGGTGGAATGCTAATGTTGTTGATGTGGAAAACAACGCAACAGAAACCGGTCTTGGTCCGGACCCTTCAGATGCTTACACAATTAACGGCTTGCCTGGAGATTCTTACAATTGCTCTCAAAATCGTAAGTCAACTTCATAAATATTAAAATCTAAAAACGACATAAAGATTAGAAACATAAAATATATATTAAAGGAAACATTTTATTACGAAAGCCAAACATGACTTTATAACCCTAAGTATTTATTTTATCCCCTCAAACACCTTTGTTTAACATTTTATATATCTTTATTATTATTTTAGAGACGTACAAAGTCCAAGTGAAGAAAGGAGAAACCTACTTGTTGCGCATAATCAACGCTGCGCTCAATGAACCACACTTCTTCATGATAGCAAACCATACTTTCACTGTAGTAGCCATCGACGCTTCATACACTGAACCCTACAACACCGATGTGATTGTCCTATCCCCAGGTCAAACCGTGGACGCACTCATAACAACCAACCAAAGTGTGGGTTCATATTACATGGCATTCACCCCATACCATTCTGCCCCGAGCGTGACAATCAACGGCAACATCACCCGAGGAGTTCTAGTGTACGAGAATGCCACGTTAGCATCACCCGTCATGCCTAACCTACCAAACCAAACCGACACACCCACAGCCCACAGGTTCTTCTCCAACCTCACGGGACTGGCTGGTGGACCCCATTGGGTCCCAGTACCACGTGACGTGGACGAGAACATGTTTATAATTTATGGGATTGCGTTGGATCACTGTAACAACACAGGACTTCTTAGGTGTGGCGGAACAAACTTTAGACTCTCTGCGAATATGAACAACGAGTCATTTGTTTTGCCCAAAGGGCTCTCCATGATGGAGGCTTTATACAACAATGTTAGTGGGGTGTACACTAGAGATTTTCCGGATAATCCTCCGTTTGTGTTTAACTACACCGATCCAGCGTTAGAGTCACTCAGTAATAGTACTACGGCGATAGCGTTTGCACCTAAATCTACTAAGGTGAAGACTTTGAAGTTCAATGCAACGGTGCAAGTTGTGCTTCAAAATACGGCTATATTGGGTAGGGAGAACCACCCAATTCACCTTCACAGCTTCAATTTCCATGTCCTGGCTCAAGGGTTTGGGAATTATGATTCCAACGTGGATGAATCGAAGTTCAATTTGGATAATCCTCAAATTCGTAACACAATTTCGGTGCCAAGGGGAGGATGGGCCGTTATTAGATTCCAAGCAAATAATCCAGGTTGGTATCTTTGGTTAATTAAAATATGTTACATTTTAATTTCTATGTTGGATTGGATTATAATAATGAACAAATTTTTTTTTTTTTTTTTTTTTGTGTATGGTATGCAGGTATGTGGCTTGTGCACTGCCATTTTGAGACTCATTTGCCGTGGGGGTTAGCCATGGCTTTCGAGGTTGCAAATGGACCTGAACCTTGGGTGCTGCCTCCTCCACCAGCTGATTTGCCTAAGTGCTAAGTGAAAAATGCACCAATATATTCACTTAGACCTAATAAATTTAAAATAAACGATGAAGATTTGATAATGTTTATCTACTATTACTTTTGATAATGTGAATTCCAAATTCAATTTGTTTGACTGGAAATAAAGAAAGTTCTACAATGGACGAAAGGTTGTCTTAATAATTCTACTTTTTTTTGTTATAAGCGCTGTTTTGTTTGATTTTTTTTCCCTAGAGGCATTAGGTAATATATTCGTCCGTAACTAGCGTGTGTGAATCAATTACGAAGAGTACGTGTTATTTTGGAAGAAATTCAATTTTGTTTTTTTTGCTGGGGAGGGGTATGTGCCTGTAAATTGAGCAAACCGAAGTCAAATTTCATGGTATGTGTAAATGTATTTAATTCAAATATTTTTACAATTTATCAAGACGCAATATTAGAAATTTAGAATGGTTCATCTAAGGTCAAGGCTAAGACTTATATCAACTAACATTATCTACAAGGCATATTTTTAACGCATAACCGGCCATCATGCTTTCGAACTAAAATTTTCCGCTAGTTGCGCGTTCCCAACCCAAGCATTTTTTCTTAGCTATATCTTGGTTCTTAGATTCTTGCCTTGAACCAAATGACATTATTATGCATTTTCTAGATATAGCCTAGTTCCTATAGCCTACTGCTATTCCTAATGGAAATTGGTAGTAATGAGAGGGCACAAACGAGATGCTTGGAAAGCATAGGTGAAGAGTACATCATGAAAATTTGAAATGAGTTTATTTTAATAATTTTCTTTTTACATAAATGACTAAGATAGTATACATTTTACACACACATAAATATTAATTATATGACACACACTATCAAGTAGTTTATGGTGATATGTTAGTGAAGCAATGGTCTAAGACGTGTATGTCAAGTGAGAACATGAGGCACAAAATGAACTAATACATGGATTTTTAAAATTAAGCTCAAATAAAATAAAATTTAATTGTTCATATAAAATTAAATATTAAAAATTAACTCTTCTTACTTTACCATGAAGCACGAAAATCAGTTGTTAAAGGATTATTCTAATTTAACCAATAATATTGACTTTGAATCTTGAAAATATAAAAGAATTAAGATTTGAGCAGAAAGAGTTTCTCTCTACCACGATAGATTAAAAAAAAAAAACTATTCGCACTTTTGACCGTATGTCATGTATATATACACACAAACCTAACCTATATAAGAGAGGTAGAAACAAAGGAAAGTGACCCCGCCAAAACAAACTGCCGGTCATTTATTCTACAATGTAAACATCATCAAATGGGAACACGATAAAACTAGAAAATATTCTTTTCATGTAGGAAAGAACATTTATATCACATGAGAAAAGAATTTCAACATTAACCTATTTAAGATATATATATACTCATTTCCATGAGAATAAAATGAATCATTACATATAGGAAGCCAAAAAGAAATAGAGACACACACGAAGGTTTTATCTTGCGAATTAAATATATCTACATAATTAAAAAAAAATTGTAAAAGTAGACAAAAGTTATAGTCTTTTGACTATGTTGTATAATTTATCCTCAGTAAAAATGAGATTATACAACTTCATAATAGATTATTGGTGCAATTATTTTATTTACACTTTTTAATGGTATCAATCATGTTAGAAAACATAGTTTGGCCTTGGAGAAGAGTATAAAGTTAAAAGATAAATTGTATTAAAATGAGAAAGATGGGTACAAAGGGATTATATCAAATCTTTATGTTGAAAAAAAATATATGGAAGAGATATTGACATCCGTATGTGTCAATTACATAATAGAATTTGTTTTATATAGATTTAATGCAATAATACAAATAAATATAGGAGATAATATATCAATTTACACGATATGATATGTCTAATTAAATAAAGAAACTAATCCTAAGAATCAATAGGATACTCTAAATATTCTAAAATATAAAAGTGATATCATTAAATATTTTTCTAATTTTCCAACTCTCCCCCTCAAGTTGAAGCTTACTAAGCTTTCAACTTGTTACAAGAAGAAAATTTTATTTTCCTACAATTAAAGAGAAAACATAAAAATTAAGTTATATAGAAAAAAAAACAATAATTTGAGAGGCAACTCAAGGATACTGGAGAAGTCAAAGAAAGTTGGTAGAGATATAGCATAGCCAAAATAGTTGGAATATCCATAAGCTAAAGAGAAATCTTTTGGTAAGTAAAGCAAAGTCCAGTTTTCTAAAAACCACATTTGGAAGCTTCAAATTAATAATATTGTTAGTGAAAAAGAGTCACCACCAAAATAAACATCAATGAGAGAAAAATCATACCTAATATTATTCATTTGTAAGAAAAGAGACTTTAACAGAATGATGATCTATAGAAATGAAGTCATCACTAATATAATTTATATGTGAGAAAATAGTCACCACCTAAAGATAGAAACAAACCAAGAACAAATGATTAACCACCATAAAGCATAAGCAACAAAGCTTGATCATCAAGATCAGAAGTCAAACACAATACTTAACCACTCAAGATAGAAGCAAAATATATCAATGTGTAATCATCTATGGAAGAAGCTTAAACCAATGTTTAACCACCATATAGAGAAGTTTTCATCAATGAAAATTGCAAGAAATATTTTCCGAAAAGGCATATTCTTCATAAATCTATTATAAAGACCAATACCAAGAATAGACGCAATCGAGGTAACAAGTTGGACACATCTCAAAAACTCAGAAGTTAAACCAAGAGAATTTGTGATAAAGTAAAACATAGTAAAGTCAAATTGCAAAGTTGTTTGCCACAAAAAAATAAATAAAGTAGGGAGAAAAATACTAAGTTGTCGCATAGAATCCCATAACTGAATAATGCTTTGTTTTTAACTTTCCAAAAAATTTGGCCCAGCAAAAAGAAAATTGTCCCCTTTTGCTATACTAAACATAGGTTGTTCTTTTACAATAACAACAACTGCATTGATTTCTCTGTATGTCAGACTTTTGATTATGAGTACCTCATCATCAGGCCCATTTAGAATAGGGACCATGTTATAAGCAACACCTCTTACTACTAGACCGAAATCCCTCTTAAGACCAACATACTTGGGATATTTCTCATTAATATGGGCCTTATTGTCTCAATACAGTATCATGACTATCAATTTCTCCCTCGAATTCTATCTTCAAAAGGTCCCTAGAATGCCCAACAACAGCACAAGTACGAAATTGTTATGAATGAAATAGGGGCTTCGCAGGTAATAATATATTAAGGTTCTCTTCACAAAGAGTCTTGTTCATGAACTTCTTTGTCTCCAATTGTGCTACCACCATTCTACGTTGTTGTAGCTGCATAAACCTCTTTTCATTGTCACCACTCTACCTTGTCGTGCAAAGTTGTACAATGACCTTTTCGTCACCACCACTTTGCTTTGTCATAGTTGCATAAATCCATTTCTACCTAGTCGTACAAAACCCCTTCCACCACTTCATGTCATTGTAGCCATGCAGAAACCCTTGAAGCTTTATGCATGGAGGATGGGAGAAGAGATTTGAGATATGTGATTCAAGATTTTAGATATGGGGTTGCAATTTAAGAGGACAAGGCAATGATTTAGAGGATAAGATAAGAGATTTAAGAGACTAAAAGGGATGATAAATGGTCAAGAGAAAGAGTAAAAGAGATTTTGGAATATTTGAGAATGGAGATTTTTAAACCTACTAAAAAAATTTTGATCCATTTTTACTCATAATTATTTATTATTATTGTTACTCACAAATATTACAATTGAGAGATGAGTGTTTAAGTTATCATAATCTAATATATCTAATTAAAATATGATCACTTTTGGTTCGCTTATTATCTGATATTTCTAATCAAGATTTGAAATATTACTGTTGTATTATTTATTTAAAATAATGTTCCAATTTAACTATTTTGCACACACTTTTCACCCTATAATTCCAATTTTTATTGTTATCAAGTCCCATTATTTGTTTTCTATCAAATGGATACTAATTAGTTTAATTACCAATGATACATAGATTATTTTCAAAATCAACCACCCTTTACAGGTGGCAATTCTTAAAATTTTAGTATTTTATGTATCTATCACCACCAACCAACCCTTCCATGTGGTATAGGCCTACCAACAATGATGTGAAGTCTATTAACAAAGAACTCAAATCAACATTTAGGTTAATGTATGAGTCTTAAGTTAGTTTGGAAAATATTACACTTAATGGAGAAAGGGGACGTCCTTCTAAAAAAAACTTGTGTCAAGTTTTTAGTGGAAGAGGACACACTTCTTATTCAATCATGGCTCAACATTAGTTGTGGGAGTTAAACAAAAAGCATATGGTTTTTGGTTAAAAATAAGAGACAATTACTGCAAGCAATTCCCAGAGAAGGAAGCAATGTAACTAAAAGCATGATACTTAGGTTGAATGGTGTGATTCAAAAGTTCATTGATTGCTACAAACATGTTGTGTATCAAAAGAAAAGTGAAAGCCTAAAGAAGGACATCATGATTGATGCATATACAATTTTTGTCAAAATGAAGGTGAAAATTCAAATTCGAGCATGCATGGTGGTTGTTAAGAGATGAACCAAAATGAAAGGAAGGATCTATGGAAAACTCTTCAAAAAGAACAAATATTTATGCTTCTAAGGCATACTCGTTATCTTCTCACCCAAATATGTTAGTTGATTGTTTAAAATATAACCTAACATTACCATTAGCCCGTCTAATAGGACAAAAGGTAGCAAAAAGGAAGAGCAATGGAAAAGTATCATAAGTGTCTTCTAACAATATCAATTTAAGTGACATGAAATATGCTATCCAGGAAAAAAAACATCATGGCAAAAATAGTTGAGGCAAAGGAGATAAAGAACATAGTTAAGGCAAAGGAGATAGAGGACATACGAATGTTGTATGAAATCCTCATTGAGGACACATCTATGATGTTTGTGTGTCAACACCAAGATTATGAATTACATTATAAATCTATTAGGCGTAAGTTAGGAAACTAGATAAGTGTTGCAATTTTACTTAAATTAGTCATTATATAGTAGTTGTTATGAAAAATTAGTCATTGTGAAACTAGTCATTATGAATCATCCTATATAATTGTGCATTCTTTTCCCATCTTTTCGTCAAATTGTTCAATCTTCTCTCATTATCTCATCATATAATGGATTCAAATATGAACTTTGATACACTTTGAAACCAATTTTTAGATGAACAACTTGAGGACAACACCAAAGAAGAAGTTGTGAGGTTAATACTCAAGAGTCAACAAGTCAACATCACCATTAGGTGTAGATGAGAAGAATCATGATAAACTAAGGTCTTGAAGAAGGACATAATCGATTGTTCTGTGATTATTTCTTTGAAAATCCTATATATACAAAGGCTTAGTTCTGACAAAGGTTCCATATGTTAAGGCATGTGTTCCTTTGAATTGTATAATCCCTTAGCAATCATAATGAGTACTTTTAGATGAGGATTAATGTAGTACGTAGCGTGGGCCTTTCATTGTTGCAAAAATGCATTACCACTATTTGTATATTGGCATATGGGTCACCCACTGATAATATGGATGACTATGTTCGAATTGGCAAACACACTATAATGGAGTGTTTATAGATATTTGTATCTAATGTAAGCACAATATTTGGGGACGAGTACCTAAAGAGGCTTAACAATCAAGATATTGAACAACTACTATAAATGGGGGAGGCACGTGACTTTCCAAATATATTAGGTTCCATTAATTATATGCACTAGGAATGGAAAAATTATCTAATCACATGGAAATACCAATTTTGTCGAGGTGATCATGTCAAACCTACAATCACGCATTAAGTAGTGGCATCAAAAGACTTGTGAATTTGGTAGTGCGAGTTCAAATAATGATATTAATGAAAATTTGTAGAAAAAAATTTGGTCTTGGGGGATTGAAGTTATACTTTTAGAATGCTAAAAGTGAAACTACCACTATACCAAATTCCTTCTTTGATATTTATATGCAATATTTAATTTATATATAATATCTTTAGTATAAAGTTTATATATTTAATATATATTGGTTCATATGATTCAACTAACTCACTAGTTCAATCAATGACCCACTAACTTGATACTCTTACTAAGTCAATGATTGATTTGATTTTGATAACACTGATATGATGTACTATCTAGCAAATGATATTTATCTCGAGTAGGTTACATTTGTCAAAACTATCCCAATGTCACAAAGAGAAAAGAGAAAATTATTTGGCCAACAACAAGAATTAGTAAGTAAGGATGTGGTACAAGCATATGAAGTGATCCAATCTCGATTCACAATTGTATATGGTCTGACATGTGCTTGGCATGCGAATACAATGAAGAAAATAATACATACATGCATCATTTTGCATAACATGATAGCTAAAGATGAACAACAAATATATGATGGTAATTTTGATTATGATCATGTAAGAAATGACATCTTAATAGCTTAAGTATCTAATGATTCTCATCCAATTTTGCTGCAACATACTTGCAAAAGAAAGTACATCTTCATGATAAATAAAATCACTTCCAACTTTAAACAGAATTGGTGGAGCATATTTGGGAACATTTTTGACATAAGAATAATGAAAATTAATTTTTATGTAATGTTATGTATTTTCCATCATATTTATGTAATGTTATGTATTTTTCATCATATTTATGTAATGTTATGTATTTCTGGTCATTTTTAATTATATAGTGTTATGTATTTTTCATCATTTTTAACTTATTATGGTAAAATTAATTAAAGTAAGTTTTTTATATTTTAATATTTAATAATTTTATAGATATTAAAGATAATTGAATTAATATTTTTATTAAAATAAATTTAAGTGTAAATAAAAAATATAAAAGTGTGGGTTACTCAAGGGTTCCTTAAAATTATACCATTGGAGGAAAATGTGTATGAGTTGCTTAAATATGACGTGACAGTGTGGGGATTACTTAATAAGAGATAAGAAACCTAAAGTGGATTGCTTAAATTGCACTTATTAGAGATGTCCTCATAATATTTTCTCTAGTTGTATGTCCCAAGCATCTTTTTCTAAGGATGCAATTTAGTTAATGCTTAAGGTGTGATCGCCTCTAACTAGTTGATTATCGTGTAAGTATATTCAAATAATAGGATAATTCAAGTAGTAAACATAAATAGAAAATTGTATTCAAAAGAGTAATCAAGTGTTTCAAGCACAATTATATCATAACCCTTAAAAATAAACCTAACTACCTATACACATGATGAAAAGATAAGCATACATAAGTAAAAAAAAGAAAACTACAACCTATGGAAGCTTGGGGTTTCGCTCCTTTACTATATGTCACACTTTCTGCCTTATCTTCAAGTGCCTTCTAAGGAACCTCGGCGTGAGGAAACTACTTGGATGGATGGAGTTGGTGGAGTATGGAAGGATGAAGTAAAATGACATGTGTCAAGAGTGTCAAGAGTGTCAAGAGTCAGTTCTACAACCTCCAAACTACCTTTTTTTATACTATTCAAAGTGGACCTTTTCTAGGGCTTGCACGTGCATGTATATAAAATAAAAATTCATGAAGATAAAATAAAAAATAAAGATAAAGATAAAATAAAAGATAAAAATAAAAATAAAACAAAATAAAAGATAAAAATAAGGATAAAGTTGCACAACTGTGATCTTCTACAACTTCATCTTTTTGGGCTAAAAGTCCTTATTTTTGTTTCATTTTTCCCTTTTTTTTATTTGTGGGCCTATATTGCATTGATCTCAAGAAAACAATGAATTATGCATGCTATTTGTAAAGAATATTCATATTTTTCTCTAAAAAGATACAACATTATTATACAAAATATTGGTTTACCGCCTAGCTATGTCAATGAGTGCTTATAAAGATACTTACATATGACTCACTAACAAAATTCTCACATTGATAACAAGATGCCCAAGCAATAAAAAAAATTAAGTATTTGAGATTTAAGAAGCACAAGTCTAGACAACAAAAAGAAAAGACACTGACCTAATACCTTTTTTCCTTACTTAAGTACAAACCCAAAAAATAAGAACATGTGACATACTAGATGATGGTACAAAAGTCACAACTAAACACATGCAGTTGGACTTGAGGAGAAGTATTGGAGAACAAGTCTCACATCAGGTAAATAAAAATAAATAGAAAGATATATAAAGGTGAAAAGGTTAAAATCAATTGGTTTGAATTTTTTGGTCAACATTTTTTCTCTAACTCAAATCATATTCTCTTATTTAACCTACTTTGAATTCACATCATTTTAGGATATGAATCTAGTTGTACCGACTTAACCAACCTTTGGTGGTGCCATATTTTGGTTCTTAAATTCTTGTCTTAAACCTAATGATAATGTCATGCATTTACTTGCTAGCCTAGTTCTTGTAGTCTACTGATATTTCTTCTTTTTGTAATGCTAGGGAAGCTGAGGTGAAAGAATAAATCGTAAAAATTTGAAATGAGTTGATTTTGATAATTTCATGACATAAGAAAGTATATGTCAATCATGAGGAATGCATTACAATTATTTGTATATTGGCATATGGGTCACCCACTAACAATATGGATGAATATGTTCGAATTGGCAAACACACTACAATGGAGTGTTTATAGATATTTGTATCTAATGTAAGCACAATATTTGGGGATGAGTACCTAAAGAGGCTTAGCAATCAAGATATTGAACAACCACTATAAATGGGAGAGGCACAATATTATGCTTACATTAGATACAAATATCTACTCTATTGTAGTGCGTTTGCCAATTCGAACATAGTCATCCATATTGTTAGTGGGTCATTCATATGCCAATATACAAATAGAGAGAAGAAAACAAAAAATTAAAAGAAGAAACAACTCTTAGGGTTTGAGAATGGTAATCTGAAATGAGAAGGAATGAGATATACAAATGAAGAAACAAACCAAATTTGAGGACTCCTAAAAATTGAATCATCTCCTTCCATTGTCTTTAGAACGAAAGAGGTAAGGTGAGAGTTGAGAGCGAAAATACAAGTGAGGTGAGAGTTGAGAGCAAGAATACGAGTAAGGTAAGAGTAACTTTTGAATAGAGTACCGAAAGGTTCAAAAATGGAAGAACATAATATTGAAATATTTTTCTCTTTTATTTAAAAAAATATTGAAAATGGTAATTTTATTTTTTTATTGTGCTAAAATTGTTTATTAAAATAAATTAATAATTTTAACTAAAAAAGATATAGAAAGTACAAATTGGAGAAAAGCTCATAAATTAAACTAGAAAAATATTTTTAAATAAATTAATAGTTAAATTTAGCTAGGAAAGATGTTTTATAGTTAATAGGTAGTAAATTTATTATAAATTATCTACTAAATTTATTGATAGTAAAAAATCAAAACAAATTTTAAATATTCTTATGGTGGAAGGAACTTAAATTCTTTTTTATATATATATCACATGCATGTATACTCGTGAACACACATGCATGGATGTATACTTGTGAATACCAATTCTTAAATATAGGAAGTTTAAAAGAGAGAGATTTGAGAAATTATATCTTTATAAAAAATGTTGCAATAATTAATACGCAAAAGATCGTCCAAATCTTGAAGATAATCAATTCATGTATTTTAATTTCGTGGACTAACAAGCAGAGATGACAAGAATAATTAATTTAATAATGAGTACTAGGATCAATTTAGTAGTGGAAGTTTGAGTATAATCACAACTATAATATATTATTTTTAACACATTTTTGAATGTCAGTCCAAATTTTGAAAGTTTATAAATTTATTATTACACAATTATATTGTACTATTTCATAAACATATAGTAATATTTATGAAAGATCTATAAATAATATTTTAATTGAATTACCGTTGTATTTTAAGCATTTTTAAGTGTGGATAACATATGTACCAAAGATATATATATATATATATATATATATATATATATATATATATATATATATATATATACCAGAAGTAAATGTAAGAGTAAGTTAAGTACTAAAAAAATACGTATTTTAGTTTAACTAGCATGTATATCAATCGATAATGATGAGTACGTGTGACATACCAACAAATTACGTCGGAAAGATATTGCTTTTTGAAATAGAGAAATGAAGTCACGTACGCGAGTTATAGTCAAATATTTAAATTGTTACATTAGTCAAGACGCAATAATTGAATTGTTCATATACATACATACGATAAACGACACACTAATTGTATATCTTAGCCTTGTCCACCAGAAATATATTGTTAATACACAACCCTACCCAACTCATTTTCAAACTGAAATTTGCCTCTTCATACAATTTTTCGTCTAGGTGCATATTACCAAGCATCTTTACTTACTTTCGGTTTCATTCTTAAATTCTTATCATGAAATTATAGTGAATTGCCCACTATTGCTTCTTCTCGTAATGAAAATTGGGTGAAAGACGAAAGGGCTTCGTTATCACACCACTCTTTTTTTCTATTCCCATCACTTGAACTTTTTTCTTTTTTATAATTCTATTTTTACAAAAGTATATTTCACTAAAATCAATTTCGTTTTGTATCTAATACGCTACGCATGAAAAATGTTTTCATAAAAAAATTACAATTTTTTTAACAGTGCGAAGAGCACAAAAAATAAAGACAATGTGAATAGAAAAGCCCAACCGCAAATGTTTCTGGCCACCGTTTTTGGTTGGGTTTGTCAAGATGAGTTAGGACTATTGCTAAATACACCTCCCGTGGTTACACTTCTTTTGTAATTTTTGTAACATTTTTTTCAAAAAAAATCCCTTGATTTACGCTTCAAAGAATGAGGCTTGTCTTTCTTCGCATGACAATGGTTCAAAGTCTTTCACCTAAAACTTGGTTGGTGTTGTTTTTTCACAAAATATGAAATTTATTATTTATGAAGTTCACTTGCTTCATCAAACATGTTGCACCAGTATATTTATATATAATTTTATTTTTAAAAAGACTTGATAGTATAATTAAAAATACTTTATATTTAATCAATTCTTTAAAACTATTCGTCCAAAATTAATAAGATGAAATATGTATATGAATGAGTCTACTTAAAAAAAATATTGTCCATGGTGAGTATTATATGCTTGGTTATACAACATTAAATGGATGCTTAGTTCAAAACATAATTCTTAGACACTTATTTAAAATGAGTATATCAAAGGACAAAGTAAATTCATCATTTAAAACTTAGTCTTTTTTCAAAATGTCTTTCTTAAGACAATTATAAAAAGATATATGC
This sequence comes from Mucuna pruriens, assembly GCA_025330945.1. Classification (NCBI taxonomy): domain Eukaryota; kingdom Viridiplantae; phylum Streptophyta; class Magnoliopsida; order Fabales; family Fabaceae; genus Mucuna; species Mucuna pruriens. The sequence goes on from JAENHJ010000537.1 coordinate 3,170,321, forward strand.
TAGAGTAATTGTACATGTAACACATTATTATTTATTTTATAATTTTAGTAGTCTTTGTTACCATCAAAATAATTATGGGAGTTAAACGCTTCACATGTCTTTATTTTCAATAGTCATTGTCGTTGAAGTAATGGAAGGAAGAAGATTCCAAAATTTAATGGTGGTTGAATCATGACTTGATGTTGGAAAATAATCCCAAATGTTGCATCAAAATGCATTGTGGTTCTAGTGTAAGGAGTAAGTATCTCAAACAATCTAGGCTCGGTGTAGTTGGTTCATGACTTAAATCTGGTTTAAGTGTTTGGGTGAGATTAAAGGGACGAAGGATTTTTTATAATGGTGGTGTTAGGGATACAATATGTAGCAAAATAAATTAGAAGAAATTATGCACCATATCATATCCAAATAAAAATAATAAATAGGTCTTGTTTTAAATCTTTTTTAAATGGTTTGATTTTTATTAATTTGGTGTTGGGTTTGATTTGATTTTTTTTCTCCATAAGGGATTGTTCTATTCTATGTGTATCTCCTGGTTACCAGTATGTCCCTCTTCCCTTTGAATCCCAGTATATTTATGTCTAATTTCCATGTCACTAGGCAGAAGGTACCAGACATGTCAAAGGTAAAATGGAACCGCGATACTAGTATCCTGACATGTCAGGTGCGCGACGCCCCTACCCCAGGGTGGTGCAACATGTTAGACGCGCGATGCCCCTACCCTAGGATAGTACACCACGTGGTTGTATGTGGTAGGGTCTCTCGGTTGTCCAGGTCAACCAGTACACAGCCCCTCAAACTTTTGTCCATAGGGCACAAGCTTAATTCTTAATCAGTCGATGCGAGAGAGTCCCTCTTAATTCGATCGTTCTCCGCGTGAGGGGAGTTTGTGATGAGTCAAGCTTTAGCGACGCTTGGTTTCGCACACTAAGGCCTAAGGGAACATGCGCGTATTTTCGCCTCTAGTACCTCAGTTGTCATTCAATGCACGTCATTCCAGGTTTTATCCGTTGGACGCGACAGTTGCATTCCTTGCTTTAATTGTTAAAAAATTCTCAACTTGTTACATTCGAAATCCTTACTCTCATATGCTTCCCTCTCAAGTGCCTCAGCCCAGGATCACAACCTTCTATTTTTTGCTTCTACACTTCAACGCTTCACCCTTCTACACAATGACAAGACGAGGTAATGCCACTACCCTTCGAATCTCTATGCTTTATATTGTCTTTTTGGGTTTTCTGTATTTGGTGTTGTCTTCGTGGTTTTCTAGTTTAGGAGAGGACCTTTCCCTAGCTAGGGACTTTATCTGAACCTTGCATATTTCGTCACAAGGAGCCCCTCAAATGGGACCTCTGATTCCTCTTCTCAGGGAAACCAGTCTCCATGCGGACCCACTTTTGAGACCTATTCCTCTGCTCGGGGAAATCAATCTCCTCACAGTGCTACTCCTAAAGCCAATGAGGAGTTTCCCTTTAAAATCTAGTTTTGGGAGGTCGAGGGTGGTGATTACTCAAAGGAATCCTCTTCCTGGATTGGTTCAAACATTTTGAAAATCTTCTCAATTTACACGCGTCCCGACTCCCTAGTGGGCGTGGCTGATGCTATATGTCGTTGTGGTCCCTAGTATGTCGAAGTCTCACCTTGTCACCCAAACAAAACAGTCAACGAGTGGCCGAGCGACACGGAAGATCCCTTCTTCCATTTCTACGACACCCTACCACTGAAATTAAGGATAAAGCTCCCATTTACACACTTTGAATGGTCGGTGCTCCGTGCCCTAAATATCGCCCCCATTCAACTACACTCCAATAGTTGAGCTTTTGTGAGAGCTTTCGAGCTTCTATTCGAGGATATGAGACAGGTGTCCTCGCTTAGTATCTTTTTCTAGTTCTTCTCGCTTCGTCGAGCGGAAAAGGTAGGGTGGACCTCTCTGAGTAGCCGACCGAAGCAGAAATTGCAAAAACCCTTTCGCGAGAGTAATAAATTTTTTTAAGAATCATTTTTTTTTAGTTACCCCAGGCTAGACTGGGCCCAATCTCTTGGTTGATAATTTTGGGGATCCTTTCTTTCCTTTATACTGGACCAACCAACCTACTGTCTCGATCACGGTTGATCGAGACGACTTGGAGGAGTGGGAGGAAGAGTTCATAGGAGAACTTGGTTGTTTACACACCCTTTCCAGTGCTTAGCTTATAAAAAACAAGGGTAAGCAACTTGTCATCCTTTTGTTTTCGTTTTTCTTTTACTGCCTTGTTAACATGTGTTCTTCTTCAACTGGTTATATAGCTCATGCCCTTTGGGGTTTAAAGGAAAAGGCTTCCCAGCTTTCCGCATCTGAAGAGGTGGAGGTGGCCACCCAAGCATCGCCCTTAATCGTCCAGTCCCATCGAGGAAGATGTACGCACACCTTCCACCATCATCCTAGATTCGCCTTACGGGTCCCCCATCCAAACTGACGTTGATCGGGATGGTGGTGGTAAGCGTACAACTGAGGGGACCATGGAAGATCAAGAGCACCCTAGGAAACGGGCAGTGCTCATAGACGTTGATAGTCCTGTTGGCGACACCCTAGTGGGGCAGCCCATTGCTGGGACGGATGGCCCTTCTAAAGCCGACAGTTGGGGCTCCATCCTGGCGAGCCGTCCGTCTAGCCCCTCAGTGTGGGCCCCCTTTTATCCAATTGGCGAAGTTGTTGATCAAAGCTTGGTTGTTGCTTCTAATCACACCAAGGTTAAAAAACTTAGGGTTGTTGGTGCTTTTAGGGCTCTTTAAAAATATGCAAGTTATTCTTTAGTGCTATCGCATGCCGCCGAGTTAGAGTTCGAGCATTTGGAAGCTTACAATAAATTGTTGATCGATAAAAATATGAAGGCTCATGAAGCTAATGTCAAATTGTCAACTGCCTGTTTGGAGGCTGAATGTAAGATAAAAAACTATCGCAATGCCACTGTTAATCTTCAAGATGAATTACAATGGGCTATGCTTTAGACGAAAAGATTTGATGTTGGCCCAAAGGGGTTGGAGAAGACCCGCGACTACCTTCATACTAAAGTACATACAGTGAAACAAGAGAAAAAGACTTGGAAACTGCCAAACTACTCCTTGAGGAGAAGTTGTTGTCGTTGGAGTCGGCCTTGGCACAATTGAGGGAGGAGAGTTTGGCCAAGGATCAAGTTATCAAAACTAAAGAGAATGCCATGGCCAAGCAAGGCCTTGCAATTGTAGACCAATTCAAAGAAGGTTTCACTCGTGCCTTGGAGCAGGTCGCATTTTTGCATCCAGGCATAGATACCTTGGAGGTCGGGCCCTTCAAAGAGATCATCGACAACCAGTTAGTCTTGGCTCCTACCCTCCAGATTCTCCTGCCACATAATCTTGTATTTGGATGTGTGGTTTTGTTTTATATTTTGTTGTCATTTGAACAGATTTGTGCTAAGGATGTATAGTAATTTTGTGTTTCGTTGGATCGAGACTCATTGTTTTCTATTATGTTTTGCTTGAAATGACTTTCCTTATCTATGTGAACTTGTGAGCGCATCTTTGTAATCCTTTTAAATATTGTTTTCTAGTCGAATTTGTCATGTGGTTTCGCTTTTTTGCTTGAGGGTCATTCTCGACTAATCAGCTGAATTTTGGCCGCTTAGGGATCCGCTAAGATTTCTCTTAAACGCTCAGTCATTGGACTTGATACATTTTAGTCTAATCCTTTTGAATATTATTTTCTAGTCGAATTTGTTATGTGGTTTCGCTTTTTTGCTTAAGGGTCGTTCTCGGTTGATCGATCGAATTTTGGCCGCTAAGGGATCTGCCAAGATTTTTCTTAAACGCTCAGTTGTTGGTTTTGATACGTTTTAGACCTATTCTCTTGAAAATGGTTAATCCCATCCTGTTTGCCAGACTTCATGCCAATCTTGTTTTCGCGAGGTGAATACTTTAGGCCGGCCTTGCTTGGATGTCCCACTATAGGTGTTTCACCTTTCGCATCTTTACCATCTTTTATGTCCTGGACCAGCCTTGTATGGTCGACCTCCTGTGGGTTTTTGTGCCTTGGACCAGCCTTATCTGGCTTCTTATGGGTCTTTGTGCCTTGGACCAGCCTTATCTGGGTGGCCTCCTATGAGTCTTTGGGCCCTGGACAAGCCTTATTTGGCCGGCCTCCTACAGGTCTTTATGCCCTGGACCAGCCTTATCTGGCCGGCCTCCTATAGGTCTTTGTGCCCTGGACCAGCCTTATCTGGTCGGCCTCCTACGGGTCTTTGTGTCCCAACCAGCCTTATCTGGCCGGCCTCCTATGGGTCTTTGTGCCTTAGACCAGCCTTATAGCCGGCCTCCTACATGTCTTTGTGCCCTAGACAAGCCTTATCTGGCCAACCTCCTATGGGTCTTTGTGCCCTAGACCAGCCTTATCTGGTTGGCCTGATGATGCGTGCTTTTCTAGTCGTTTTGAACGCTTATCAAATAACTAAAGCTAATTATAGTATAGCTAACCCTAGGTCATTCTTCTCAAGGATACAGTGCGCTCAGTTGTGATTTAGTGTGGAGCAAACGGAAGTAGAATCTAAGTGTAAAATACCGACTTGTCTCGACACTGGCCAAGTTGCTCTCAACAGAGACTGAACCGAGTCGACCTCGACAGAGACAATCCGGCTTGGTCTCGGCTAAGTGCAGACAGACGCTACAGAGATGGACTACCTCTGTCTCAGACTTAAAGGCAATAAACGAGGGGGGTTGGAATGCAATTGGAATCAAAACTGAAATTAACTACAATGCAAATGCAATTACGCTTACTCCTAATGCTATTGCTATTCGTGTTCATGTTTAGTTCCAATAATTAAGTTCTTTCTGGTTCAATCACTCCAATTACAGTCCTCATCAGCCTCCGGTATTCTTATGGCAATCGCCAAAGGTCCGTCCCTTACCATACAGAGGATTTACACAATCGCCACCTCATCGGTTGGCGGAGATTAAGTTCAAGCTGATTTTAGATTCTCAATTAATAATCGTTAAGTGATTACCTCTTGAATTAGCTAAACCAATTTCAATCGACTTAGTTTAACATTGTTCCGTCACCATGTGCAATGCAACGCATGATAAGTGAACTTAGATTTCAGAATTGCAACAGCGAGATCGAATTCGAGAAAACACTTATAACATTGAAAGCAAAATACAAACACGGGGCTTTGGATTCGATGATTCCATCCTCCACGACAATCGCCATGGACGGCGGTGATGATTCACCTGCGCTAGCTAGGATCTTTGAGGTTCAGATCCACTAGAGTGCGTTGGTGCTCAATCGGTCTCCTCGATAACCTTCGGCTTCTCGGTTCTAGCCTGCATTTCCTCAATCGAGAAAGCGCCATTACTGTGTAGTGTACCACAGTGGGCGGAGGAGAAAAACGAGAGAGAGAATTTGGAAATTATGGGCCTTGAGGAAGGTTTGAATGCCAAAAAGCCCCTATTCGTTCAGAGTTCTATCTATTTATACAAGAGTGGACACAACTAACGATGCTAATAGAATTACATGTACAATTCCTATTCTGCCCTTCTTTGTGACTTGCGTTGCAAGCTACTCTGTGTAGTGACGTGGGCCGATTTGGACCCAGGTGGCTCTGATTGGTGACGTGGAGTTCCACCTGGATCTACCTGACTGGGCTCCCTGCATGGGCCAAGTCTCGGCCTAGCCGAGAGGCCTGGGCTTCTGATGGCGAGCTGAGCTTGGCTGAACCTGCAATGAAGAGATAGTTAGCTAAAAACCTTGATTAAGCACAGGTTGTGTTTTACTCAAGTTTAGGCCATTAATCTGGATCTTAGCTAACAGTCATCTTTTAAGCTCGTGAGTTGCTCAATGGTACCCTTCTTAGGTCCACTTAAGATGTACATTTTATGACTCATCATGGCCTCCTACAGGTCTTTGTGTCCTGGACCAGCCTTATCTGGTCGACCTCCTATGGGTCTTTGGCGTTGCGTGATTGCTCAATGTTTAAGGCTTAGAATGGCTTTATATTTGCTGAATGGCGTCATATTGGATTTCAATTTTTAATACACTAATTAACTTTTCAGCTGTAATATAGCCGAAGGTTTGTGGCATTCCAAGTTCTTGAGATCTTCTTTCCGTTTAGCTATTTCAAACGGTACGCTCCTTTGCCGACTTTCTCTACCATTCTAAACGGGTCTTCCCAATTCGAGGTCAGCTTGTTACTATCGACTGTTCTCATAATCTTTCACAATACCAAATCCTGTCGCTTAAACTGTCGAGGTAGGCACCGTTTTTCTTATTTCTTGGCTGCCCTGACTTTCACTGCATATTCTTTGATATAGGCTACTTCGCGAGCCTCCTATAACAGATCCAGGTTCGCTTGTAGTTCTTCTTCATTCTGGCCTAGCTAAAATAGAGTTGTGCATGGGGACGGTTCTCCGATCTCTACCAAGATGACTGCCTCAGTGCCGAAAGTCAAGCGAAAAGGCGTCTCGTTAGTGGTGGAATGAGGCATGGTATGGTAGGACCAGAGTACTTATTGGAGTTCTACCCACTTGCCTTTAGCTTATTTTAATCTTAGGATAACTTTGTTGGCTGCTTTGACCTGACCATTTGACTAAGGATGCTTTATCGACGTAAAGAGTTGTTTGATTTTCAACTGTGCGCAAAAATTGACCGTCGATCGAGATATGAACTAGGTCTCGTTATCTATGACTATTTCGGTCGGAAGCCCAAACTGACAAACTATTTTTTCCTAGTAAAAATGTTTAATCATTTTTGCTGAAATGGTAGCAACCGGCTCAACCTCCATCCATTTGGTAGATTAATCTATGACCACAATTAGGTATTTTATCTGCCATGGTGTCATTGGGAAGGGACCCAAGATATCCACACCTCATTTGTAGAAAGGATAGGGTGACATGACCGAGTGTAATGGCTTAGGTGGTGCCTTATGCACTTCTGCGAATCTTTGACATTTGTCACATTTCCTCACATACTCCATGCAATCTCGCTTCAAAGTTGGCCAATAGTAACCGACTCTGGTAATTTTACTTGCTAGAGCTCAGCCGCCTATATGCGTCCCGTATACACCTTCATGGACCTCCCGAATTACATATTCAAATTTGTCCTCACCTATGCACTTGAGTAAAGGGAAAGAAAACCCCATACGATATAGTTGTTGGTCAACAAGGGTATACTTTGACGCCTCTCTGGTTAGTTTTTTTAGCCTCAATCGAGTCGGAGGGGAGTTGGTCATCCTTGAGGTACTCCAAGAGCGGGCTCATCCATGTTTTCTTTCCTCCTACATAACATACTTCTTGCTCTTCAATTGTCAGCCTACTCAAATTTTCATGGATGACTGACCTTTGTTGCCCCCTTTTCTAAGTATTGGCTAAATTCGATAGCAAATGGCCTTTTCGTTTTGGTCTCGAGGAACGTGCAGAAGCGTGAATTTTTCGAAAGCAGCTACCATCTTCATAGCTTTCTCCCAATATCTGATCAACTTGGGATCTCTTGCTTGGTAGTCTCCATTCACTTGGCCCATCACTAGCTTGGAGTCACTCTTGGCCGTCAAGTGTTTTGCCTCCAACTCTTGGGCTAATTTCATTCCGACCAGTAGTGCCTCGTACTCGACATGATTGTTGCTGGCCCTAAACTCGAAGTACAAAGACTGTTCGATCAGGACTCCATCTGGGCCTTCGAGTATCACTCTCGCGCTACTTTCGGCTTGGTTAGACGCTTCGTCTACGGATAAGAACCACTCCTTGTTTTCTCCGGTCGATAATCTCCTGGAAGTCAATTCTATGATGAAGTTGGCTAGCACCTATGCCTTTACTTGACCTCTCCTTTCGAAGGTGATGTCAAACTTTGACAGCTGCATGCACCAGATTACCATTCTGCCTTTCAGGTTAGGCTTTCGCAATACTTGTTTGATTGGAGGTCGGACTATTATGTTGTGGCTTTAGAAATAGGGGTGCAACCTTCGTGAGGTGATGACTAGGACCAGAGCTGTTTTCTCAATCTTTTGGTACCTCTTCTCAACTCCTTGGAGGACCTTACTTGTGAAATAGATAGGGTATTGTTTCCCCTCCTTCTCTTGGACCATGCACTAAGGGCATCATTAGAAACATATATAGATATCAGTAGAGGAATACTTGGGGTAGGGCGAGTGAGGACCAGGGGAGCTGCCAATAGAGCCTTTAACCTCAAGAAGGCCTCCTTGCTTTCAGGTGTCCAGGTGAAATTCCCCCCTTTCTTCAGGGTGTCAAAGATTGGTATGGCCATCTTGGCTGATCGGGATATGAAATGGGACAGGGTTGTAATCCTGCCAACTAATTGTTGGACCTCATTCATACTCCGTGGTCTCCTCATGTTGATTATTGCTTGACATTTCTCTAGGTTGGCTTCTATCCCCCTTTCGGTGATAAAAGCGATTTTAGCCTCATCCTAGGGATGCATCTGAATCTGATTGTATCCGGAATACGCGTCCATGAAGCTTAAGAAGGCAAAGTCAGAAGTCCCATCCACTAGTTGGTCGATACTAGGCAAGGGGTAGGGGTCCTTGGGGCAGGCCTTATTCAGGTCTGTGTAGTTCGTACACATATGCCACTTACCATTAGCTTTCCTTACCATGACCACATTTGCCAACTAAGTCGGGTGCTGCACTTCCCTAATGAAACCTGTCGCCAAGAGCTTCCTAGTTTTTTGCCGAGTGGCCTTCCGTTTCTCCTCTCCTTGCTTCCTCTTTCTCTGGATAACCAGCTTGGCCCCCTATATAATTTCCAGGCGGTGGCACATGAAGCTAGGGTTGATGTCGGGCATATCGTCTGGAGTCCATGCAAAGACATCCTAATTTTTGGTGAGAAAACATATAAGCCGACTTTCCTCCTCTTTCGGCAGTGTCATACCTATCTTCGTTCTATGGGTTAGGTAGGGTCCTATCTGAATCTCCTTCAATTCTTCTACCGAGAGGGGCCTCTCCTTCTTAAATTGACAGCGCAGGTCCAGGTCGAAATCCAAAGACATTTATGGTCGGGTCCTCCGTCGATGAGAGTTGAGAACCTATTCTCAAACTGTCTTCGTAACAGCACGAGCTAACCGAGAGTTGGCCCACACGCTACCTACCCTTGTGCCGACTGGATATTTCATGCACAGATGTAATGTAGACACTACTGCTCCTAGCTTGTTTAGAGCCGACCGCCTAATGATTATGTTGTACGAGGAACTAACATCTACTATCATGTATAAGACCAGTATGCCCTGGACATTCGCACCTCCCCCGAACATAGTTTCTAGCTAGATGACCCCTTTTATTTGTACTTGCTCGCTTGCGAACCCATATAGAGTACCAGAGCATTCTTGCAGGTGGGATTGCGAAAGTCCCAACTTCTGGTATGTAGACCAATACAATATATTGGCGGAGCTTCCCTGATCAACTAAAACTCTTTCTATTCTATATTCCACGGCTATTACCGATATTACCATTGACTCATCCAACTGGGAGGACCCATATCTCATGTCTCTCTCGTCAAATGTAATGGTCGGGAGGAATAGGGTGTTGGTCCTACCTTTTATTACTAGCATCTCCGCGCTTTCCCGGTTAGTGTTCCTCTAACACCTCCACTTGATATGGTGGCAATGGTGCCAATATGCCAGGTGTCAGCCCTTCGCTTGGACCTGCTTCTCTCCCTAGACCCTCCTTCTTGCCGTGTATCTTCGTGGCCTATTCTTCGTTGCTCCTCTCTTCTCTCGCGGCCTATTCCTACTTGGTATCTATCTTTCTTCCTCATGACGTACTGGTCCAAGTGCCCTTCCTGAATCAACCTTTCGATATGGAATTGTACGGTTTGGCATTCCTCCGTCATATGACTGTAAGCTCGGTTGAACTTACACCAATTACCTCGATTAGGTCCCATCATCTAGCCTTTCATTTCCTTCGGGAATTCTAGTAAGCGCGTATGGCATAATTCTCGTAGTATTTGCGTCCTTTTTTCCTTAGGGGGGTAAAGTTGGGGAGATTGTCACGTGGTCTAGTTTGGACCAGGTGTTTAGCCTCCCTTTTCTGGTGTCCTCTAGACCCTACGTGCCTTTGCTCCTTCTGGTCGATAGGTTTACGCTCAGCTTCTAAACGGTCGACCTGGTCCTCCTCAGCCTCAATATGCTTCTTAGCACCTGCTCGTATCTCCTCCATACTAGACGGTCTTCTCAAGGCTAAGGTGTCGCTGAATTGGAAAGCCCTCAGTCCCTTCTGAAAAGCTTTCACAAAAAACTTTTGGTCGGGGTCATTCACCCTGATCGTGGCATTGTTAAAGCGGGCTAAATAATTCTTGAGGCTTTCTCCCTCCGCCTACTTGATGTCAAATAGGTCGGCTACTTATAGCCGCTTTGCCTTGTTTGGCGTGAACTGCAAAATGAAAGAGTTGGCCATCCAATGCATTGCCACTCCCCGCAAGGTGCCGGGAAACAACTTGCAATTGATAGCATCATTCCCTCCGCTGATGTACATCTGAGTCTGGAAAGCCTACAGGTGCACATGGGGATCTTGGGTCCCATCGTATGGCTCCACGACCACTTCCTTGAAGTCTGGAGGGATAGGAGTTCCATTTATTACCTCGCTGAAGGGTTGTCCCCAAAATATTAGAGCATTGACGGTTTCCCTAAGCGTTCCTCCTGGTCTTTCGGCCGCAGTCTCCATGGCTGCTATCTGGCGTCGAAGCTCATCCTCCCTTAGCTCTACGACCCTCATGGCCTCTCAATATTGTTCTTTCGCCTAACGGTGCCGCTCTTCAGCTTCAACCTGTCTCTGCTCCGCCTCAACGCTAAGTCGAGATTGTTCATCACTTCTTGCCTACAACGAGGCTACTACCCAAAGCAGTTTCTATAGGGTATCCTCCTCCCTTTCGTTAGTGGAACTCGCTTGATTCCTGGTTATCGATATCTTCGTTTTTCACCTCTCTCCTTTAGTTCGAATCTTTGCACTTTTCTCTCTTGTGTGCGTCGGGATCAGTTTTACCGAGAGCCTCACAGTGGGCGCCAATGTTTTATTCTTGTGTATCTTCTGGTTACCAGTGTGTTCCTCTTCCCTTTAAATCCTAATATATTTATATATCTAATTTCCACGTCACCAGGCAGAAGGTACCAGACATGTTAGAGACAAAACGGAACCATAGTACTGGTATCCTGACATGTTAGGTGTGCGACGCCCCTACCCTAGGGTGGTGCAACATGTCAGACGCGCGACGTCCCTACCCTAGGATAGTACACCATATGGCAGACGCGCGACGTCCCTACCCTAGGATAGTACACCATATGGCTATATGTGATATGGTCTCTCGGTTGTCCAGACCGATCGGTACAGGGATCAAATTATTGTACATTTAATGGGTTAATGATTGTTAGAGATGACAACATGACAATAAAGACTAATAAATAACAATTGCACCCTAAAAGTATTGATTTAATAATTTTTAAGTATAAGAAACAGATAAAAAAAATGCATTACACATAACTAAGATAGGTATCAATCCTAATTTTATAAATAAGTTCATAATGAAAAATTTATTGTGTTAGTGCTATTCTTTATTTGTTTAATTTGATTTTTGTAAATGCTCTTTAACTATTTTAAAAATTATTAAGTACAAATATGACTATGTTTAGATTTAGTTCTTACAAAACTTTTTGTTATTTTTAGCCCTAACATATTTTTAGTATTTTTTTGAGTTATTGTCACTAATTCTAATTACTTTAATATTGACATAATAAACAAAATGAATAATATTAATTAAAATAATTAAGGTAATGAATAATATTTTAAATTAAGAAAATTAAATTATTTTTAAATGTCAAATTCAATTAATTAATGTATTTATTATTTTATATAATTAAAACAATTACATATAATTTATTTTTATACCTTATTTTTTTTACTATATTATGAACAATGAATTTATTTCTTTTAATATTACTCTTACCTTTTAATTCACTAATTCACTAATTTATTTTTAAAAATTATTATTTATCTAAATATTTATAATTAAATTTTAATATATTATTTCTATATATTTTTATATTATAATTAATTAAATTTAATTTATTATAACATAATTTACTTTTTAGCTCGAATGACAAAATCACTATTTAAGATATATTAAAAATACTATAATAATTTAAAATTAATAAATAAAAATAAAAATAACATAAAAATAATATATTAAAATTAAAATATAAAAAATAGACTATATTAATAATATAAAATAATTTTATACCGTGATTAAATTAAACTATTATAAAAGATAAGTCTGTTGAATTTTAAATTAATTATTTAAAGTGATATTAATCGTAATTTAGAATTAGATGCAAGTAAATATACATAACAAAAATTAAAAAACACAATTACATTAAATGAAGTATTGAATATATCATAGGATGTAACGGAAGAGAGAGAAGGGTAGAATTGTAATTGAAAAGTTTCGCTCTTAACAGACACTTGCGTTGAAAAGTGCCCAAACATTTGCGCTAACTATTCTCCTGTCTTGTCCTTCTTCACTCTTCGCTTTCACTACCTAACTAACCTCACAGATGGAACAGGAAGAAACCGCCGCCACAGCCATCGACGCCGACGGGAGCGGCGACGAGGGGTTGCTCGGGCTAGGCGGCGGTGGCGGTGGCGGCAGGGACAGAGTGAAGGGTCCTTGGTCGCCGGAAGAGGACGCCATTCTGAGTCGGCTGGTGAGCAAGTTCGGCGCCAGAAACTGGAGCCTCATCGCGCGCGGGATCAGCGGAAGATCCGGCAAGTCGTGCCGGCTCCGGTGGTGCAACCAGCTCGACCCCTCCGTTAAGCGCAAGCCTTTCACCGGTACGCAATCGATTTCATCACCGCCACTTGGTTTGTTTGAATTTGATTTTGTTTTGGTTTGATTTAATTTGGATGTTTTTGAAATTGACCTGTCTAGTGTAGGGATGGGAAATGGCAATGCCGTAACGGAAATGGATGGAATGGTCTGAAATTTGTTATTATAATGTTCTATGTAGGATTTTTTTATAGTTTAATGGTGATGTGGTTCATTTTTTGAATTTTCTAGGACCTTTGGATTTTCTGTATGCATTGTTGTTCCTTAAAAGATAAGTCATACCTTGTATCATGGGTGTGATTCTGTTGGCGCCACACACTAAGCTTGTGGGGAGGACCTAGGTTTGAATTCATCTTTGGGAGGGGCAATGAACTTTAATGTGTTTAATCCCCGAACTGAGCTTTAGTCTCAGCCGGCCTAAATAATTGAAGCTTGTAGGAATACTTCAGGGTCTTACATGGGAGGCAAAGGCCCTAATTATGGTGGTTACAAAAAAAAAAAAAGTCATACCTTTCACCTAGATGTTACTTTATGATTGTCATGTTGTCACCCAGGTTGATGATGTTATTAAGATGTGGTTGGTAGTTATTATTGGTATTACTTGTTGACTGATACCTGTGGTTGTTGTTGTAGACTTGTAGTAGTGTGGTTGGTGTTTGGGTAGAGGACTCTCCGTGTCTTGAACTTCAAACCATTTTTGGCAGTGTTTGGGTTGGTCTTGTTCAAGGGCTATGCAGATTTTGTCATATTACAAGAGGACTACACCAAAAAGGAGAAAAAGACCTATCTTATTGTGGATAGGTTTAGTCCAACGTTTGGTAAATTATGAATTTGATGTTCTGGATCGTCATAAATTGAGTGCTAGGTGAAGTTCCCTAGTATGGTACCAAATCTCTTTGGAGACTACTTGTTACAGGTGATGAAATTTATAGATTTAAGAAAGAGCTGAGAGCTGAGAGTTAAAGAGGAGAGAAAGAGAAGGAACATTTCTGTAATGGTTTGCTGATTCACAAATGGAGACCCAAGGAGCAAACCCTCCTTCCAAGGTTTCCCTTATACAACTGAACTGCTACTCAGGTTTTCCAGAACTAACAAATATGAATGCTTCCTCTTCTATCTTCTTACTACTTAAGCCACGTCCATGGTCATATCAACTTTAACTGCCCAACCAATTATGTAATAATATGACTACTTTAACCAACTATTCACATTTCTCTGAGCCCCATCAATGTCGTCCCCTCAAAGTTCAACCTTATCCTCAAGGTTGAAATCAGGGAACTGAGATTTGACTGACAGTGTCCACATCCTTCCCAATGTATTTTGACCATGCCACCAAGATTCCAAAATGTTGTATGTACACATCGATAAATCAGTCTGCTGCAACGTGGCTAATCTTTCATGCAAACTGCCCCAACTTCTTCCAGGGAACCTTTGAACCATTGTCACTGTCAAATTTTCCCAGTGCACTGGTAACCCCTCCACGATCATGAATGCAAGTTGAACCTTCTTATTTGGCTTTATTTGTTACCCTTTGGAGAATTTCTTAACTTGGGCAATCCAACCCAGCCAGTTGCTGCCATGGATGTTAGGCAATTCATTATTTCTAGCCCAAGATTCTGATTCATCACAGACAGACTCATAAATTGTCTTCCTGTTATAACTGTGCCTTCTCCTTATTCAGCCTTGATTTTTTGTTTCTCTTGAGTGGGATGTTCATGGTCTTACTCCTCAAGGTTTATTTATGCCTTGTTTCTTCATTCACTTATCCTCTGATTGCTGAATTTGGTCAATATCAACCATATTCGACTAAATCTCTGCCACATTAGAGGCCAGAGAAAGTAATTGTGCCCAGTGATCATTGGTTCTCTTTGTCAAGAACTCCCGCTTGTTCGTCAAAGCTTCCATCCTGTGTTCCATGTCATCCCTGGTAAGGGATCCAGCATTTGGGTTAAAATTGTTAAAGACCCAAGACAAAATTTCTTAGGTTTTAGAATGAGAGATGAGAATTAGAGAAGAGAGAAAGAGAAGAGAAAGAACACTTCTGTAATGGTTTACTGAATCACAGAGACCAAAGGACAGAATCCTCCTTCCAAAGATTTCCCCTTCAAGAAAGGGTACCCTTTTACCACTAAGCTACTGCCCAGGTTCCCACAACTAACAAATCTGATTTCTGCCCTCCTACTATTTAGGCTAACTCTCTATTCTTAACAATTTCAACTACCCAACCAACTTCATAACTACTTTAACAAACTATTCTCTAGTCCTCAGCACTTCTTGATCCTGGGTCAAAACCCTCACTGAGACCAATTTTGCCTCATATTTAGCCTACTTTCTTCTTTCTGACACTTGACACTAGATCATAGACCTCCCTTTTAAAAAAGACAGAAAAGTACAAATATGCTAATTCAAAATATTCAATTCTTCTCCAAAATTGAGATTAAAGGGGCATTTTGGTGCAATTTTACCCTTGAAATGAGGGAGACTATTTCCATGATTTGAACCCCATGACCTGTAGGTCACAAAGGGGAAACTGTACCATCACCCTCAAAATGATGCAATCCCTGCCATTTTGTAAAGATACCTAATATATTGGCTTCCATTCATTATATACGTTAGGGTAAGATTGTGTAATATGATAAAGGACAAAACTTTGGTATGGTAACATAGGTACTTGTATTACTTTTCTCCAATTAAATTTTAACACCGGTTATCGAGATGCCAATTTTAGCTACTGAGGTGAAATTGATGACTGCATTGAAGGTTGACAGCACTTGAGATCAAATATAGCACTTGGTCAATTTGATTGAAGAACAGTATCACTAATACCTATAATACGATTCTAAGCTTTGTCCTGTTATACTTGAATTTATGGTTAGTTAATTAGATATTCCAATTCTGTCATCACAAGTAATATTCCGTCTCGATTGTCATACTGCTTTTTTGAAGCACCAACTTTAATATGTTCACATCACTGATTGTTTTTTATATCATCATTTGTTGGGTTGCCTTCAATCAACTTGTGTCTATATTTGTACACTAATCTAAGGTCTGGCCATTGACTTGAGGGACAATGATCTGTGTTCTTGTACTCATCTGTATGCTGTTTAGAAAGGACACTCATCAATAGAATACAGCTACCATGCTCACAATTACACCTACAAATGGTATACACAATTTCAGAATATAAAACTGAGGTTGACAGGTGGTGAAGAGCAACTGATCTCATGGACCTTTCCTTTTTGTAGGTTAAAACCTATTATAACACATTATTACGTAAAAAGCTCAATGCTTGGGATAGGCTATATCATGTAAATGGCTATTTGTATTAGTCTGCAATGACAATCAAGAATGTAGATATTATGCGTAAATCTCATTGCATTTGTCAAACTGTCTTTGCTTCCCTTGTTGCACTGCATTTTGTTTGTTGATCATTAAAATTCAGTACTTTCCTTTTTGTGCTAATTTTATATCTAGTGGTGTATGATATTAAAGTTTTAATTGCAGTTTTCACCTAAAAAAATTATATTAAAATCAGGGTTTTAAATAGCACCACCATAGCGATGTGGAGTGGCCCCTGCCCGCTACAGGGACTGCCTCTAGAGAGTGGTTTAGTGGATGTAGCGGACCAAATAGTGACCGTAGCGGACCAAATAGTTACCATAGCGGCGTGTTGATTTCAAGAAAGCCCTCTAAACAGAGATACTAGGGCTTTCTTGGGGGATTATTTTTGGAATTTCAATTTTTAAAAATAAAATCTACAGCTATAATAGTAGTGAAAAATGATAAATAGTAGTGAAAATAATAAAGAAGAAGACTTGAATTTAAAAGATGATGATTGATGATTCCTATCATTGAAACTTATAATTGACTTTTGTTGGTATTTGTGTTAGAAAATCTGAGAAATATCTAATAATATCTTTTCTGCATGTTAAAACTATTTTAGAGTATCCTAGATAGTTTGTAAAATTTTATTTTCTATTTTATGATTTGTTTTCTTATATAATTAGAATCTTTGTAATTACAAGCTTATCGGATCATGTAAATAGGAATAATATTTCATATATTTATTACATTGAATCTATATAAAAATGTACTCTGTTGTGTAGGCAAGACAGTTTCAACATCTCTTACATGTTTTTTTTTTCTCTCTCAACAACTCGTATGTTTTGTTTAAGACACCTATTACATTAACTTTTTATTTATTTTGAGTAATTTTTTTATCATTTTTGAGAATTTATATGTATATAGTATACATTATATATAAGCTATATAAAAAAAATTTAATATCCCACTATAGCGTTTTTGGGGTCATCTGCTACGTGCCGCTATCCGGGATTCAAAACACTGATTATAATAAATTAAGGATCTAAAATAGTTGAAAACTAAGAAAGGTGAGTAATGAGAATCCGCAGACCAAAAGCAAGCAGAATTTAGTAAAGTCTGGCCTTTGGGAAATAATAAGATTACCGAATACTTTGTCATTTTTTCTAAAAACTCAAAAACACCAAGTACCCCTGTTACAATACTAATCACCAGCCATCATCATCATAATAATACTAGGAAGAGTGTTTTTTTTTTTTTTTTTTGCAACATTTCCGTGCCCTTGTGATAGATATCCTTATTATCCATTTATTGTTCCACAGATGACTTTTCTGTAACCTGCAGCTAAAAGTAAGCCACATTTTTTTTGTGTGAATTTGCTCACCAGGAACAAATTATATCTGTCTACAATATCTTATGATTCAAGACATGATAAATCAAATGTATCATGATGGTAATCTAGCTTCCAGCATGCAATGTGGTCTACATTAGAATCATATCACATATATTCGCTTAGAAACTCCTCCATTTCATCTATTAAATCTTATCATGCCACTTTTCTGAAAATCTAGACTTACACAAAACACAATTCTTTTCAGACGAGGAGGACCGGATCATAGTTGCTGCTCATGCAATCCATGGGAATAAATGGGCAGCCATTGCCAGGCTTCTACCAGGAAGAACAGATAATGCCATTAAAAACCACTGGAATTCCACTTTGCGGCGTCGGGGAGTTGAACATGATAAGATTAAATTAGAATCTGGCAATTTCGTGGAAGATGTTAGCTTGGAGAAAGCAAAAGCTTCATCAGAAGACACTCTATCATGTGGAGATGTTTCTTTGAAATCCTCAGAAGGGAGAGATGTCAGTTCTGTGGAGATCATGGACGATAAATTTGATGACAAAGCACAAACTGAGGATCAATTACACCATGAAATCAGGGACCCACCTACCCTTTTCCGGCCAGTAGCACGTGTAAGCGCTTTTAGTGTATATCACTCATTTGATGGTATACAGCCTTCAACATCAATTCAAAGACCTGTTCCCATACAAGGACCCATTTTACAACCATCAAAACCAGATATGGAATTTTGTAAAATGATTGAAGGAATTTGTGGTGACCAGTCAGTGCCTCACCAATGTGGACATGGTTGCTGTGCTGCTCCAAATGGTAGAAAATCCAAAAGCTCTTTGTTGGGACCAGAATTCATTGAACTTTCAGAACCCCCATCTTTCCCAAACTTTGAATTGGCTGCAATAGCTACAGACATTAGCAACCTTGCTTGGCTTAAAAGTGGATTGGAGAATAGTAGTGTCAAAATGATGGGCAGCACCTCTGGCAGGGTAATACCTAATGGATCTCAAGTACATATTGGCCATTAGAGTGCCAAATAGATTATCATTCCTATTCTGAGTGAGGACTGAATAATGGGTATGATGAGGGCTATAGTGATGACAATCTACTTTCCTTGCAATTGTAATTAGGCAACCAAAGTTATGTGAATCAATGCTATAATGTAAATGGCTTCACTAGGTAAAAGTAGAATGTGGGGTTCATGAGTTCAAGGAACAATTATTTTTGGTTTTTGGGGGTGTTGACTGATTAGGGCTTGATTTGGGAACCTGTAATTGCTAATGTTCGTTGTAGAATAGGGGAAAATTACTTGCATTTCAATCGATTGGAGTTGCTGCTGTAATGCTGTTCACTTTCTAACAGTGGAGTGAAGCTCATCTGTGTTAAAAGGTAATTGCACCTTAGTGAAATCAAATCAATGCCTAAGTTATTATTATCATTTTTTTTTTTTAAGTTTAGGTGAGTTGAATTTTGACTTACTAGGATCAGTGCACCCCATCAGACTTAATAAACATTTACAAAGATATTCAGATTATTTACTAGCAAGGTATTCCCATCAGCCAAAGATTTGAAAATTACGTCTTTGTAGGATTTGAGTTTAATTTTTACTATTTAGACCAACCAAGTTGGTAAAATTACTATTTTTTGTTGTGTATTGCCAAGGGTATACTAAGTTTGCTCAAATATGATTCATTGCTCAACTATGTAAGTGATGCAATGCAATTGTTGGTTCTACGTTCAAATATCTTTTCCGTCGCTTTTGGCAAACTTTATTTAAATTAAAGTTAGTGCTCGTAACAGTGGGGTATTAATTGTCTTTTTGCTCGCTTAAAATCATTTTGTAAAATGATTTAATAAAAAAATTTAAAAGAAACTTTTTATATTTTATTTTCTATATGTCTTGTTATTGTACTTTAATGTAATTTTGTCTCAATTATTTAAAAAGAAATGGATGAAAAACTTTACGTTTCACGATCTGGTTATCCTAAGGTTATTTTGGAATGGTTACACGTGGAATTTTATTTATTTTTTAACGACTATGACAGAATTGTAATAAAGTGCATAACTTGATAAGTTTGAGAACTTTTTTACATGCTTTGAAATAATAAAGTTAACCACAATTTAAAATAATTTTTTTCTAAATTTCTAGAGTTAAATAGGCATTCACTACGGATATAAAATATTTTACATGCCCAATTAATAAAAAATATTTTTAATATAATTAACTTTTAAGATAATTATTATAAAATTTAGTAAACTTACTGTACATAACGGTTTATGTCAATGATAATATAAAAAAATAAAAAAAAACTTTACATATATAGTATTTATTCAATTATTTGTATATTTTTATTCAATAATTTAAGAATTTAGGATATTGGACACAAGACAGTTAGTCTGTGACATTGTCCTCCAAAAAATGGTAATAAAAAAAATTGAAAATTTTTTTTCTACAAATATTCTCTTTGGGGGAAACTTTGCTAGAGACACATCCTAAATGTGTGCATCTTTTCTAGTAAGGATCTGAACTCTTGAAATGTTTGGAAATAAAGGAATTTAGGTTAAAATATTTTGTTTGTATAGATTCGACGACAAACACATGTTTACAAATATTCAAGGCATATTTCTGCTCCCCAAGAGCATTTTGGTGAAGGAAATGGGAAGGTCCTATTCTTCAAAGTCCGTGTAAGTTTTTGTAAAGAGTAAATTTCTATTTACTGCCACAAATTGTTGAGTTAAAAATAATATGCAATTATTATTGTCATTTTTGTATCTCGGCGCAATTGTTAAATATATTGAAAATTAAGTAGGACTGTCTTATAGGGGTGGTTGTTAATACATATTTGATTTCTCATGGAGTTGGATTCCTATAAATGGAAAATTTCCCTGCTAGGAGAACTAATTTCACAATGTTGGAGATGTTCTTGAATCAAATAGTATTCTCATAAAAGATAAACGTAATCTTAGACTCAAGAATTAAGTTAATTATTTGTTGTTAAATGGTGGGCACTATCATATACATAGGAGAACATGTGACCACAACTGATGGGGATTAAAGTTTGAAAATGTTGTGTGTGTTCCTAGTTTAAACTAGGATCTAATTTCTGTGACGCAATTGCTAGATTAGTCAAACTGTGGCACTATCATATTAATTTTTTTTTTCAAGACTGATTCTTTGTTTGTGCTAGTGACTTTTATTGGTCATTTATTTAGATTTCTTTGTGTTTTATCCTAGGAAACTTTGGTTTCATAATGGACAAAATGATTTCCCCTTCACCATTTTCCCTTTTATTTATCAGGGCACTCGAGACCAACTTGAATTGACTCAAATTCAATCAACTTGATTGGTTTGGGTAAAAAAATAAAAATAAAAAATTAAAGGAACCTGACCTAAGGGTTCTAAGTAATTTAGAAATTTATTTGATTTAAAATCCCCTCAACTCAAATCATGTTCACCCCTAGGGGTGAACTTCAATTTTTCTGATGGATTCCAAAAGTGATAGTCTTTTGGGATTAATAGAGTGAACCAACTTGAACCAATTAGTCCCCACACATGTAATTTATTTTTGATTTTATGATATTTGTTGTTAAGTGTGTATTAACTAATATTATCACAAAATATAAATTAGTGGTATAAAATCACTATAAAAAATTTGTGATAATTTTATCTAACGAAGTTAAGATATAATTAACGTCAAATATCAATAAAATTAAAAATACATGTGTATGAATTAAAACATATATAGATAAATATAAAAATGATGTAAGTAAATAGAGTAAATAAATAATTAAACCATATAATAAAAAGAGATAATATTGACGTAAGGAGAAACATTCGATGAAAGTAATAGAAGAGGAAACAAAAATACGACGTCAGAATATGAAATAATAATATAGGATGTAGGAATTGTGAACAACATAATAATAATGATGAACAAAGATAGTAAAACACCCATCAATTCCTTTGCATAATTCTGTCACTTCCACTAATTGACCGTTTCCAATCCATGCACCATATTATCCTATAGCATCCCACCAAAATCGTTAATCCTATGTAAGACACTACTACTAACTCCCTTTGTTTTCATGAATCTTAATGATGACACTTTTTTTTTTTATTTTCAAAAAGAAATTGGGTACGTGAGATATGGTTCTTCAATTTGACCAAATGTTGGTTCCACCTTTAACGTGCGAAAGCGATTCAAAACAAATTCTCATGATCTGTTGGACAATTTGGGTGATTAATTAGTTCCATATCTTTTTCCTCGAAGTCAGTGGAATTTGGGATTGGATAAAGGGAAAGGTTAGTTTGGATCTAAAATTGACCACATAAAGCTGTCCAAGAGAACAAAGACCGATGGTAAACGGAAACTAAATTAGATCAGATATTTCATGTTATTGACAACAATGTCTTTTCTTCTTTATTTATTTTTTGTTTTTTTTTTTTAATCTTTACATTCATAGACATGCAATTAAAGTAATGATTCTTGAACCAATTATTGATTGTAGTGAGAAACAAAACTACAGAAAACAGAAAAAGACTCGCATACACAAAAAATTAAGCGTGTGAAAAGTATTTTTCAAAAATAAATGGGGTGTTCTCCTGTGGTTGTCCTGTGAATATAATATTACTAGTATTTTAATATGTATATTTCATAAGATAAATATTTATTTTGTATAATTAAAATTTATAATAAATAAATATAGTATATAACTTATATTTTTATTTACAATAAATAATTAAAATAATTGAGCTATCATTTTATTTTTAATTATTAAAAATTTCTTTAAAAAATTATTAAAATATGTTTTAGATATAAAGATAAAAGATAATAGATTAAAAGAGATATGTGATTAAGAAGATCAAGCGTAAGAATAAAAATAAAAAAAATAATTTGAAATAATTAAACAAAAATTGTTTAGTTGTGTAATTGATAAAAAAATATAAAAGAGAAGAAATTAAGAATGTCTAATGTTAAAGCGAAAGAAATAGAAGACGTGTGGTCACCTTTTTTTTTCAAATATTATAATTAATAACTTAATTTATCATGTCAATCAAAATTTTATTTTATGAATAAATTATATGAATTCAGGATAACGAAATTTCCTAAATACCTTATATGCCTATATATTTTTTTTAAAAAAATCAATATTAATAAACATGTCTCTGTCAATTATATTTAATATTTAAATTCACAATTTTTATCTTTAATGTCATTTGAATTTCACTTTCAGGAAGAAAAAAAAAAGTTAGTGTCCATGTAATGAAATAGTTAACGTTTTTACATGTAAAAGTTGCATATACCAAACTGAAAGATTAAAGTAAAGAATAAGTAAGGTTAGTATATTTATCACTAGACGTGTGTAGACGTGAGAATGTTATAAGATGTTGATTGCATTTTTACAAATAAGTAAATTCTTATTCTAAACTCATATAGGTGTGATAAGTGATTAGTAGTTTGATTTTTTTAATCACATGACAATGATTCAATTCCTGACTATGCTAATAAGCAATATCTATAAGTAAAAGATTTGTTTCTTAACTAATACTCTATTTTTTTGAGATTAGTTTTATAACTTTCAATTATGTGAATACCTATGAGTCCAATCTCGAATTTAAAAAGATCACCTTATTCTAATTTTAAAAATTATAAATATGTATTTATTTTAACCCTTATATATTTATTTTTATAATATTTATTTTTATAATATTTATTTTTATAATATTTATTTTTATACTATCATTTTGTTTCTGAAAAATACTTAAAGTAAATAGTGTTTGCATTTAGACTAAAATGTAAAAATGAAGATTTTGTAAAGTGAAGAACTAAAGTATAATACAATCCACACTACAAAACAAGTTTATATTTATTAACTATATATATAAGGGAGAGATTCACTTATTCCAAGAATAATTTTAAGAATTATTTCTCATCCTCACCATTCATTTTCTTACCATCTAACAAATCTAACATATGACACATCTTATCTATTAGATTGCAAGAAAATAAATAGTGAGGATGAGGAGTAACACTCTTAAAATTACTTTTGCAATAAGTGCATCCTTCCTCATACATATATATTAATCATTTTTTTCCTTATAAAATTATATATTTTTTATTTAATTCCTATAATTTTTTATTCAAATTAGTGTCTATAATATCAGATTTTCTTGTTTTGATCTTTATTGTTAGTTAGTTTTGGTTAAATGCTTATGTGACTTACAAAAATATTGTTGCAACAAAGATCATAGCAAAAGTAATTGTTTTGTCTAATGGAAAGGACGAAGAAGGAGAAGTCAAGCCATATTATTTTACTAAGAAGAACGATGCTTTAATATAATAGCTTGAGGAGTTGTTTAAGAATAGTTCTTGGTGAAATCTTCTTCTTTTTTTAATGAAGATTTTAGTTAAGACAACAAGTATATGGAAGGAGGTAACCGCACATAAACTTTTATTCTAGTTGGTTTTATCCTAAGACTACTTCTAGTTCTTGGTAACTTACCAAGATTTTCACTATAACAAATTTCTCATTACAAGTATGTTTTTTTCCATAAGCCTCTTTAGGCTCACCTAAGTATTCTAAGGGTTGCACCAAACACTAATTTCCAAAATAATAAGGATGATACTTGATTGTAATCATAGTTTGTGTTTTAACTTAATGGTGGCTTTGTGAGCTAGAAGAGTTCAAAGTAGAAGACAATCAATGATTCTACTAAAAAGGTTGAGTATATAGCTACCACCAATGCAACTAAGGAGGCTATTTGGATTAAGATGTTAAATACTAACCTTAGAGTTGCTCTTAGCATTGTGAACCTAATTGATCTCTTTTGTGATAATAGTGGAGTAGTTATACAAGCCAAGGAATCTTTATCTTATTAGCAATCCAAACATATATACTTAGGCGTTTCTATCTCATTTGAGAGATTGTTAATAAAGGAGTTATAAAGATATGCAAAATGTCAACACTAGAGAATATTGCTCACCTACTGATGAAGCCTTTTACTTAGCAAAAATATGATGCTCACACTAGATCAATGTGCACTAGGGTATGCTTGATTGACTTTAGGGCTAATGGGAGATTGTTGATGTAATCCTTAATGACCAATACATTTTGACCATATTTATATGTATATCATGACTTTAGTGTGTGTATAATATACACACACCTATGGTGCACACATATAGGTTTTAGTTGGAGTACATTAACAATGTACACCAAAAGTTTTGGACCATAAGAACATTATTTTTTATTTTAATTTATTTTTTAAGGATAGTATAGTAATTTAATAATTAATTTAAAAATAAAAATTCTTATTTCTCTCTCTTCTTTTATTAAGTTCTTAATTTCTCTCTCTTCTTCCAATTTGCATTCTCATTCCTTTCTTTTATTGATTTCTCAATTTCTCTCTCCTATCAATTTCTCTCTAATATCCAACTTAGTCATTGCATTCTCTCTCTTCTTTTTTTTCTTTCTCTCTCCTCTCTCTCTTTGTATTTCTCACCCTTTTATCTTCTCTTATCTTATCACCATGTACATATATACTTGTTGCAACAATAATTCTAATTATTTGCATCCAAAGAAAATAATTGATAAAAAAGAGACGAAGATGGATAATGAGTATTTTACCTTTTTTAATAAAACAATCGTATTTCAACGCAACCTAAATTAATTGATTCTATTTAGATTTACAAGATAAGAAATTTGTTGATTCAAATTTTCAATGTATACCTTTGAGAAAAATTCAATTGAGAAATTGTCTTATTAGCAATGAAAAATTCATGTCTCTTCCATTAGCAAATGTGATTCAATTTTTTGATGGTGCTTTAACAAGAAATACAAGCTTAAATTAATATAATATAGGAATTAAATCATTTTATTAATATGACTGGAGAAAATAAAATTTTGGAGGAAGAGGAAGAAAGACTTCTTCAAAAGGTGGAAGAAGATGACTATGTCTAGTTAGTTTAATGTTGACATGACTAAAAAAATAAATAATATTTTAAATTAAGATAATTAAATTATTTTTAGGTGTTCAAATCAATTAATTAATGTATTTATCATTTTATATAAATAAGATATTATATATAATGTACTTTGATAATTTATTTTTTAATATTATTCTTATTTTTCAATTCACTAATCTACTTTTAACATTGTACTTTTTTAAAAAATAATTTTAATATATTTTGATGTTATTTTTATAAATAAATTATTTTGACTTATTTTAATATAATTTATTTTTTAAAATATATATTAAGAAATAGTTTTATCTTTAATGGGAAAAATAAATTGAAATATAACATATTAAAAGTAAATTATAGTACAATCAGTCAAAATAAATAAATTGAAATATAAAAATAACATAAAAATAATATATTAAAATTAAATTATAAAATTTTAAATAAATTATAATTCTTCTAAAAAATACAATGTTAAAAATAAATTAGTGAATTGAAAATAAGAATAATATTAAAAGCAATAAAATTATTTTTAATAATATATTGAAAATAAATCATAAATTAAATTATAAGCTTAAATATGATTTTAGTCCCTATAAAATAAATAACTTTTAATTTTAGTCCTCGTAAAATTTCTTTTTATCGATTTTCATCATTTGAAAATTTATAATCACTAACTTTGGTCCCTATAAATGAGCAAATTTTTGTTTTGATTCATGTAAAATATTTTTATTTGATTTTCATCCCTCTAAAATTTAAAATATCTATATTTAGTCCATAATTTTCATTTTAATATAGAAAAATTACATTTATTTTAGAGATCTAAATTTTTTTTGAAGATGTCATACGCTAACATGAGACTATATACACTAGTTTGTATAACCTATGATGGTTGCTTGACATTCCTTGAAGGTATATGTGACTAACAAGTGTCACATAGTAAGGACCAAAAACGGAAATTCAATTTTTAGAGGAATGAAAATTGATCAAAAAATTTTATAGGGACTAAAATAAAAAATCACTTATTTTATAGGGACTGAAAATATATTTAGGCCTAAATTATATATAATTATCTTATTTATATAAAATAACAAATACATTAATTTTACTAAAAAAATTAAGTAAATACATTAATTAATTGAATTATGCATATATAAATTTCTAATTATCTTAATTTAAAATATTATCTTAATCATTTTAATTAATATTAATCATGTTGATAGTCACGTCAATACTAAATTAACTAGAATTAATGATAAGGACTACAAATTGACACAAATAATATAAGGAACTAAAATGACAAAAAAAATTACAAGGACTAAAACTATATAGAGTCATATTTATAGGGACCTAAAACATATTTAAGTCTTAAATTAAATATTAAATTACAATATTATCCATAAAAAAATAAAATAAGAAATTAATGTTTTTCTGTCCAAAACTTTTGGTATACATTGCTAATGTACTCTAACTAAAAAATAAGTGTGTGTATGTATATATGGAGCGACTTTTCAGAGAACAAACAATACCAATTATTCAATTGATATTAAAAATAATAGAAAAGTGAGATTATAACTCAATTATAAATATATGTTATGAGACCATCAATGTCATTGTCATCATCAATGTCCCGAACAAAGATTTTTTTACTAAATCCTAGTCATAGATGTTTTGGTCGAGATCGAGTCAAAAATACTTTTACCGACGCTGAAACAATGATGCTTCAATCGAGGTTAAGTTGAAAATATTTTGTAAACATTTGAGATTTTTTTTTGAAATAGTCATAATTTATTTTAATTTTTAAAGATAATTTTATATATGGATTAGATTAAATTTTTTAATGGATCATTGATAGATTAATTTTTTAATAAATTTTAGTGGATATAAATTGATTAATGAATTAATTTTAATTCATCTATTATAATCCAAATAAAAATTTATCTAATCCATCCGTTTATCATTCCTAGTTGGAATTGTCTTCTAAGTGTCCTATGTTTTATTTTCTTAAGTTTGTCTTCACTAGCATAGTACTTCTCCAACATCTCCTAAGCCTCCTTAGTTGTCACAATGGAGACAATCTTCTCAAAATTGGTTAAACCTTCATGTGGGTGCGCTAACAACATAGCCTTACAATATTTTTTCTTTAGCTTCTTTATATGCTGCTCTTTAGGCATGTGTGACATTTTAACTCAACTCCTAATAACCATTTCTCATTATGTCAAGCACATTGAAAACTAAAGAGAATTTTCATATAACCCAGATGAGTTAGCATAGTGACTTAAGACATTACTACGTTTACACGATTGAGGGAGATTTATATAGTAGAAGTATCAGTATTCGATTTTTGGAATATGCAAAAATTCTCTTGAGTTAGTGACAATTGCAAATCCGTGAAAAAAGATTAGTCCTTGACTCAATGGGGTGAGAAAACTAGTGGAAGACAAAAAAAAAATTAGAATTATATGTATTCATCATTTCTCCCAATTTTTGGCATCATTTCTCCCAATTTTTGGCATAAAAATTTGTGAAATTGGTAGAAACATTATTGCTCAATCCAACCACGAGATATAACAGCTCTTAATCACAAATACCACACATAACACTCACTAAGCTCTAGGTCCAAGACCAACAAAGCTCTTTATACCAATTTTTATTAGGGAAAAATGCTCACTTATTACTCCTAGAATGTTGAAAGAGATGATAAGAGAAACAAAAGATATTGAATGAGAAATTTTTATTCCAAGT
This sequence comes from Mucuna pruriens, assembly GCA_025330945.1. Lineage (NCBI taxonomy): Eukaryota > Viridiplantae > Streptophyta > Magnoliopsida > Fabales > Fabaceae > Mucuna > Mucuna pruriens. The sequence goes on from JAENHJ010000537.1 coordinate 3,198,528, forward strand.
GTGTCTCACTCCACTTATCACAAACGACCACTTACTAACAATAAAAACTAACAACAAAAAAATTAACCGCCACTAACTACTTATATATGCATTTGATGATTTGAATCACACCATGACATTTCTCTCTTTCTCTCTCTTTGTGTATATCTATTGAAGAAAATTTGCGAATCAATTAGCATCCCGTCATTGTAGGAGTATCTTTGTAAATAGGAAATTAGGAACATAATTACATGAACCAAATATTTGGAGTCCTAATTTACTTTATTTTCTTGTATATAGTTGATAGGTATAATTACAGTGTTTCTTTGTATACATGCATGGGTTTATTAGTGAATAAGATAGAAGAGATATATTTTCCAATTAGATATTTTTTCATGGTATCAAGATCAAGGTCAGCGCACTGAATGTGAGAAAGGGAAGGACTCAAGTTATCTTGAGTTTTGGAAGAAATGACCACCATGAAAGGCAACGAAGATGGAGAAAAGAAAAATAGAGATAAAATAATTGTCTTTCCTTACTCTCTACATCCTTTAGACAGTCTAGGGATATTGATCATTCTCATACAACTAAAAGGAGACAATTACAAAGAATGGGCAAAGGCAGCTACTGTTCGAATAAAGGAAAATAAGACCTATAACCATTGTGGGAAGATAAGGCATGATGTCAAGGAATGTTTTCAAATTGTTGAATATCTAGATCGGTGAGGAGATAGATCACACTCAACAAAAAAAAATGAACGCCTTAAACAAGGAAATCATGGTGTTACTAGACGAGGACGAGGCCAAAATGCTCAGGCTAATGCAACACATGTTGGAGGTATGGAAAAATAGCATGCAACTATTGTTGATGATGGACAAGGAGGAATACCTAGACTAAATGGAGAATAATGGATGACATTGATCAACCTATTGAATACACACAAAGAAGGAGGGGTCAAGCGATTGTCGTAAGAATAGTGATTGGATAATTGATTCTTGAGCCTCATACCATATGATAGGAGTAATGGAGTAGTTAAGCGGAGCACAAAATATCATGCCATTGTCGATAGGTCTTCCCAATGTAAAGAAAACTAGAGTTGTGAAAGAAGGGACAATGTATTTGGGAGAATAGCACTTTTGTATATGTTGCCAAGCTTGTACAAGACCTAAATTGCACTATTACCTTTACTGATATGTTGTGTGTGATATAGGACTGAACTTTGACGACTCTAATTGGAATAGGTGAAGAATGTGATGGGGTCTTTCTTTTTTGGACCAACAATACAGGAAAATAAAGCTAAAGTGATGGATGCTTGAAAGTTGCAACATCAAATATCAAGACACCTTTCCAAGCAAGTGTTTGTTTACCTACCTGAGGTGCATGGTGGTGATTCATTTGAATTTTGTGATACTTGTTATAAGGCCAAACAAACTCGTAATGTATTCTGAGATAGTTACAATAAAGTTGATGATTGTTTTTCTTTGATACATTGTGACTTGTGAGGTCCTTATAAGGTACCAACATCTTGTGGTGCAATATATTTTTTAACAATTGTTTATAACTTCTCTTGTGTAGTTTGGGTTTATATATTACTTGAGAAGAGGGAGGTTGCACAAACCATTAAGAATTTTTACGCCATGATTGAACATCAATTAAAAAAACAAGTGAAAATAGTCAAGAGTGATAATGGAACTGAGTTTACATGTTTGAGATCATACTTTGAGTTACATGACATAACCTCTTGTGTAGGAACACTGCAAAAAAATGGAAGTATGAAAGAAAGCATAAACATATCCTAAATAAAGCTAGAGCATTTAGATTTCAAGCAAACTTACCTATATAGTTTTGGGAAGAATGTGTTTTAACAACAAATTACCTAATAAATTAAACTTCTTCATCTCTTCTTCAAAAGAAAAAGTTTCTCTGAGTTATTGTTTAGAAAACAACCCATGTATAATTAGTTGAAGGTCTTTGGGTGTCTTTATTATGTGCACCAACATGGTAGGGAGAAAGACAATTTCCATGCTAGAAGCAAGAAATGTGTGCTCGTGGGTATCCACATGGAAAAATGGGTGACATGTCTATGATCTTGAAATACGTGCATATTTGGTCTCTAAGATATGGTGTTTCATGAGAATGTTTTTCCTTATGCCATTAGTAAAGACACGATGAATGAAAAGGAAGAAGAATCCCATGAAATGGATTGGGCTAGTTGCCCCCTTACATTTGATATACAATTGACATACAATTGACAAGATACTATGACTCGGATTGGACTAGTTGCCCCCTTACATGACGCTTTCTCGCAGGCTATATGGTGTTCTTAAATTTATATTCTATCTCATGGAAGACAAAGAAACAACAAATTGTGTCTCAATCCTTTGTAGAAGTAGAATATCGTTCCATAGCGACAACTGTTTGTGAATTGAAATGGATCAAATGTTTGTTTGCTTCCTTAGGTATATCTTATATAAATCCCATGTAGTTGCACTATGATAGCTAGTCTGCCTTCCAAACTGCAACAAATCCATTTTTTTTTTATGAAAGAACAAAACATATCTAAGTTGATTGACACTTTGTAAGAGAAGAAGTTCAATGTGATAATGTTATCATCTGTTATGTTCACTCTACAAACTAGTTACATACGAAGTATCTTATTAGCAAATTAGGCATTCATAATCTTCATGCACCAACTTAAGGGGAAGCATTGAAGAATAATTTACAAATCAATTAACACCTGATTATTATAGAAATATCTTTGTAAATAGGAAATTAAACACCTAATTACATGACTAAATATTACCAAATATTTAGAATTCTAATTTATTTTATTTTCTTGTATATAGGTAATAGACATAATTACAGTATTTCTTTTCATATATGGATAGGCTTAGTACTGAATAAAACACAAGATATTTTGTAGGAGGAATAAAAGAAAAAGTTGAGGTCGAGCTCGAGTTAGAAAAAATTATATTTGAGACGGTTCGTCTTTTTATTTAATTAATATATTTAAATAAAACTTTTACAAATGCCTCTATCCGTGGTTGAGATGAGAAGTTGGTTTTTGTGATTGCTCTCAGATTTGGCCTATATCGTGGCAGGTCTCATGTGTTTGTATTCCTCTATGAGTGCAGAGTTGTTGCCTTCAAAGACATTGTTCTTAGTGACAATGATATATCGAAAACTTTACCTATCTACTTTACATAATCCACTACACTCCAATTTCAGAAATACGTATAAAGTTGCTTCTTTTTTTTTTTAGGAAAATATAAAGTTGCTTCTGATATGGAGATGTACACTAGCGCCAGCTTTTTTAAGATCAGTAAAGAGTTTGTAACAATTGTTTTGAAATTTCATAACGTTTTCTTTAGTACATTTATGTCCATTTTAATTATATGAATTTAACTTTTCAAAGAAAAAAAAATCATTCTTATCCATTAAAAGTTTGAAATTAGATTTAAAAAAAAAAGGTATAATTAGAGGCGTTTAGATATTTTTTAAAAAAAATTATAAAAAAGAAAGTAAAAAAATTAGGAAAGTAAAATAAATTATTTTTTAGAGATAAATTCATTAACTTGTAATCTATTAATTTTTTAGTGATAGACTTATTATTTGTAATCTTGTTAATTTGTTTAAGAATAAGTTTATTAGTCTATTTAAAGTCTTAATATAAATTTAGTCTTTAAACAAACTACTACACATAGTGTAGTAGACATACATAATGAGATCTATTAAATAAAAGGCTTATTATGTAGTAGACATACATAATGAGATCTATTAAATAAAAGGCTTATAACAGAGTAATAAGTAAGACTTGAGTCATGAGATTATAAAGCAAGTTAGGGTTGGGTTTAAACAAAAATATTGAGTTTAAACAAAAATTAACATATTTACACTCTAACTTATTAAATTATAGTAAATAAACTTTAGATTATATATAATTAAGATGTGTTATACGTAAAATAATTCTTACAACAAATTATACAATATCATTTTTTTTTATCTATCTTCAAAACATCATTTATTACATTACATACTTCTATCTTCACTTTTATTTTATCTTTCTTTGTTATACAATTTGTTATATAAATTATTGAATAAATAACATATATATATATATATAATTAACTTATTGTATTATTACGTTATCTAATTAATTTTATTTAACATTAACTATAGGTAATCTTCGAGATGAAGTTCTTCAAGTCTTAGGCAATCCTAAAAGAAGTTGAGAATTATTCGTATCCATGGTAACAAGAATGAGAGTGCCTCAATATGCTGGCACGTTAGTATTCAAACTTCACCATGCTCTTGGAGATGGTTAATCCCTCATGGATACTCTTTTTTCTTGTCTTTTAGAGAGCTGATGATCCTTCTCTTCCTCTTTCCTTTCCCTCACGTAAACCATTAGCATCACTTCCTTCCAAGAAGGTCTTCCTCAAGTAGTTTCATTCAACCGTGTTCTCATTCTTCAACTCTATCATTTTGGATGGAGCATTGTGAAGATTCAATTATTCAAGACGATAAGACACCCTTAAGAAGTGGGGTGACGAAGTTGTGAATCTCTGCCTTGTGTGATTTCAAACATATCCTTCTCTTTAGATCAAGTAAAAAAAAATCAAGTCCAAGCTTGGAGTGGTAAGATTAATTGATGTATACATAATTTGTTGGGGTTTGTGAGAAACATTCAAATTGACTGATCCACAAACTTATTTTAAGAACAAAGCTTTGATAAAGTATCGTAGATATTATTATTAGGAATTCGCAATCTTATAGTCATTTTTTGAAAAAGTATTATAACAAACTAAATTTTAGATGTATTTTTAGAAAATTAAAGTTACTCTTTTTAAAAATACATTAACAAATTTTTATAGGGCTTTGGTAACTTATACCTACTTACTTTTTTTAGAAAAAAAATATGTTAACAAGATAAGCATTGAGTATATTTTAACAAAATATAGGTTATAATTTGCTCAAATGTTTATTTTAAAAAATAAATAAGTGTAAATTAACAAATTCTTTATTAATATTAAAACATCTGATCTTAAATAAAAGAAATAAATGAAAAAAAATTGTTCATAATGATAAGAAATAAAACTCAATCACTTTTGAATGTATTAATGTTAGTTCTTTCTTATACTCTTTATTTATTATTGTGAAGAAATGAATCATTTACTCATTTCTCATATATTTATTAAATATTTTTAATAAAATTTAAATTTACGATATTATTAATTAAAAATAATTAATTTTATTATGTTTATTGATATTGATGAATTAGATACATAAAATTAAAAATAATATTATTTAATCAAAATTGATATTGTGTTTTACCTATTTCTTTCATTTAATTACTAAATTAGTAATGATTACTTTGATGAAATACTCATTTTGATAAAAACATATAATATTTATGATATTGTATTTAAGTTTTGTGTATATTTTAATTTTGGTATGTTTGATCAAGATAAGGTGAATTAATAATATTGTGTGACAATAAACGATGTGATTACTGGGGTAATTTTCTATGGGATTAGGCTGTACATGCTAGACATAGACAATATTAATAAGTGAGGAAAAGCAAATTCCAAAGGTTTAGTGATGCTTAGTACTAGGAACATTGGAAGTTCCAAATCTCGTTGGGGGAATCACTTCTCTTTCATACATGTGCCCAAGCTAAGCCAAGTGCAGCATATCCAAAAAATAATCAAGAGGAAGAGAAACTCTTTCACTGTTTTTCTCATTAAATGGCTTTTGGATATGGAGCTCAAATTAAGAGGGCACTAGGTGGCTAACCAATGCCTTTGGCAAATCATCCTGTGAAAGGCTTCTACTTTGCAGTCACGGGTGGACCCGACTCATTTATCACTTGTGCTTTGTGTGCATCTGTCCAAGTTAATTAACATGTAAATTAGTTTACCCTTGTCTTATCTAAATATTTTGGATATGGTAAATGCTTTTAAAAAATAGAATAATGTTATTTATACAGTAAAAATTTTCGATTAATTTTTTACACATTCATCTTTTTTCTTTATCTCTTTCTTATCAAACCATTTATTTTATCACAGGTTTTTCTATCTCTCTTGTGTATAGCTTATTGTAAAAACTTGAGATATAAATAAGATCATTCAAAAAAATAACTTGACATACATAATGAAGGTAGATGGAGCAGAGTTTATGAAGGTTCGATGAGTTGCCCTATTATGTAGGTCGATCTTTTATGCACAAGAAGATGCTAGTTGACTTTATCTCCTTATATTTAGTAATTATTATAGGAGAAATACAATAAGTTAAAAGTGTTAGCATAATTTGTTACATATCCTTTGTGGTTGCAGAGTATAAATATTGCAGTTATAAACTATACAAGAACGTTAAGAATTACCTTGAAAACACAGAAAGGGTTTATTGATGAGAAGTTTAAATTCTGCCTGGTGAAAGCCTTTGAGGTCATATCCAAAGTAGCAATGGAGATACCCAACAAAAGCAAAGGTTAAATTATCTACCAAGAGAGGCAAAGGAATCTATTAAAGGAAGAGAAATGATACTGCACACCATGCACATAATTTTTTTTAGTATTATTCAGATAATATGTAATTAAGATATTATTAATATTTCTAAATTAAAAATTTTTGAATACATGTTATATAAAAATTAGTTGTAATTATAGACACTTAATTTGAGTACATGTATCACTACTATATTTTCACTTTTAATAATATTTATTATAAAAATGTACTAATACTTACTAATGTAATATTTATTTATATATTTAATAATATTTATGAAATAAAATGTTACTAATGATATTTTATAACATGATCTAAATATAATCTTTGCTAAAAATGTTACTAAAATTAATAGATAATAATTTTTTTATATTTTCGTAATTTTTTAAATGTTAGAAGTGTTGTGGTGTATCTCCTCGTAATTTCCTTGAACATTGTTATCTCCATCCCGCAAAAGAAATGAAGAATTATTGTTTTCCTTCTTTAGCTTTATCTGGTATATATCTAAGTCTAGCCTTTTTAATCAAACTATGGAAGTCTTTAAATCTTTATAATATTCTGATTATTTTTTTCCTGAGACGTAGGCATGCACAATCCAACCATCACAATGGTAACTAATCCTCCTTAGGGGAGGGACTTTCTTAATCACCTACTTTCTGTGGGAGTTTTTTTTTTTAATAGAGAGATCACATGTATGTAATTTTGTGAGAAGCAATTTTATTTGGGTCGGAAAAAAATTAGTTATAATAAAGTCTTATATTTAATATTTAAATTCAAGATCACTAAGTTTAAACTGCATAGTTGATTCGAGAAAATTAAACCATTAAATATGGCAACAGGTTGGAGGCTAAGATGGATGAGCAAGTTAAGTAGAGCACCAATGAATTATTATTTTTAACTATTAGATATATCGTAAAATATTAGATATAAGATTAATATTTTTATTTTTAAATTACTTTTTAATAATTAAAATTTGTCTATTTTATCTTTTTATTTTTCTTCCACTAGTCATCGTAAGCTCTGTTGTTTGAGGCGATTACCAACAACAATATTTTTTTTTTTTTTTTTCTTTCCTCCCTTCTCCTCTTCTTAGTGGTGACTTCTTCAACAGTCTCAATCATAGCATCACGTAGTGCAATAGGTTCACATCTAAACAAAATCAAATAAATCGCACATAGATGAAGTGCCTTCATCTTCCCTTCTAGATCTACATTCAAAATTCTAATCACTGTCATTGAACCACTGCACCTCACCTCTCCTAATCTCTCGCCTCCATTCTACCATGCACAGGAAATATTTACATTAGAAGTATAATGATATTTATATTTTATAAATGACATTAGTAGTATAAGTGTCCCCCATAAGTAAAAGAGTATTGGAGAAATCTTAAAGAAGAGTATTGAAGAAGCCTTAAAGAAAAGTATTGGAGAACTTATTAAATAGAAAGAAGACACGTGTTAAAAATTCCTTTTAACAGCTACTTTGGACTCATGTAGCCTCTAAAGCTTTTGACACTTTTGGACGCACTTGGAAACTTTAGACGACAAGTCATGGGTCCTTTCGACAACACATGGGTCCTTTCAACAAAGGCTCCTTTGGACAACACTTAGATCTTTTAAACGACACTTGAGTCCTTTGAATAACACTTTGGTTCTTTAGATGCATATGGAGTCTTTAGATGATATGCCCTTGGACGACGCCTAGGCCTCTTTGGACGACACCTGAGTTCTTTGAACGCACACACCTTTGGACGCCCTCTTGGGTTCTATCTTAAATTTCCACAAATCTACTCTTGTTCGTATCTTTGTATCTTTGTAGCATTAACAATTGTGTTAAATGTGAAATACAGAATTAGCCAAAACCTACCCGTCTTTAAGATCCTTTATTTTAACTTTATAGAAAACATCACTTCTAAATTGTCATACCTAAACACTTCTATTTAAAATTTTATTTTTATAATTTATAAGAAAACACAAATTAGCTTATACAATTTTTATATAATGATATTCATGGTTGTTTAGTCATGTTGTTTAGCCTTTGGATATGAGTTATTTTCGTGGTTTTGTACCTCTTGTGTTGTTGAGATATTTTGTTTTGGAAGAATCTCATTTAACATCACACTCCCTATCTTAAAAAGAATTTGTCCTTAAAATGAATAATGTCATTCACACATATATGATCAAAGAAGACAATTACAACAATAAATTTGACATAAGAAGAATATTAAGCAAAAAAGAACTCAAGTGCGTCCAAAGAATCCAGGTGGCATCCAAAGAGGCATCAGCTATCTAAGGGCATGTTGTCAAAAGAATCCAAGTACCGTCCAAAGGACCCATGTGTCGTCTAAAGGACCTATCATCCAAAGGTTCTAGGTGCATTCAAAGGCGTCAAAGCCTCTAGAGGCCATATGCATCCAAAGGAACAAACCAAGATTTCTAATACAAAGGAAAACAAACTAAAAGAAACTATACAAAGTTCCTACAAATTACAAAGGAGGCGAACTTCCTCCTTAAGCCCCTTCAAACTCTTTCTAATCATAAGTACTTGAAGGGCTTTGGTTTCCGTATGCACAATGTTCTTTCCATGTGCTTCATGCCTTTTCAAATTTACATCAGGTCCCCCTTCTTTGATAGAATTTGTCCTAAAAAACGAATAATGTTATTAACAAAATATATGTCACACATATATGATCAAAGAAGATAATTACAACAATAAATTTGTGATAAGAAGAATATTGAGCAAAAAGGAACATAGGTGCGTCCAAAGAATCCAAGTGGCATCCAAAGAGGCCCAAATGTCGTCCAAAGACTCTATATGCATTCAAAGAATTCAAGTGTTGTCCAAAAGACCCAATTGTCATTCAAAGGACCTATCATCCAATGCCTTTAGGTGTGTCCAAAGGCATCAAAGGCTCTAGAGACCAAATGCGTCCAAAGGAACAAGTCAAGGTTTCTAATACAAAGGAAAACAAACTAAAAGAAACCACACAAAGTTCCTACAAGCTACAAAAGAGGCGAACTTCCTCCTTAAGCCTCTTCAAACTCTCTAGTCATGAGTACTCGAAGGACTTTAGTCTCTACATGCTCAATGCTCAATGTTCTTCTCATGTGTTTCATGTCTTTCCATATTGATATTAGGCTCCCCTTCTTGAAAAGAATTTGTCATTAAAACGAATAATATCATTCACAAAATATATATCACACATAGATATGATCAAAGAAGACAATTACAATAATAAATTTGTGATAAGAATATTAAACAAAAAAACTATGAAGTTTTTTATTGGGCAGAACAAAAAAGAAATTATGACTAAACTAACAAGTAAAAGCATAATCATTTATATAAAAAGTTTTTAAAATTTTATTTTTATATTTTTAATTTATAAAAAAAATGATGTTGTGATATAATAAGATATATGAATATCATTTATATAAAAATTGTATAAGCTAATTTGTGTTTGCTTATAAATTATAAAAACAAATATTTAAATAAGTGTTTGGGTATGACAATTTAGAAGTGATGTTTTTTACAAAGTTAAAATAAAAGATCTTAAAAACTAATAGGTTTTGGCTAAACTTGATCTCATACTTAACACAATTGTCAATACTACGAAGATATAAACAAGATTATCGTTAAAAACATAGTAGATTCGTGGAAATTCAAGATAGAACCCAAGAGGGCATCCAAAGATTGGTGTGTCTAAAGAACTAGGTGTCATCTAAAAGTGGGTGTGTCCAAAGAGGCCTAGGTATCGTCCAAGGGCATGTCCCTCAAAGACTTCATACACGTCCAAAGAACTTAGGTGTCATCCAAAAGACTCAAGTGTCGTCCAAAGGACCCACATGTGGTCCAAAGGACCTATCCAAAGTTCCCAGGTACGTCCAAAGACGTCAAAGGCTCTAAAGACCAGATGCGTCCAAAGGAGCTCTTAAAGAAAATTTTTAACATGTATCTTCTTTCTACTTAATAGTTTCTTCAATACCTTTCTTTAAAACTTCTTTAATACTCTTCTTTTAAGATTTCACCGATACTCTTTTACTTATGGGATGCTTATACGACTAATATCATTTATAAAATATAAACATCATTATACTTCTAATGTAAATATTTTTCGGACATGGTAGAATAGAGGCATGAGACTAGGAGAAATGGGGTGTAGTGATTCAATTGTGATGATGAGATATCTAAATCTAGATCTAGAAGAGAGGATGAAATCACTTGATCTATGTACGATTAATTTAATTCCGTTTTAATTTGGACCTATTGCACCAGATGCAACTATGGTTGAGATCACTGAAGAAGTCACAACTGGAAAGTGGGAGAAGGGAAGAAAGAAATGGGAAAGAAATGGGAAAGAAAAGAAGAATAAAAGAAGAAAAAATATGTTCCAGCCAAAAATCACTTCTAATAATAGAGCTTGCCGTGAGCAGTGGAGAAAAAACAAAAAGATATAATAAACAAAATTTAATTATTAAAAATATGATTCAAAAATAAAAAATTAATATTTATTATTTAATATTTTATTAATATATCTAATAGTTAAATATGGGAGGACGTGAGTATACCACTTAGCCTGCTGAAATACGTAGCCTCCACCTATGCTAATCTTTCTCATCTTTTTGTTTTCAATGCCCCCACCTCACCTCTTGTATCTATGCAAAACCTGCTATGTTTCTCTGTACTCTCACTGCACGTTTTCTGTTCTTGTCTGCACTGTCACTGTCCCTGTCTTAAGCCACACCAATCTCTTGCCTCCTTCCTCACACCCTTCTCTCTCTAACAAGCATTGGAGCCTTCCAAGCATGGAACTTTCCTCATCCTCTTCCGAAGCTTGAAACTTCTAGAATCATGCATTAATGGGGTTGCAACTGCAAGCAAACGTTACCTAATCCATTTCTCAAAAAAAATTCACACCCTCCAAAAATTTTTCCTTTTTTATGCATTCACTCTTGTAGTACAAGAGGTGCTTGGCTAAAAGCCACAAACTTTGAGGTTTGAGAATTGAGAATTTGTTTGTTTTTGTCCAAAAAAATGTCAAGTCTGCAGATGTGTCATGTGGATTTGGAGCAAGGGGGTCACCACCACCGTTCTGTGAGTGGCAGTGACATTAGCATGTGCTTTTCTGATGCTGAGAATGCTTCCTGCTATTCCCATTTCTACTCAACAAACGGTGACCCTTGTGATGATTACAGTTTTGCTTGTGTTTCTGATGCTGAGAGTGGTTCCAGGAGGGCTTCTTCTGCCACTGATTGTTCAGTGGAGGTGGAAATTCAAAGTGGGGTTCCTGAAATTAAGGTGCATTTGGCCAAAGTGGAAAGGGATTGCAGGATTTGTCATCTTGGTTTGGAGAGTGATAGTCAAGAGTCTGGAGTTCCCATTGAATTGGGGTGTTCTTGTAAGGATGATTTGGGTGCTGCTCACAAGAACTGTGCTGAGGCCTGGTTCAAGATTAAGGGGAATAGGTGAGTTTGTTCTTTAATGCTTATCTTTCCTTAGACTATGTTTGGTTTTCAGTTGGGAGATTCTTAAAATCCCTTCAGAAAGTAAAATTGAAAAAGTCTCTCGTTTGATTCTCAATTAGGTCCAATTGTAAATTAGTTTTACTTCAATTTTGTCTTGAAAATCAGTTTGAAATAGAAGGAAAGGGAGTGTTGATTTTGCAAACTCAGTTTGTAAAATGAAGTTCATTCATGCTTTAAGTTTACAAATTTTAATTCAAACATTCATTTACTTAGTTTGTGGAACTTGATTTTTCTTTTAACCTTTTTTCATAATGTTAGAAAAACAAAACATAGTCATCCACCTTTTCTTGATTTGTTGTATTGGGAATTTTAACTTATTTAGTTATGTCATGCCATTTCCCTGCTGCCAAAAAAATTTGAGTTTGTATCCTCTCTGATGTTGTTGGAGAAGTCCAATAGGTGAGAAATACATATATACTCATGATATTATTTTTAAGGGGACATGAGTTAGTGTGTATCTCTCTCCTATTCGACTTCTGCCTGAGAGAATACACACCTGAATGTTTTATAATTACTGGCATCTTATATTTATTGGAAGGGTATGAATATAATACTCAAAACTGTAGAGTAGAAAAATTTTGAAGTGTAGTATTTAGTTGTCAGTTTAAGCTGTGGATGGTTTTAATTAAATTTTAAGGTAAGTTTGAAGAAGATGATGGAGAAAATACTTGGTTAAATATTTAGTGCCGTTAAGGAACAAAGCTTTGGCAGCAAGATCCATTGTTTCTTCATGAGAGGGGAATGTTATATTATAGAAGATTACATTATTTAAAGATGACTTAAAGAGAAAGGCATAAAGCATTAGCCAGTCCCACTCATTAGCTGAGTTGTGCAAGCAAAGTGGGATTCCTTGTGGCTTTGTCCCTTTTCTGAAACTAAGGAATTTTCATATTACTTCTTTTTCATTCTCTTTATCTCACTCGAAGTTGAGATTTGACGCCTTCACCCTTTTGTTCATGTATTCGGTTTTCATTTTTACTTGGTGGATGCTGATAGCTTGATGATGTATCACATGTGACATTTTAACCAAAAAGTTAAGGATTTGTGGTAATTTGTTCATTTATGATTTATGACGATATCAAACTTTTAGTATGCTTAATTGTTTTGCTCACACAAGATTACAAATGTCCAAATTCTAGTCAAAGAACTTTAAGGTTAAATATTGTCACTCTGCATGTGAAGGTTCAGCAGTGTCACTTGAGTTAATTTTAATTGCAATACATAAATCTAACCCAATGAAATGCTATAATTTTTCTTTCCTTTTCTGAATACGTGGTAGTGAGCTTTTTTATTCATATGTGGGGCCATCTGCAGAGTTCCTAACGCAATTCCATCCAAGCACATGATTAGTGGCTAACTTAAGTGAAACAGAATTTGAATCTGTTCTCTCTTCTTTGACATGTTTATTGAGGCTTTTGTTGTATTGATGGAAAATTCATGTGACATCTTTTTTGTAATGGATTTAGAAGAAGCTGCATGGTTTACCATTTGATTCAGTCATAGTCTCACCACAGAAAAGTGTTGATTTGTAGAAGGTATAAGTGAGGCTTGTGCTTATAAGGAATAAAAACCTGTCTGCTATGACATCTTAGTAGAAAAACACAAGTTCACTGACAATACACTTTCTTTCAATTTGAATAAAATTTCTTGGTTCCAACAGTGAGGGAATAATTGCTCCACCATTCAAGTATCCATATTCTGTGTATTAGCAGAAAACTCTCAGGATTTGGTTAATGTTTTATGTTTGTAGTTGTAGACAATATGGCCTTTCTTTTCTATCTAGTTTCTATCATGCATTGCCAATGCTATGTGAGTTCTCATTTGCTAGTTTATTTTGATTTTTCTGTTTAGAAGGTGATAATATTACCCTTGATACATAGTATGTACTAAATGAAACCAATAATTGTTCACCTGTGCCCTCTCTCTCTCCTGCTTTAATATCAGAAGTGGCTGTAGAGAATGATTATTAAAGCAATACTGTGATTGTGTTTTTTGTTTTTTTGTTTTTTTTTGGATAAAGTAAGGATGAAGCTCGAACTAAAGATTTGTGCATACTACTTAACCTCTCTCCACTAGGCTAACCCTAATGATTACTTTCTTCTAGTTGTGTGACATCACAATTATAATTGCAACTATTTATCTGAACATCTATCTCTTTATTTTAAAAAATGGGTTAAATATGTTTTTAGTTCATAAATATACTATAAATTAAGTGTTTTTTATCCTTAAAAATAAATAGTCTTTTTTTATTCCCTTGCTTAATAAAATGCATTAGATGTTGTTCTTGTCTTTCATTAAAAAAAAAAAATCGCTTTGGTCCTCATTTATTGAAATAAGGATAGTATAACACATTTTCTTAATGAGAAATCAAAAGGAGATGATTTATTTTTTGAGAGACTAAAAGCTGAACATTACTTTATATCCAAGGACTAAAATCATATTTAACATTTTACACTTATTTTTTCTAACTTTTTTTTGTTTTTTAAATTTAGGACATGTGAAATATGCCATTCTGTTGCACGGAACGTTTATGGAGCAAATGAGGAGATAGCACAGACATTGAGTGACAGCAACAATGCTGCAGCATCCACAATCTCAACATCATCTCCTCAACCAGAAACTCCAAGATTTTGGCATGGCCATCGCTTCTTGAATTTTCTTCTTGCTTGTATAGTTTTTGCATTTGTCATATCATGGCTTTTTCACTTCAACATGCCCTCATCATAATTTCCTGAAGCATAGTTCTTTTTATAGTTTAAAGAAAAATGAAAGCTAATTTGAGGGGAAAGGGGTGAAGAGAAAGAGGAAGAAAAATAGAAAGAAGAAACCATAGAGATTGTTTCTTAGAGAACTGATGTTCGTGCATGTTAAGGGGGCTATGTAGATTGGCATTATTATACCTTGCCTCTATGCAAGTCAACAGCTTGTGACTTGGTCATTTGTGTTGTGCAGTCTTCCTATAATGTGGGCCTTTCTTTATAGTGCTTTCTTATTCAGACAAAGGTATAGTAGGGAGTTGTCTATAATGTTTAGAGGAATTCTTTTTCCTTCTTACTCTATTTGCAAAATCAATGTGATTTCTGGATAAATGTTCAATGTATATTATGGATCCGTTTCTTCTAAAGTGAACAATTTGCTTTAGTTGATAAAGTAAGTAACTTTGATCATTGATTATTAGTAGTTCTTATAAATGAAAATAGGTTCTGCATTTATTGGATAAAATAGTTTTATCCTGATGTTCCATTATATCGATAAATTTGTTAACTTTTATATCAACTATTTTAAAAAGTTATATAACTGTGCTTTTTTTATTAGGTAATTATATAAAATTATTTTATTATTAATGTATGAATATTAAACTTGTTTTATAATATTAGTATAAGATGCATTTAAGTTTCATAAAGATATATACATGAAAACATGAAGAATAAAAATCTTGTGCAGTATATATTGAGATAAAGTTTATTCAATTTTTAAATTTTAATAAAGATTGAATTATAATTTTATTAAATGAAATAATAATTTGTAATTAAAACACCAAAAAAATATAAAATCTGACTATTAAAAGTTAAGAATAAATTACAATTTTCTTTAGATACTTAAATTATATTTTCTTTCCTTTTATTTTAAAAACTAGAAGTCGAAAGTAAACCATGCAAATGCACATGTTCTTTTTCTTCTTTATAATATTATTTATTTAAAGTTTGTAACTTGTCATATCAATTATATCGATATTTTCATTTATTGAAAAAAATTACTATAAATTATTTATTTTGTATTTATTTGATAGTAATCTATCTTTAAAAGAATATAATATTTGATAAGTATTTAAAAGAAAAAAAAATGATTATTTTCATATTCTGTAATATTTGAAAGATCCATTAGAAATAAAAAAAAAATTAAAAGATTAAATTAATATCATGGGAATGTTATGAAAATTAAGTTTAGTGTGAGATGGAGATTATAAAAACAATGGTCATGATGATGATAATAATGATAATGTAAAGATTGTAGTGATAGTAAGCATGCACCAACATTTAGTAGCGATGGTAATAGTGGTGGTACATATTTATTATTGTCATCACCATCATTATCTTTTCTACCGCTACTATTATCATTGTCATTGTCATTAATGTTTTTCTCATATCCACCATTTTTGTCGTCAATGGTTGCACTAGTGGTGGAGGCAATAATGAAAGTGAATACAGCAACAACGAC
This sequence comes from Mucuna pruriens, assembly GCA_025330945.1. Classification (NCBI taxonomy): domain Eukaryota; kingdom Viridiplantae; phylum Streptophyta; class Magnoliopsida; order Fabales; family Fabaceae; genus Mucuna; species Mucuna pruriens. Next base: position 3,214,753 of record JAENHJ010000537.1, read on the forward strand.
AATTGTGATAATGATGGTGGTAAGAACTACAATCACTGAAGTGAATTTTTAAATAAGTCTTTTAATATCAAATATTTAAATTTAAAAATTGAGATTAATCATTTTTATTTTTATATAAAGAAATCATTCTCATATGATATCTATATCTATATATATATATATATATATATATATATATATATATATATATATATATATATATATATATATATATATATATATGATCCATTAATATGTAAGACTTATACCAATTACTTATATAAATTATTAATATATTAATTTTTTCAGTGATTAATAGTAAAAGTACATATAATTATTGTAAAAAAAAATACATATAATTATGTTAATTTTTGACATATTTTATACTAATTAATTAGTTAATTTTAATTTTAATAAATTAAAATACAAACCTCTACTAAATCAAATTTACACAGTTTTATGTGAAAAGTGATTTTGTTAGTAAACAATAATAAAAATATGTCAAATAAATAGTTAATTTTTAATTTTATACAAATAAAAATTTATAATATATTTTTATACTAATTAACCAGCTAAATAATTTGTGATGATTTAGTTGAATACTTGTTCTTATGTAAGTTAATTTTGATGATAATTTATGGAAGTATTATATTTTATTTTCTTTTGTAGATAATATATATTGCTTACTAACAAAATGACTTTACATAAATAAAAAAATGTGTAAAAAAATAATTAATTAAACAAACAATTAATTTAAATAACTTAAATAATTAATTTAAGTTATAAATTAATAAATTTATTATAATAAAATATGTCTAAATTATTATAATTCTAATTGAAACTCTCAATTCTCTTCAATGGATCGCAATTGCTTGGGAAATTCATTGTTCCTTCTTTCATCTCAAACATGCAATGGATTCCTACTACCCTCCAAACCCCTAATAACACAAAGAACAATATTTGATTAGGAAGTTGTCATAACTCAGTTTCCCTCTCTTATTTAAGCTTCACGAAAATCCTAATAATTTGGTAATTTTACACCATCTCGCAGACAAGAATGGAGACCATTAAATATGTCATGAGTTATAGCTAAAAAGGACTTCATTGATGGTTTACAATGATTTGATTCAAAGTAATCCATTAAAGTGTTTGTTTTTAATTTATTATTTAGAAGAAAGTCATGTAGAATTATTTAATTACACTTTTTAGTTTCTTAAATATTGAGTGAGATTTTAATCAATTAAGTTCTAAATGTGTCAATTAGATTTCTAAAATATTATAATTAAATTTTAATTTTTTAAATATCAGAATAGTATAATTTTAGTTTCTCTATCAATTTTTTAGTAGATATTTTGTTAACATAACATTGATAATTGATATCATCTGTCATCATATATCAATGTCATATCAACAAAAAATACATTAAATATTTGATAAAAGATCGATAAAATGATAAAAATCATAAAATTATAATATTAGAGAAAATGAATTTACGTAATTAAAATTTGAAAGAATAAAATTATATAATTACAATGCTTTAAAAATTCAATAAAGCTTGAAAAATCAAAATCATACTATCATGTTAATTGAACTTATAATCTTTATAAGTAAAATGAAATTTATTAATAAACAAAAGAATGTTCACGTTAAGCGCAAGTTGTGGCGGAGAAAAGTGTGGATGATAAATATAGTAATTAGATAATGAAGGCATAAGATATTTTATTAACAAATATGATTACTAATCTTAGATATCCAATAATGGAGTTGAATTTTATTTCAATTATGTTATAGATGATGATGCAGTGAGTGTTGAGTGGTGTTACAAGTGTCACTGAGATTGGGTAACTGAATAGACTTCACGAAAGCATAAAGGAGAGAGAAATGAGGAGCTTTTAGTGGGAGACTTTCCTAATCTCTCTTCCAAAAATTAATAATCCAGCTGTCATCTTATAATAGGATAACAGTAGAATCAGTATATATATTATACTGTTGGTAAGTTTTGTCTTTTTTAATATATTAGTGTAGTAACTCCTCTTTAATTATTAAAATTTTTAAAAATAAAAGGTGAAAATAAATTATTTTTTTTTAAATGACTACTAACTTTATCTCTTCTCATTTTTAATTGTATGATGGTATAAAATACTGTCGATCAAAATTATTTTCTAATCTTTAACACTTTAATTCTTTTAAGACTAAACATCATGTATAATGTTTAATACTAATGTGAATTGATATGAGTGGTAAAATACTTAGAATTAATGTACAACAATAAAATAATAATAATAATACTATTTTACTTGTAAATAAAATTATCAAAATATATATTATTAAAATAATGATAAAATATTTATTTTCTTACCACTTAATAAAATCTTTTTGATAATATTTTTAAGTATAATTAATAATTTTATTATTATAATATATTTGGATACTTTTATTTTATTTTGATTTCAATTTTTTGGTTGATTTTAATTAGAATACGTTGACAAATATTGCAACATATTATAAGCTTTTTGTTTACTTTTATATAATTTGAAAGTCATACTTGAGATGGTTTCTTATTATTAATTGAAAGTTCACGATTTTTACATTGTCACTGCATAAAAATTAAATTTTTTATTATATTATTTATAATCATTTTTATTTTTATTATATGACAATATTATTATTTATATTTTTCAATAGTAATATTATTCACTGTTATATTGACTTTTTAATTATTATTTTCATGTTATTTATCAATTTTAAAATATTTTATCAACATTTTTATAATATTATAATGCTGTATTATCTTCCCAATTGATTAAAATATTTTTCATCCAATTTCTTAAAATAATATCTTTTGTTTTTTATTATTTATATTTTTAAATACTTATAAAGAATATTATTTATATTTTTTAAAAATTTTATTATAATTTAAATTAGTATACTTTTAATCTTTTATTGTTTGAATATTTTATTATAATTTACAATGCTTGTTATGGTTAATTATATGATGATGTTATCTTTGTTTGTTTATTTATGTAGATATAGATTTGCATTATAATTATAGTTACTATTATAATATATCTTTTGACTTTTTATATTTTAGTGTAAATATTATTTACTATCCTTTTTAAATAAACATTTTAATATTATTTTCTTTTATAGTATTAAAACTTATATTATTGTTTATTTGATTTGTAGTAAAAAAATTAGTTATTATTTATATTTTTCATTATTTTAGTATTTTAATATTTTTTTATGGTTATAGTATTATCTTATTAGTTTCTTTGAAGTTCTTTGCATTATTATATTATTTCAGTAATATTTGGGATTATACCTATTATATTATTACTGTATAATATTTTTTGTATGATTTATTTTACATTTATTGTGGGATTTAATTCGGATTGTAACTATTATACTATTACTGTATAATAACAATCATATTCCGGATTTACTGCATTAATTTTATATTTATTGTCATGTTAATCTACTAATGTTTATGATTAAATTTATTAATTATTAAATTCAACGAGAAAGTTAAAATTTTTATTTTTGTTGCATAATAAAAGTATATAGTAAGATCTCAATCATAACAGATCAAATGAAGGAATATCCTACACACAAATAATTTAAGCTCATGTTATTGTATTCTTAAATTCTTCAAGCTTCAATATTTATAGGTATTTCTTTTTAATCATTGGATATGAAATTCATAGATCTCTAGATGTGTTAGGGTTAACATTGAAAACAGAAATTTAATGTAAATATATGTTGCTTCTGATTGTTATCTATTCTCGTTCAAGAATACGGGTAGTCTAGTGTTTTGGTAGTTTGTAAAATTCAACCTCTTTCATGGGTATCATAGGTTATTTATACAGAGAGGAAGTAGGGTCCTGGAGGGTTCAGTAGACAGGTAACTTCCTAACTACTTAGTAACTAACTGACAGCTACATTTATCACATGATGAATTCTCGGGAGTGGGTGGCATCTTGGGTCTCTCTTTCTTTGCCTAATTTGGGCCGTATTGGGTTAAGAACATGCTTAGTGGCTGGACCTGGATGGCCGGCCGATACACTATCCTAAACATTGTATGGGTATCTATATTTTTAGCACTAGCCTTTTGTAGATTGAATTTTCTGACACTACTAGAAAATTTAAAACTTGTTACAAAATAATTATGTAGTTAATTTTAAAATTAATAGTTATTTCGTATCTAATTTCTAATCAAAATAATTAGCTACAAATTACTATAATATTGGTGGTAACATGAAATAAATAACAAATTAGCTAAGAAAATAATCATAGTTAATTTGTAGTAAATTTTTAAAATTTGTAGTTATTTTCTAGTTATTTTGTAGTAATAAGAAGTATAATGAATATAACTTAAATTTAGCTAGAAAAAATAATATTTTAGTTAATTAATAGTTAATTAGTTAGGATTTAACTATTAATTTAGATGATAAGTAAAATTAGTATTATAGTGTGAGTTTGACATTAGTTACATTTGTTAAAAATCTATTTTATTACATTTCTTTTTAGGAAAAAGACACATTCTTCAATATAGTTCTTTTATGAAAATATTTGACTTTTTTTTAAGCATATACTTCAAACCCTAAAAGTCTTCTAAGACACTTAGCATATTAGACTCAAATATTTCTATAAGATGCGCACTTTGATGTGTGAACGCTTAGATATTTTTAATCGGACACTTTGTTTTATCAGGCTGTTTGTGACTATTTTGCACAATTCATGCGTTAGCTTTATAAAAAAAAATCACTCAAAGAGTTAATGCTTTGTTATCGATTAATATTTTGAAATGTTAACTGTTCAATCTGGGTTATAATTAACAATCTTTCTTTTTTACGATGACAAATAATTGTGATTTTGATAAATTTTTCTTTTGCTATCAACTTAATTTTGACCACCTGAAGAATAATTTCTATATGTATTTTACTTTTTAAGATTATAGCTTACGTGTTAGTTGGTTTATAAAAAAACGGATTTACACTCTTACATTTATTATTTTTAGCAATATTTATTGGAAAATGTTATCAATATCTTTTACTATTTTTTTTATATTTTTAGTAATATTTAATAATAAAAAATATTGCTAATTACAACATTAGTTAAATGTTATCAAAATTATATATAATATTTTTTTATATTTTTTAAATCTTGCAAAAAAAAATCATATATGTAATAGTGTGACCTCCTATAAAGTGTAATAAAATACGTATATCTTACTCATTCCTAATAATAAAATGATTTATATTATTATTATTAATTTAAATTTGTCACATAAATTTTTCTTTAAATAAAAATATATCATTTATTATCATCATTATTAACTATTATCACCATTAGTATTTATTAGAATCACCATTATTACTATCATATAGCCAATAATTATTGTAATTGTCATTACTATAACTATAAGCATCATCATAATCACATTATTGTGACAATGGTATACAGTCATATCATTATTGTTATTGTCTGCATAGTAGTGCTGGTGACCATAGTTGTAATAACAATAGTAGATTTAGTGGTGATGAAGACAACAATGATAGAAATAATATATGATATATTTTTTTAAATAATGTAATAAATTTAAATAAATTACTTATGACTATTGTTATAAATGGTCAACATTGCAATTTTATCTTCTAAAGTACGTTGTAAACTAAAATTTAAATTAATTTTAGAGAAACCCATTTTAAAAGAAACTAATATTTTAAAATCAACATAGAGAATTGCTTTTTAAAAATGATATAAAGATATCTATATATATCCGTCAAAAAATATATATATATATATATATATATATATATAAAATACGTATCGATCATGAGTAACACTTGTTTATTTTATACTGTTGTAGAGAGTATACCAAATTCGTTATCAAAAGATACCATTAAGTCATCAAAGTAAATAAATAGGCATAAATAGATAAAATAATGAAAAAAATAGAATATCATTTTTTATACTCTCATATGGTCATAAACCATGATACGCATACCCATTAAATTCTAAAATAATATCAATGCAATCGTTTAATATCAAACAACATATAAAAAAAAACACTATTTTACAATAATTATATCTTCAATTTTTTCATTTGTAATTATTAAAAAAATATAAATATAAATATAAATTATTTTTATCCCCCCTAAACACTTTATTGAAGGACTAAAAACACATTATTTTAAGTTAAATGAGAAACAATAAAATCAAGAAAAACAAAGAATTCTTTTGGTACTCATGAGATAATTAACTTTTAGTTCATTACTTAAAGTCCAGAGTTTATAACTCCATTCCTGAGTTTTTTAAGGAAATAATTATATATTTTCTGTTTGGCTGAAACCATTGGTATTTAAACATCACATTAGCTTCAACTAATCTGAATGAAATTGAATAATCCTATTTAAAATAGCAAAACTCTTTCAAAGCCTTTTTTTTCCATTAATAAAAATTGCTCCGAGTGGGTATTTAAACATCACAATGCTTCAACTAATCCTTTTGTCAATCAGGTGTCAATTAATGGAAGCAAGACCAAGATGGAGGAAAAACCAAGAATTTTTTATTCAAATAAACCTAAAAACTATTTCCAATATGTCACCAATCCCATATTATTTCCTCATATCATTCTTTTTTTTCACCAGAAATACCCGCACTCCCAAATCCGACTTTTGAATACCATTTTTAAATTATTAATATATAATGTATTCTTTGAATAGTTCATGAATTTTCAATTTAGTTTCTATAAGTAAATCTTATTAAATTGTGAACATTATTCATTTAGTTCTCATCGTTATATTTGACTATTAACTCTCTTATATATTTTTAATTTGTTCCTCATATGTGTTGTGTGTTCTTATATATAGTATATTTTTAATTTAGTCATTATATATAATGTAGTGTATTATTAATTTGGTCTTTACATATAAGAATCAAATTAATTATGCACTATAGTACAAGGATAAGGACTAATTTGACAACTTTTTTATAAACAACTATCATTTCTAAATTGTGTGGTTTTCCATGTTAAGAAGTTGGATTCACATCCATGATTTCTTAAAGTCACTTTTATTTTATTCTTTTATTTTAATTAATTTTCTGATTTATAAAAATTAATAAGTTGTGAAAAATGATAATTATAATTAAAAAAATATATAAAAAGTTAAGAATGATAAAATAAAAAAACTAATAAAAGAAAAATAAATGAAATGCTAAATATAAATATAAATATAAATATATATATATATATAAATATATATATATATAATTTAGTTTGATGCGGTTGTTATGTCCCTAGGTGGTTAGGCACCTATTGAATATCTTAGAGACACCAAACTTCCTTCTGCATAATCCTTTTGGAAGGAAAATTTTCCATGTGAATTCACATGTTCTAGACTTTCCTTGTGATACTTTGTTTATAAATGTAGTGTTACAGATATATAATTTTAGGATTTAACTTCTTTAAAATGAAGTCGTGCACTTAAAAAAAATAAAATTCTCTCATAATTACTAATTAAAAATTATAATAAAATTAAATACACATATAATAAAATTTAAAATCAATTATATTCTCAATCATTAACATTTTAATTAAAAATTATTATCCCATCTTATTCATTAATTAAGGAGAAGCAGAAGAAAGAAAAAGAGGGTGCACTGCACGCGTATAAAATTCCAAATCAGTCACTGTATTTTGTCCGGGGAAAGCCAAAAATAAAAAAATAAAAAGAAATAAATGATGATAGAGGAAATTGGAAGCAAAGCCTAACAAAAAGGGCATGAAATAATTGTAATAAAGACAGGAAAGGAAAAATCTATACAATTTTCAATTTTTGTTTTTTCTTGCTTCCATGTTAGTCCCATCTTTGAGAGTCTCTTGTGCATCATTTTCCATTCCAAGGCTGAAAAGACAAGCTGCCTGAAGATACAAAGCAGTGGGCCACTCTGGAGATACCACTTGGGCCTGCATGGCATCCCCCAGACCCTCTTGTCCCATCTCATTCATCAAATATGATAAGCATCTCCTTGCATACACTGTTGGTGACACCATGGTCCCTCCATCTATGAACTTAATCAAACAAACCATTACCCTAATTAGATGTTTAGCAATATAGTATGCACCATCACTCACTAACATTAAGCATAGCATCCAATTTAACCATTGGTCCTTAAATTAAAATCCTCTTACTTGAGTGTAGCAGTCAATGGCAGTCACAAAGTCCTTAGCTCTAAAAGCAGTATCTCCATGCTTCTTCAAATTCAAGGTCTCCTGCATTTGGCTGGTCCACAATTGAAAGGAAAGCTGCAATTTCAAGGGTCAACACTAGAGTTGGTCACAAAAAATAAAATAGAGACAAGTGTAAAGAAAACTTCTCTTTTATATTAATTATATTTAAGTGAGATGAAACCCTCTTGTGTAAGTTGAAGATGGTAGCAAACCTCATTGGCAATTCCTTCATCATCCTTGTAACCAGTCTTCTCTAATATCTCATGTATTGCAGTGAGGTCCAGTCTTAAACAAGCTTCACCAAAGGGTGTCAATGACAATTGCTTTGTTGAGGATGCAGTTTCTTGCTGGAGACCCATCAGAACATATGAGGGGACCTGCTCATATACTATCCAAATGAGAAATTATAGTCTTCCCAAGATGGGTATATAAAGTTCTCACATTGCTTATACAACACTTCAACAATTAAATATATGTAACCCACTTGCATAATATCCAGAGAAAATAAGTTATTTAGCGCATTTTATGCTATCATCCAATCATAAATCACTATGGATAGTACGTTTATTGACTTTTACAATAATTATCTTAAAAGGCATACTACCAGTGATTTCTCATTAATTGATAATGTAAACCTATTTTAGGTGATAATCAGCCATCTTAATGAACACAATAACTGGAAAAGAATATAGAAGTATGGAGGTACTTCATCAGCATGATTAAAAGATCAAGTTTCGCCAATGCTGCTCAAAAACAAGGTTCAAAAGTAAGGGAAGAAGTGAAATATTTGAATAGTGGAAGTAGAATAATAGATCTGAGACCTAAGCACAAACTATCATCAAAACTTATCATGCATGGAATATACCTCTGTTTCTTTCTGAAGTGACATAAGAGATGCAACAAGAGACTTGGCATTTGGCCTCTCACGAGCTTCATATTGTAAACAACGAGAAGCCAAACGAACCAACTCAGTTCCATCATCCTTTGAAAAGTGACCCTCTAAGGCAGAATCCATCAACATCAAAAAGTTTTTGCCACGAATCAAGTCAAGTGCCTGTAAATGAAGACAGGTGAATGCTGTGAATATCAAATTTTAGTACTTCATTAAGTTTGGTACATCTATTAACAGATCCTAATGAATCACCTTGCTTATTTATTCAAGACATGGTCTGCATGAACATCAAAGATTTAACACAGATATTACTACGTAGAAGCACTCTTTTGCAACTTGAAATAGACCAAATAATTAATACACTATGACTAATATACCAAAATATTGCAGAATAGTAATACCAAAATTATTTTTCATCAAATTCTAAAAATAATAGGACCAAATTTGGTTCTTAAAATTTCGTGTCCCACACACCGAACGTGTATTATTAAGCCAACTATATCAGCCACTAACAACATCCTTGTCCAAAATCAATGGTCTTAAAATCACTTATAGAATTTTAATTAGTTTGTTACAGGACTTAACAATGGAAAGAAAACCTTACATGGCTTGGGGGAATATGTTTACCACTCAAGAGATCTAGCAACAGGGTTCCAAAACTGTAAACCACACTCTCTGGAGTCACTCTACCTGCAATAAACCCAAATGTAACAAAGAATAACGATCACATACTAAAATATGTAAGAATTGCAAACTAATTCCAGATATGTTTCCCTCATCTAAAAGAAGGGTTTTCCCTAGGGTAGGGAAACAATAAAAAAAAGAAAAAAGAAAGAAAGACAACATGACTTTCAACATAAAGTTCCTATATTTTGGTCAAATTTTATATTCCTAAAACTGAAAAAGAAAAAAACAGAAGCAATTAATTTTTAACTTATTTGCAGAAAGAGGATACAAAATTAAATGCATGCTCCCTTTGTGATGCAACAAATAAAGATCCTGTCTAACAAACAGGAACAGCACAATATTATTAATAGCACTATGACCATTCTGAGTATTTCAGATCAATATTTACTTTTTATGGCTGATTCAGTGGCAGATTTTACAGATCTCTTTTATTCTAGACTTCTGATGTTATGCCAAGATCAAGGACATGCACATGCAACCAACAAGAGAAGCATTCTAAAAACTTTACCAGTCCTTAAGTACTCAGGAGGGGTGAAAGCCAAGTTTGTACTGTAACTTTTGCCATCTCTGCTGTTCTTCATGAGTCCAAAGCAAGACAACCTGGGATTAGCATCCTGTTGATACAACACAAGCTAGTCCAGGTTACAAATAGCAAGAAACAAGGTTTAATTAGAACATGGAAGCATATATTTTAACCACCCCTTATACCTGATCAAACAAGATCCTGTAGGCATTCAGATCATGATACAAACCCCTTCCTTTACTAGTGCAATATTCTAGAGCTTGAGCTAAGTAGAAAGCCACCCTCAACCTCATTGCCCATTTCATTGGCTGTGCCTCCCCTGCACCAAATCAACCATAGTTTTTTCCATGTTCAGAATTAAAAGGCCTAAGCCTAAGACCTCAATTTAAGGAGATTTAAAACCCATCAAAGATTAACATAAAAGTTATGGATCACAAATAACTCACAATGAAAGAGATGCTTAGCAAGAGTTTCATGTGGCATAAACTCTGCTACTAGCAGCCTCTCTTCCCCTTCATAGCAATAACCAATCAAATTTGCTAGGCGTTCACTTCTAAGTCTTCCCACTTGTCTGGCTTCCTCCTAAAACCACATCATGTCAAACTCAATACAAGAAAGTAAGTGCAAGAAAGTTAAAATTTTAAATTGCGCATTTGCAGCCTCAATATCAAGGTGTTGAAGATCTCCGCAACTACATCGCAACCACAATTGTGATTACAAAAAATGCATTTGGAGATCTCCATAACCACATTGCAACCACAATTGTGGTTACATCAGCTACATTTGGAGATCTCTACAACTGCATCACGACCACAATTGTGACTATATCAGTTGCATTTGTCTATGCAGAGACTGCGATTGCAATTTTGGCCGTATCGGTCGAATTTGTCAGCAATTTTCCACAATATCAAAGATCGAGACAAAACTGAGACTATGAAACCTTAGTTCAGAATTATCTGCAATATTAAGGTTTTAGATGTCTCTTCAACTGAAACCACAGTTTAAAACATTGACAAAATAGTAAAAAGGAAAAATGAAGTGTAAGTGCAAGTTACAAACGAGGAATTGGCGAGAATCAGGCCAAGCAAACTTGTTGAAACGTTTGATAGCGATCCACTGTCCATTATCAAGTTTTCCTTTGTAAACAACATTTGGAGCTTTCTCACCATGCTCAGACACTATGTTTTCTGAGGAGAACCCATTTGTGGCAGCCTTCAGTTGTTCCAAACTGAACTCACCAAAACTAGGCCACAGTTTTCTCTCACCCTTCTCACCATTTTCTGCATCAAAGACAACATCTTTAAAGGAACCAAGAGTTCCCACACAAAGGGTGTGTGTGTGTGTGGTGAAAAAACAAAAACAAAAACAAAAACAAAGAACAACACAAACCTTGGTCAGAGGATTCAAGGACAGAAGGTTTGAGGTGGGAGTGGAACCAACAGAAAGAAAATTTAGAGCAACGAGCCCCCATGTAAATGAAAGAGCAAGAACAAGAACAAGAAGAAGATGCAGTTGAAGGTTGAATGGCTAATGAAGAATAATCACACAGTGGTCAATGGTCATTGTTGTGGGCTATATGATGACTCTTTGTGTTTGTTGTGTTATTTTGAACATAAATGGAAAGAGTTGGCAACTCAAAAGGATTCTACTAACTACTACTCTTATGTTGCTTCAACAACTCTTCATTTCATTCTATACCTCAATTGCTGTTGTAGTGTACACAACACAAATACAAGCTGTTAATTGTTATACTTTTTTTGTTTTCACCTTCTTCTTATGTCTCTCTCTATCCCTTTCTCTCAAACACCCTTTTCTTTCTTCACTGATTCAATTTGTAAAGGCCCTTTCCCAATCTTAGCTTTCTGGTTTCGGCTTTTTGCTTTTATGCTTTCTCATCATTTTGCTTCGCATTTAATAAAAGGAAATTTAAGAATACCTTTTCCTGTGAATTTGTTTGCATTATTGTAAATGAATATTTTTATATTTTAATAAAGATATGTTACTTATGTAACAATTCATACTTTAATTCATACAGCACCACGTTTATACAACAATTTAATATAAATGAATCCCATTTCATTCTAATGAGAATTAATTTGAAATTAACTCCAAAATTTTAATATTCAACCCACTGTTTAATTCATAACTATGTGTTTATAGAGACTTGATAATTTTTATGCCTCAAAAAATTTAATCTTCGACTTTTGGCTGAAAAATATTCCTAGTATAAACCAAAAAATTCATTTTATTAAGTTTAGAGTTTAGGTTTTAAGATTTATATTTAATATATAATAAAAAAATTAAACTAACATACAAATGAATTTAATTTAGATATATTATTAGAATAAAATAATTTTAGACAAATATTCTTATTTATCTTATTATTAAATTATATTAATTAAATAGGGTGACATAGCAAAGTAATTAAAGTTTATTAGATGTGTGTATAAACAATATATATAATTAAACTCCAAACAAATATGGTGTAGTGGGTATCTTATCATCACAAGTTCAATTATATAATTGAGCTAATTTAATAGTCCACTCAAACCAGTCATCCCACCACTTTTGAAGTTTTTTTTTTTTTATGCTTGAAGCCAGTTTTTATAATACTAATTCAATCACTTGCCATTAATTTTAAATTTCATAATCACTTATTACTGATCATTTTTTTTTAATTTAAAATTATTGAGTCAGGAAAGAAGAAGCATGCATTCGTTAAAAGTAGTGCATTTGCAAACTTAATTTTAAATATTGATTTCGGTTAAAATTAATGGCGAAGTAAAATCATTCATGTTTAAAAACTTTATTGCAAAAGAAAATTTATAATAAAATTTAATATAAATTTCTTATCACTGCAAAAGATGTAGGCGGTTGCAAATTTAATTTTAATGAATTTAATTTTGTAAAATTAAGTTTAGTTAAAAAAAAAAAAAAGCAAATCGATTTTAGAAGAGTGGTGTTTGGATAATTCTAAATAAACCCAGTTTTAGACGAATAAATACGTAAAGGATATATAAATTTATATTATTTTATTGAAAAGCTGCTAAGAGACTTGCAAGGTTAAAAATGTCAAAAATATTGTTGAATGAATGCAAAAAGGAAACCTCTAATGCAAAAGTAATAAGTTCTTACTTTTACCAAATTTATAAGTTGAAGAGAAGATCACTTTTATGAAAAAATTACCAATTAAACATCATAATAAATGCTCAAAATCATGTTTGAGTCACAGCCCAATATTTGTAGTTTACATAAAGTTTTCCAAACATGTCATATATTTTGTTCACTTCTTGTCAAATGCACTTTTAGTAGCAAATTTGATTTTGACTTTCTATAAAAAAAAGTAAGAAAAATAAAATAAAATCACGTTTGGAATTTTACTTGCAACCCTCCCCAAAACAGGCACTAAGGGAATTAAGGAGTACATCATGGAAAAGCTTCAAGAAGTGGAGATGAGGTTGGGTTCAAGAGTTTTCTAAAAAAAAATGCATAGATTTTTTTAAAAACAAAATGCATATAAAATGAAGGAATTTAAAAAATTTGGAGACCCCCTTAGGATACATAGTTCCACAATTAGAATGTATTCTATGACACTGAATTAGAAGACAATAAAATTTATTAATATTAGTATATAAATCGACTTTAATAAAAAAAAACAACTATAAAATAATTTTAAATTGTCATTTCATCACAAATTATTATTAATATCTTTAAAATAATTATTATAAAAAATAATAAATTTATCATATATAATTATAATTTATTTTTTATATAAATATGTTATTTACATCAATTTAAAAGTTGACTAGGATTAATTTAAATAATAAAATATTTATATCAATATTCAATATGTAACCTCATCATTAATTTTAGGATAAGATTATTTCAGTATAACTAATAGTTATCAATTTGAATTTTAAATATATAAAATTAGAAAAAAAATTATTATATTAATAATAATCTTATCTGATTTGAACAAAATCATCTCCTTTAAAATATCATGTAATTTCTATCCAACACATCCTCCTCTTTGATTTGAAGATCTTTACATATTTAATTGTGTGCCAAAGAAAATGATTCATATAAGCTAGAAGTGGGTAGGGTTAAAATCAGAATTTGTGAATAAAAATATTAATCATGGCAAGTGATATTCAAAGAAAGCAACACTTGATGACTTTTGAGAAAGGAATAAAAAACAAAAACAAATTTGAAAACATATTCCTAGTCAATGATGTAATATTAATAAAAATAAAACTGATTCTGTTCAATCGGTGGATATAATAAATTCTTTGTAGTTAAAAACTATATAGGGGTATGGTGGATGTGTCTCAAATCTTTAGACAAATCACACTTTAGAAGCAGACATGAAATTCAACCAAGTTTTTAACAAATTCAAAGTATCACTGCTCTGACCTTCACCATCCCTCCTTTAATTTCTCCATTTCATTGTTTATAATATTGCCACTTGCCTGTGATTATTAATTCTATTAATCCACTTCATTCTGCAATTCAATCTTGCCCTACTCTGTAACCAATTTTCTATTCATCACGTTACAATTCCTCTTTCTGTTTTTTAATGTTTCACAACGATTATGTTTGTCATTTGGGGAAATGCCCTGTATAGCAAACCATTATATATCAATCTCCATCCTTTGAGGTTATTAAATAACACTTTTTTTAATACTTTAGGATATTAAATAACACTTTTTTTAATACTTTAGGAGTAAATTTTTTCATAAATAATAATAAAAAATAAGAAAAAAAATAGAATAATGGTTTCTACAAGATAAAGTTAGTTTATATATAAATTAAAAAGTAATTTTTAAAAAAATTAAAAATTATTTTTTTTTATATTTTTTACAAATGTTTATAGAAACACGAGTAAATATATTTTTCATTATAGACAATTATATCTAAGTTGAGAAAAATTATTATGAACAACAAAATTCTTAATATCTAACTCAATTATATATTTAAAATTATTAATTAAATTAAAAAAAAATTTATGTCAATTGATCGACCATAATATTGTTATGTTTTGGAATTTAATTTTTATAGTTTGTTAGTGTAAATATTTTAAAAAGATAGTATGAATATATATTTATATAATTAATTAATTAGAAATTATATATAACTTTTTAAAATAATTATCATAAAATTCAATAATTTTACCGTACATCAAAATTTATTATTGATGATAATATAAAAAATCAAAATATTGTAATTAAAGTGTCATTTTTATCAAATAAGAAGATGAGAAGAAACTTTTTGATTAAAAATTTGTCCATAGAAAAAGAATCAAGTAAAGTTTTTATGTGTATCAAATATGAATGATAACCCTATTTCAAGAGTGGGGATATGTCTCCTAACTAATGAATAATGAGCATTGAAGGGTCAATTTGAAGAAGGCTATAGGATCATTTTGAAGCCTACGAAGCTATTCCATAGACGGAAATGTGACATGACACGGATATTGACCCAAGGCCAAATTATATTCTAAAATATAATTGTTTTTTATTATTAAAAACTACTTAAAAGTTCTAAATAAATATAATCTCTCTTTGTGTTTTTTTTTTATTTTATTTAAGTGCTCTTTTGAACACTTTAGTTTAAAATACATGTATGATTGTGATTTCTCAAGTTTCTTTTTAACAAATTAAGTTTTTTTACTTTTAAAATTAAGTAAATTTAGTCTTTCTATTAGTTTTATTTCACAAAAAGCTCTCAAATTGTTTTTTTATTCGAAACTCTACCAAATTGATTTGATCAATTAGTTCTAAATTATTATTTACTTGAAACTCGTCAATCAAAACATCAAATTTTACCCAAATAAAAATAACAACTCAAAATTTCCCTGTTTTAAATTCTAATCTCACATCCTACAAATATTTTCAAATTTTATTAACTTTTTCCTTGATTTATAATTTCTAAAAAATATCATAAAAATCCCAAATTTATCATAAAAATCTCTAAATATTTTAATAAAAAATAAGGGTTTCAAATAAAAATTATAAAAAATATTTTTCTTAAATATAAAAATAAAAAAATTAATTAACTAAAAAATTAAAACTAAAATTACATTTACCCCAAACTAAAAAAACAAAAAAACAAAAATGCAATGAAGCCTTAAAATTTTAAGTGTTGATATTCATCATTTGTTTATGTCGTGTCCGGCAGTGATGTACCCACGTGGTTGTCAAGAGAAAATTAAAAAAAAAAAACACATACAAACGTGTACCAAAAGTGTCATCGATGTGTCATATCCTACACGTGTCCAACATAACACTAAAACATAATATCCATGCATAATAGCTTGCACCATAGCCATTGTCGTTGCTAGTTGCTAGCATAAGTGATATGTGAGTGAAGTCTCTTTCGTCCATAAGAAACATTGCCTTTTGCTTTCATTTTTACTTTTCACTTTCTTATTTTTAAGTAATCATGTTATAGATAATTTGATTTTGAAAAATTAAATTACTAAAATCAAACATAAGTTAAATGTCCTAAAAAGGCATAAAATATGGTGTAAAATTAGAAATTGGTAAATATTAGGTTGATTTAACTCTTCTAAAATAAAATATTAAATTTTAATAGATAAAATATAATTATAATTATTAGATAAAAAATATTTAAAATTATAATAAAATAACATGTACATGTTTACATATTAATTTTACGTTGAAGAATTGATTATAAGTTTAAAATTAATTTAGATGGAAGTAATTTTAGGTAACTTTTGTGTAACAAGATAGAATATAAAACGATCAAATTATAAATCACCATATTAATTTTTATAATACTTATATTAAAAATCATACCAATTATACTTTCATAAAAATATTTTATATTATTCAACTAGAAATTTATTATTAAATTACTTTTATAAAATAAAAACATTAAAACATAAATGAAAATACTTAAAAATGAAGCAATTTAATGAAAAATAATTATAAAAGAAGCCGGAAGACATTGAAGCATGAAGTGAAGGTAGAGTTTGATATTGTTGAGTTAGAAAGAGATGTTTGTAAAAGAAATAGCATGAATGAGAAAAGTGTGTTGAGAAGAGAGAAAAGAGAGAATGAAGAGCGCATGGGAGGAAGAGAAATGAATGAAGGGGTAGTGTGATAATGGATACCACCTAGGTGGGGATCAACAGGACCCTCGTACAGGGAAAGGGGCAGCACGTAAAGGTGAGAAAGTGGTGCATTAGAGAGATTTTATAGACATGCCTCAATCATGCTCTTGCATCACTCACCTATCATGCCTCTCTGTCTTGTGTTATTCTTTGTCTCCCATCATCACTGTGCCCCCTTCACTACCTTTTTCCAGCTTAAATTGCGCAACCGCCACCCTTTTCTTCCATATATCTTTATAATATCCTATACTATTCTACACCCTTCATTTGCTTTTCTGTAAACCCTACTTGCACCATCACCACCTTGCTTTGCTTAGCTGTAACTACTATGCCCATCCTTCAACTTTTTAATACCAACCATACAAGAAGCTACACAAAATCGTATCATTTTCTTCCATTTTCATCCAAGTTTTTTTTTATTAAATAAATGAGAAAGACAACAAACAACCAACCTCCAACACATTTTTCAATACATTCTTTTAACTCATTTTTTTATTAGTTAAAATTTATCTAAAATTATAATTTTTTGTGTAACTTATTATTCAATGAATTTATAGTTTTCAATAAATTTTAAATAATGATTTTGTTCTCTTTGATTTTGAATATTAAAAATTGAAATCTCACTTGTTAAGAAAATTAATTAATATTATTTAATTTTACTAATCTTTTTTAGAAAATATTTTTTTAATTGTTCGTCGTTGAAACTTAATATAAGAATAAAAAGGAAACTATTGAAAATAGAATTTCAAATAAATGAAAAATATTTTAGGAATGATTTAATTAAATAGAATAAAATTAGTTAAATTTTGTTTATATTTGAAACTAATATATATAATTTTTGTTTAAATATGTTTTTGATCTCTTAAATTTGGATCAATTTTTTTTTTGTTCACTAAATTTGAAATTGTTTTTTTGTAGTCCCAACATTTTAAAAAGTAGTTGATTTTAGTCTCTTGTCTTACATGATAAGTGAAATATAAGTCATCATTTGATATGTGTATAGTCAAAAAAAAAAAATATTCAATTTTTTACTATATACATAACAAAGGATGACTTATGCTATGTCTACCACATAAGATAATGGATTAAAACTAGTTATTTTTGAAATGTAGAACTAAAAAAATAATTTTAAATTTAGAGAATGGAAAATAAAATTAACTTAAATTTAAGAAAGAAAAATATATTTAAGCGATTTTTAATATATATATATATATATGAAACGTTTAGGAGTATATATTAGAAGAGTGTGTGAGGGAATAGGTTGATATCACTTTTCTAAATAAATTGAATACGAAAGTCGAAAACCTTATCTGATTTGCATGGATCTCATCTCATGGAAGCTAAATTATGTATAGAAAGTAGACACATCTCCCTTTTTAATATTCACTATCAATCTTAGTTTTTTGTTTAGACTAAGCACGCACGCGACTTTCTCCTTTAAAAACGAGTTCACTTTTGTTGTTTAAAAACCACTTTCTCGTTGAATTTATTTATGTGAATGAGTAGTTTTTAGATTTATAAAACTTGTACTCACCGTTGTCCAAAGATATTAAAAGGACTAACATAATGAGTTTCATAAATTTGTAAGCTTACTTGTACGCATAACATAACTAACAACTAAACCACAAGTGGGAGATATTTCAAGGGACTACCGGCCTTCCCTTAAAGAAAATGTTTTATGTTTTCATTAATAATTACAAAAATATCAACATTTTTTATTTTATATATTTTTATATGAAAATTGGTGGAAATAGCACTTTATTATTTTTATCATTTTCTATAAATTTTTTTTGAAAATAAAATAAAAATAAATGACATTTATATAATTATTAACAAAAGAAAAAAGAAAAAAGCATTTTCTTAACAAACCACCGTAAATTTTCTATTAGCTTTATTTTTATATGAATAAATAATAAGTATAAATATGTTTTTTTCTCTTTAAAAAAAATTATTTTAGTTTTCATCTTAAAAAAAATAAATTATTATTTTTTATCCTTATTGTTGCGTGACACTCATTAGCTACTTATGTATTTAATGAAATGTAAAATGACAATTTAATGTATACACTCATAAGTGTATACAGTCTCACATCAACCCGCGAGACGTCTATAACATTTTCCAGATTCTTAAAATGAATATTATAAATATATTTTAAAACGAATGTTAGAGATAAAAATAATAATTACGAATTTTGGAAATAAAAATAAAATAAAAATATTTTTACAATAATCATAACAAAAATTCACTTATGACTAACAACAAAAAAATTTTAAATTCTATAAGATTGAGAAACAAAGAAAATTCTTTCAGAACTAAAATTTTATAACGATTAAAACCATATATAAATTTATGATATATTATTATCTAATCACAATTTATAATATATCATAAATTTACTAATTTTTATAATAATGATCATAAAAGCTATAAAAAATGATTTATGATTTGGTTCACATGGTAAAGATTTTTACAATCCATTCCTATGAAACACTTGATATTGTGGTGTGTATTCTCCAAAACGGGAAAAAAGTTAAAAAGTTTATATTCCCAAATGTACAGGCATCGTTTTGACCAATTGGGATGGGAAAACAAGATATCTTATGCATATCCTAATGTTGCATATATGAACAAATAATGATGTCACCTTTGGAAGGTCCTTAGAGGTAGTTTTCATTATTAGGCAACAAAGAACGAAATCCAAGAGTAATGTTGGTTGTGATAAATGAGGCTATATACAATATAAGCATGGCCACAAGCATACACCAACACTTGACACTTGCTGTATTGACAATAATGTTGAGAAACAGGATTAGACCAAAGGAAAGGAAAGGGCCACAAAACGCGTTAACCGGTGAAGAGGGGTGACCCATGTGTCAAGTTGATGACGCACGTGACATGCTGCATCAGCAATGAGGTTATGTTATGAAGGGATAACTATTTGAATATGAGGGTCCTAAAACATCTAAATTGGGTTTGTAGACGAGGGACAGGGAATGAGACAATCGACATAAAGCTTCGTTATGCGTTATAAAGCACATGCACGGTCAATACATCATGTGCTTGCTCATGTCACTTGTCACCATTTCAAATTTTTAGAACAGGTCACGCCTCTATTGCCTTTTATTACCACCAAACTAATCATTTCACACATAATTTGCGCATTTCATTTCACATCTAAGATGTCTCATTCTACATCTTATATGTGATTTTAAATCCGTGTTTAGTTACACACTCTCATTATGACTTTTTTTCCCTTGCAGGTGTAATTCTTTACATTTAACCAAATACTATTGCGTGTTTAATGTAAGTAATAGTTACTTTTGCGCTGAGTTTAATGTAATTTTACACTAAACATAAATTTCAAACAGAAAACCAAACAGACACTAATAATTATAACTTCCATGTTTTGTAACCAAATTGATGTAATACTTATATTCTTTGATGAGTTTTCACAGATGGACTAAAACTATTAGTTATAGTTATAATTCACATTTCAAACGTATTTTGTACTTCTCAACGAGTTTTTAAGCATGATAAATTAGCCCTCCAATAAACACTAATTAACTCAATCCTACATACCCATTTCCATTTTCAACAAGGAAAAGGCCAACACTTGACCCATTGCATTTTACTTTACCTAGGGAAAGCTGGTCTAGGAATTAGAATTTTCCCTTCCATTTAGATAACATAGCCTATTACATGGGGCTGATCATTGGTTGGTTACCATGTGAATGCAAAGAGAATTAACAACTAAAAGAGACTGTACAGCATTATGCATATATGGGATCAATGATGTAAGCAAGAGGGAATGGAAATTTTCTATGGCACATGCTGATGGTGTAGATAATTTAACCATGACATGGGATCTGAGCTGCAAAATGTTGAAATGCACAACCCAGTTTCAATTTCACCAGTACAAATCAGGCAACTAATTTGAATTAACAAGTGAATGTTCAGACAACAGATCCTTCAAATTGAAGGTTGCAGCTTTCCATCAGCAATCTTGCAGTGGATCCAATTTGTACACAGCAGGGGCTCCTATATCTATGCACCATTCATGGCAGAGTCTGGATGGTGTGTATTGCCATCATCCATGATCTTGCCATTCACTTGAGTTCTCTGTCTCTGAGCACATGATAACCACCATGTTATGTCCAAATCAAAGACAATGACATCACATAAGAGGAACAAGGGAAAGGACAAGTATATTCAAAGTACCCAATCTGCAGGGTCTCCAGAATTCCCATTCAATAGCTTGTGATTCTCCTCTTTGGTCCTGCTGTCTTTGTCTTTGGTGCTCAAAGGTAGCAATGTTGCAGCTGCAATTGACCTGTCTGGTAATTCTGCAGAATTAACTACGTCAGAACAACAGCAAATAGCAACAAAGTAAAAAAAGACAATGAGGAATGCTGTCAAGACTCTCACATATACTTTCTCTGACTAAAATTTGTTAGAAATTACAAATTTTCAGAGGACCTACCAATAAATAAGGAGAGAGACTTATTAAATAAGACCAAGTCTCACCAAAATTTATAGTTTTTAATAAATTTCAGCTAATAATTGGGAGTCTCAAAAAAAATATATCTGAGAGAGTCTCGCTAACATTTCTCAAAAGACAATAGCTATGTAATTATGTACAAGAGACTAATGTCCTAACCTTGCAATTTCTTGTCAATAAAAAATACCACCAAATTAACAGTGTACCTGCCAGCCATGGAAGCAAAAGATTAACTCAAATGGGACATACATAGGCCACAGTCTTCACATGACAAAGCAAAAAATGTTCCTTACCATGCAACAACTACGTCAACCGTGTAATGTTTGCGAGATGCTACTATCAAAAAACTCTGAACCACAGCAAGCAACCAAGCTAGCTGCTTTATTGACCTAGTGGTTCATCAATATCAATAGTTACAACAAATCAGAAATTAAATTTGAGCATTACAAAACATTTGATAGGAAAAAAAAGATGGAAGGCATTTATAAGCTAATTTTACCTTCGAGTGCCATATTTCTGATAGGTGAGCACAAAAACAAGAGTAAAGATCATATGTGATGAGAATATCAAATCACCGCATCCATATACCACGCCATGCGGAACTGCAAAATAACAATTGAAATGAGTGCCAAAACAAACACAAAGGCATCAAATATAAATAACTCCAAATCAATCATGTATACTAACAATTAATTAAGAGCACTTCAAGGACACTATCTGGACGGGGCAATGTTGCGAGTTTAGATCCCTGCAGGATACATTAAGTAGATCTAAAATCATAAAAATCTAAAAATAAAATAAAAGATCATGCATGTTTACACAATTACACTGATAAAGAGAAGTAATACTTAAACAAAGCATGTGACATGTTTTATAAGCACATAGTCTCAAACAATTATACCTCACGGCAATGGTAGTTTGGACCAGGAAGTTGTGTGGAATAAAATGTGATTATGCGAAGAAATTGAGAAGCCTGCAGTACACAAATACACGATGGCCAGATGAAGTGAGAAGTCATATATACAGAATAGGTACTTAACTACTCTATAATGAAATTTTTATATGGCAAGAAATATATGGTGCTACTGCTGGCCATATAAGAGGAACAAAAAGCAAAGCATGACAACATCACATAATAATCAACATTACTCGTGAGTATTAAAGCCTGCATTTTATACTGCCGGCTCATCCTAATTCATCAATCTATCACCCTAAGAACTCATCTATTCAATTAGGATTCCCAAAAGATTAAACAACAATTCAATAAATATGAGGTAATGTGATCAACACTTACAACTAAGAATGCTAGAACCCTGCACCATATTAGAACTGTGTAGATCTTTCTGCTCTTCAATATGAAAGGATGAAATGTCCACTGCAAAATCACATCAAAGAATTATATAAACTTCAGGGAAAAAAGTTATACTTGTTGAAATTAGAAGTGAGAAATGCACAAAACATAAGCCATACTGGCCAAAAGGGATTTTTGAAAAAGAAAAATAAGCCACTGAAATAGGGACAATGTAGTACTATAAACATAAAATCTAGCAGAAGCAGAAAATATCAAGCAAAGATTTAAAGGAATAAAGCCACAAGAGTAAAATAATCCTTCACCAAAATCAATATTAAACCTCTAAAAAGAAACTTCAAACCACAAAATAAGAAATAATATTTGCTTTTATTTTATTTGTGATTCTTTTATTTTCCAACAAGTCATTCTCAACAGTCAGTACAAACACCTCATGTGTAACTTTTCAGGCCTCACAAAGCCACAATGAAAACAATATATGTAAGAGGCTTGCTTAACAGTTTAGTATTCTGCCTTCAAGGAAACACCAGAGGGTGGCAGTATAGCACAAACATTCACCATCAAGCCATATTTACCTTGAGAATTATCACACCAAAAAATTAAAAAAGTTCATAATAGAATATAGAATTGTCTTTATGAATTATGCTGCCATAGGTAGGTAAAATATAACCTATCACAAGAGCCACCTACCAGATATTAAAAAAGGTGGGCATAAAAAGTTAAATGCTGACACAACACAGTCATACAGTTATTAATATATGAAAACTGAAACAGAGAGGGAAAGGGGGATTCTTACCAAGACAAAGGATAGAAAGATAATGGTAAACAGTGTTTCGCTTATGTAAGCTTTGTCTTGCCCAAGCTCCTGTAACATCACCAAAATTAAAGATTACAAGGGCATTCTTATCATTCTATGTACTAGCAGTAGAGAGAGAGAAAGAAGGGAATGACAATTACAAACCGGAAGAAGGAAGAATCCAACATCTTGTAGAGTAGGGGCAGGCCTATGTAAATAATGAACTCCTCGGGCTGCCAAACCATGTATATACTGTAGAGAAACAGTTAAAATTCAGACATCAAAAATTGAAACAAATAGTATGTCAGGTAACCAAGCAAACCAATGTACTATACTGTTACACTTTATGCATACATAACACAGACAAGAATAGAAACACACAAACATATACTTCACAAAAATTGGCCATTGTTATTTCTTTTGGTCCTCAATATCTTCCCCTCAACAACTAGCTGCAAACTATTAAATATTTCCAATAAAGGAAATGAAGCACTTGTTCATCTTCCCAGAACACAGTTTCACAAAGAACTGAGGGTAAATTTGTTTTTGAGATTGAACAAAATAATTCATCATTCAAAGTAAATCACCATAGTTGCAGAATACGACAAAAGATGCTTGAAGCAGTTACAAGTTCCCTGAATTCCCTCATTAAAACACTGAGCCATCAACCAACTCTGAAACTTGGTAATCGCTGACAAGACAAGGCTCAGTGATCATACCAAGTGATAGTATTATAAACCTCATTCATAACCAGAAACAAATAAAATAAAATAAAATAAAACAAAAGCAAGAAATTGTACCACTAACCACACCAACAAGCAACATGAACAAGAAAAACTGAACTCTTTGAAGCATACAAGTAAAGTTCCAAGTTCCAAAAACCATAAAACTCTGAGAAATTTTCTTCTCCTCATCAAAAGAAAACAAAAGGAACTTTCTACATAAAAGGGAAGCCAGAACTTGAGCAACCATAACCACACTCGACCATTGCACGAGGTTGATCAAAATAGGAAAAAAAAACCTGAAAAACAAGACCAGCGAGAAGGTACTTCCAATTCTCAGCAAGGAGGTTGATCTCTGTAGTTGTCTCTGAACAAATTCTCTTCCATAGCTACAGAAACACACCAAACACAATACAAATATTAACACAAGCAAAACAAAAAAAAAAAGAACAATACCAATAAGGGGGGAAAATAAGCAACCTTTGAAGCCTCGCGACCAATGTAAAACGACATGTTATTGTCTCTGTTGTTGTCGTTGATGGGGTATGCGCGCAAGGAGCAGTTCCATATTACTTCATAACCACAGTGATGATAAAGTCAACATTAATTGGGCAATATGTGAGAAACCCAGATAGAATTAATCCCTTTTTGCAGTTTCCCACTACGCAAAACCGAAACTTTGGGCAAAAAATGGAACACCCAGAAAGAGAGACTCAACTGGGTATTCGAATCCAAATCGGGAAGGGAAAAAGATCGGAGTTTTGGGGTTGATCAAAAACAGAAGCGTTGCCCAGATGAGAGGGATGATGATCAGAAGAAAACAGAATGAATGGGAAAATGGTTTTGGAGGCGCAATGGTCAAAAGGGGTTTTCCTCTCTCTCTCTCTCTCTCTCTAGTTTCTCTCTCTGATTCTTCTTCTCTTTCTCGCAGTGTTTTTCTGACTGCTATGCACGCGAGATGAACACGGCGAGACAGTTGAGAAGAGAGTAGAAAATTATAAAGAGTGCCCCTATTTTTTATATTTCCAATCCATAATATTTTTATCTTTTTTTTATTTACACAAAATAAATAGTTTGTAATTCAATCAGTATCATCGTTAGTATAATTTTTAAGGTAACTAGGATAAAAAGCGATATTTCCTACCTCTATGTATTTTTTAAAATTAAAAGAGATATTAATAATAATTGGCGTAGTTAAAAAGATAAAAATAAAATAATATATAAAAAGTAGTTGTATATAAAAAAAATAAAGATACAAATATATATATATATATCAAAATTTTTTTATTCACTTTATATATTATTATAAAAAATAATTGTTATAAAATTTAATAAATTTATCATATATATATAATAACTTTATATATGATTAATACATAACTTATTTTACAATTTTACTGCTCCTACATTTGTAACTCTCTACCCTATATATTTCTATTCAGACTCCCAACTTCCTCCTCTCCATGATATGTTTTTTAAAGCCTCTCTATGATATTTAATTGTTTCGTCTCCACTTTTTTATAAAAAAAATATTCTAAATATAAATTATTTCACTATTTTTTAATTATTTTAATTTTCAACTTCTCAGGTCAGTTACATGAATAAAAAAATCATATTAACTACTACTTATACCATAAATGTAATTTCACAAAATAAAAAAAAACACATATATTTTCGTTAGTAATAATAATAATAATAGAATTATTTATAATTTTCTAAAAAATTATGTTAACCAATTTGTTACATAGTTATATAATCATAAATTATATATGAAAAATTTATTAACTTTAAAATTATATAAAATATTTTTATTAATTAATAAATAAAAATATTTACATAGATTGTACCTAGTTGTATCATTTTATTTATCATTTAAGATAGTACACATATTTTAAGAAAATAAGTAACTGTACCAATTTATAAAATAATTTTATCTTACTAAAATTTATTTATCAACTACATTCTATATTTACAATTATGCATTAGTGTATTTATCATTTGAGAATATTATTAGAAAAATAATTAACACTTTCTTGATATTTTAAATTGACAAATAATTAGATATAAAAAGAAGAAATATAAGATATATTTAATATATAATTTGTAGAAAATAAACTAGGATGTATTAACTGTTTTAATAATAAACTAAAAAAGAAAGTGAAAAGAGAAAATGAGAAAGATTGGCGCTTACTACTTTTCCTTGAAGGCAACGGTTTCTCTCTCCTGCTGAGGCTGTTACGAGGAAAATGAGTGAATGAGGCCAAAACCAGAAAACAAATAGAATCTTCTAGCTTTTGAAATAATCAGCACCGTTGGCTAATCAAATTAAAATCAAATCCTTCTTATTATTATTTTATTTGAAAATTTGTAGTAATAGCGACACCATTACGATATGATTCGGTGAGATTTGACTTGAGACAAGAAGAGCCAATAAGGCTATGATGAACCCCGTCTTGGGGCTGCAACTTTGTGTTTGCTTCTAAGGCTCCGTTTGGTACACCAAAAACAAGGAAAATAACATAATAAATGATTTTGTTGTCTCTAAATAGCAACCCAAATGCAAAATGACTTTCCTGAAAATACGAAATAAATAAATAAATAAATAGATACACTGTAACAAGATTATATAATTGTTTTTTACCTCTTCCTTTTCTTCTCCCTAATATTGCATACACATTTCCACTCTTTATCATTTCTTTCTTCCTCTTTGTCTCTCTTCCGCCACTACCCGCCCAACCCCGCCGCCACCGCAACTCCCACATCATAGTTTTCAATATCTCACATTGTCAAACAAAATACACACTTTTCTTTATATATAATCGATTAAAAAATTACATAATCGATTATATATATAATTGATTGAAATTAGTTATGTAATTTTTAATTATATATTTAATATATTTAGAATAATTGATTCTCTATATATTCAATCACAAAAAAATTTATTATTTAAGAGAATTTTTATTTAATATCGAGTTTTTTTTCTATTTTAAATCAAACAATTTTATAGTATTTTTCTTTTATACCAAATAATATTATTTTTACTATATTTCTTACCTATTTTTCTCTTCATTAATTCTTTCCACTGTTTTTCGTTATCTCTACTAAATATAGCGTAAATGATTTTCTCAAATAATATTTAAATAAAATAAGGGTAATATTATATCTTTCTATAAAATTATTTTCTTATTTTATAAAATATTAAATATAAAAATAAGTATATTCAATATCTTACAAATATTAATATATTTAATATTTACCGTATAAAGAAATAAAAGGATTAATAAAAGATATAAGAAAATTTAGAATGATTCATAATATAAACATAACAATGTCTTTTACTTTATATTTTTTTTTACATTTTTAGAATTTTTATCTATTTCTTTAATATTTTTTGGTAGAGTTTAGCTGTCATATATTTTTTGTATACAGATTTTATATTGTTAATTAATTAAAAAATATTTTTATATATTTTTAAAATAATTATTATAAAATTAACAAAATTATTATATATAATAAGTTATAATTAGATGATAGTATATTCTAATTAAAATTTTACTGTTATTATATATCTTATCTCTACATAAATATTAAGTATTCAAAAATAAATATTGTGGATATTACAAATTTCCTTATATAAGTAGATGTATTGAATTTGAGTCTAAATAAAATTAATTAGTTGACATAAATATTTGAAAAATACTAATTATTTTTACAAGTTTTTCGAAATCCTAACCCAGCTATAATCTCTAAATTAGTTTATGTGACTAAGTGTAGGAAGATCATCCTATTGTATTAAAAAGGTCCTGGATGTATTTGGGGGTGGAGAAAAGAGTTTTTGTGGTGTTTTGGGAAGCTTTATAGAGTAAGGTTGTGATTCTTGCCATAGTTGTTCAAAACAAGAATCTTAGGTGTCTAGGGATTCAATGAAGATGATCTAGAGTTACCTTTTCTAGCAAAATATGGTTGGGCCTCAATCTATCACCAAGCCAATCAACCATGGACTTGTGTATAACACAATCATGGAAATTATGAGTGCTTAGGTAAATCAACTGAGAACTTATCTATAACATAATCCTAGAAGTTACAAGTTCTTAGACTAAGTAACTTGAGAGCAAGTACATTTATAGAAGACTTGTCCATATCATTAACTAATGTTTTTATTAAAGAATAAAATATTTTATTTAAGAAGTTAGAGTTTAATTTATATGAACTATTAATATAAAAAATTTACACCATTAACTAATAAAAATTATAAAAAGTATGATTCTTAAAATAATTATTATATATAATAATTTATTATTAAATGACAGTATAATTTTTTTATGCAGTCAGTACATGAATTATTTACTTAAAAAATTATTATATTAAAATATTAAATATTTTATTATTATCCTTAAAATACTTATTAACAAGAATTAGCAAGAAATTAAAAAATAAAAAGATTAGTGAGGTAAAGTTAGCCTAACAGAAAAAAAAAAAGAAGCAAGGATGAAAAAGAGAAACATAAACGACTCTGAATTTCGCAAATCCCAATGTGTCTCTCTCCCTCGTTTTGTTTGGGAATTTAAAATTTGAAAAGTGACAGGGGAAGAACGTGCAAGTTCTTTTACTCGAGGACGTGAAAATCGAAACAGAAGAGAACGATGTACAAAACACGACAGAGGAAGAGAAGGAGGTAACACGTGGCGAAACATGGAAAAGGGAATCCAAAGAATCTATCAACCGAAATGAATAAGCGCGGTAACGGTAGCGAGTGGGAAGAGAGGAGCATGTCTGTCACTCCAGAATTTCAAATGTACTTTTACTATAATATTCCTATTATACCCAGTTTTTAATTGGGAAAATAATAAATTACCCCATTTTACACTGTGTAAAAGGAATGAAAAAAATAGAAAAATAAATATTGTGCTTATACATCTAGATATATTCTTAAATAATACTTATACTTTCTCTAATTTAAAAAAAATATATGTATTTATAAGACAGGTGAATAAAAGAAAATAGAATAAAAAAATAAAAAATAAAGTAAGATAATTTTTTTTATACCAATATTATTGCAAAATATTTCTCATTGAAAAATCATATTTAGTCTTTTTTTTTGTCACATTTATTTTTAGTCTTTTTTTCAATTATATTTTTTTATTTACAAGACTAACTCAAACTCAACTTTGTTTAAAATATTCGAACTAATACTAAAATATTTTTATTTTTAGATTCATAATCTATATAATTATGCTGTAGTTTGAAAAGAGTATTGGACAAAACGTTGTCGTTTGAGTGGCATTATGAATTGTCGTAAGGGAGGACACCATCCAACCTGTTGCAAGGTCATGCCAAGAAAGCACTATCCCTTGCATCTCCACGAAGTTTCATTGTCCAATAACTTATGATTTCTTTTCAAGTTTTATAATACAAGAAGCATCTCAAGCCAAAGATACACCAGTATAAGATGGGTGAATTTTAACAGCATAATTAAAATAATCTTAATTATTCAAATTAATTTCTTTCATCTTTTACCTTTTCATTAAATATTGACAGGTTTACTTGGATGGTTGGGGCCAACCTTTGGCCTCCTAACATTTTTACTACATTTTAAAATTTTTAATATGTATAATATTTTAATTTTAATATTATTATACTGAAGTGTTATTTATTTTTTATATTTTTGACAAAATATTTTATTCTCTTTTCATAATATTTGTGGCAAAAATAATAACATTATTTCCTTTTATAAAACAAATATATTATTAGAAAATAAGATATAAGAGATTGACAACACTAATAATTTTTTCATAATATTTTCAAATCAATAAAATATAATTAGAAGTTTAAAAAAAATTATTAAAAAAATTGATTTGCAAAATTTTAGTCGTTGAAAGAGTATAAAGAAGGTAAGTTATAATCATTTTCTTTTTTATATTATTATTATTATTATTATTATTATTATTATTATTATTATTATTATTATTATTATTATTATTATTATTATTATTATTCCTACAAAATTTAAGCATTTTTTGTTATAACTTTGGTAAAAATATGACTATTTTCTTAAATTTATTGAAATTTTCATATATTTTTTTCATATTGTTTTGTAAAAAATTTAATATTTCTTGTAATTTTTTCACAATTTTTTTCATCTTTTTACCCAATAGCATACAAGAGTGTAATAGTCATAAAAAAAATATTTTGACCCATCCAATTATTTTTTTTCAAGCTCTAACACTAGACATGATAGTGGGTAGGATTTAGGTAAGGTACTATAATTTTCACACCTATACCTATGATTGAAAAATACTTGTACTTGGCCTCTTACTTGCATGGATAACAACTTTAATCCCCACCTTGTACCTATTGGATACTTGCATACCCATATTCGCACTCAATGTCCACATTTACTTAAGTGTAAAATCAACAAATCAATAAAAATATTAATTAGAAGTTTATACATCTGAATTGAAAAATCATTCTTAAATCATCCAAATATAATCGTACAACATTATTGTTGGGTCAAAGGACAAAATCCCTAAGTATTAAGTTAATTACAAACAAATGAAGGATTAATTTGTATTAATAAAAAGAAACAAATATTTTAGAATAAAAGACGATGCAAGTATTTTTCATAAAACGTGATCATCTTACCAGACAAAGCTACACACAACATTTTGAACTTATATTTGTCTATTAAATAATATATCATCTTATCACTTTATAAGTATAAAGAGCACATATAGTCCAAAGACTTGAACAAAAATATATCAAGGAAGATTTACTAAAGTCAAAGTGAAGTAGCACATTGTCATCTTAAAAAGTGTGCCCATCTACTCTACAAAGTACAAGAAAGTATCTTTCTGAACATGAAGTAAGTTTGTCCCCAATATATATGACAACAATATAAGAAAAGTAAGATAATCAATGTGATTTATCTTATCTATGTGAGTAAGTGGTAAAATCCAATTAATGTAGCATTAAATGTCCCAACATTTACTTATGACTCTATTGAAAATTTTATAGACAAGTTAAACACTAAGGATCCTCTAACCTTAAAAATTGGAGAGCCTAGTCATAAGAATAATTGGGAAGTCTAAGAAGATGCTTAAGAAACTTAAGATCTAAATGGAAGACTCTAACCACTTAGATGAAAGCTCTAGCGGATCAATAAATGATGAGGTGTCTCTCATGTCAAAGAAATTCAAAAAAATGCTAAAAAGAAAGGTATGAACAATAGTAGCAACAACTTAGAGGATGATGAGAGAGTTAACATATGTCTCATGATAGATCGATTTGTTAGTGATCATCTTATTAGAATCTAATTTCAAGAACTAGTTTATCTAATAGTTTATAAATAAAGATTTAAATTATAAACTCATTAGAAATTATAATTAAAAAAAAGTGAAAAACACTAGTATCATTAATTATTAAGTAAAGAGAATGAGTTAAATAAATAAGTTATTATTGAATATTGTAAATGAAACCTTGAAATTTGATCATATAGTAATGGAATTGATTTATTTGACTATTTTGATAAAGTAAACGAAGAACTTGCTTAAACATGTGATATTGAGATTGAATTGTTCATTATGGTTGGAGACATAATCTGAAATGTGAATTGAATTTTTTATGCCATATGATGTGAAATATTAAAATAAAATGGTGATGACGAACCTGAAGTTTCTTATAATTTCGACCATAAAGCTAAAAGAAGAAATGAAAGTTTAATGTTGATTAATGATGAGATTGAGTCCAATATGAGATATTGAATTATTAGTGTTGAAGATATTGTAAATATCTAATAAGATATGGTAGGTAACTCAATAAGAGGTTATAAATATCTAAATATTTTATTAAATTAAATGGTTATAAATATTTAAATATCTCATTAGGAGATCGTGAATATCACATATTATCTAGTTATCTTTTAATTTGTTATTAGTTATAATATCTTTAGGTAGTTGACATTTACCCTATAAAGAGGAAGATTAGAAATTGTATTATTCAATTCAATCAATACACAATTTCTTTTACTTCCAATTTGGTATCAGAGCTCTAGATCTTGGGAGCTTTGTTTTCGCTGCCTCACTTCAGTGAACTGCTACCCTTTGACGAGACTCACGTCAATATGAAACTAGTCAAAATCTTCTTTATTGTTCCCAACTATCAGTGATAATGGCAGAAGACAAAGTCATTACCTTGGGACCTAATGAACTTCCAAATTTGATGAGTTCTTTTCACCTTAACGACTGCAATTATCTACAATGGGCACAATATATTCATACTACTCTTAAAGGACGCAAGAAGTTGAGTCATATTGAAGGAAATGGTCCACCTAGAGATGACCCAAAGTTTGAAGCATGGGATGATGAGGACTCTCTCATTATGACATGGCTATGGAACTCTATGACTCTAGAAATAAGCCGGAATTACATGTTCTATTCCTCTATACGTGAGATATGGAAGAATCTCATTGAGACATATTCAATGAAAAATGACTCTACTACTTGCTATGATATTGAAAGCAAAATCTTCAACTCTAGACAAGGAACCCTCTCTATAATAAAGTACTACGTGACTTTGAATGGGTTATAGATCAAATTGGACTAGTACCAAGGATTGAAGATGTGCAAAGTTGATTCTATTGCATACATTGAGCTCATTGAAAGGGGAAGAATCTTTAAGTTCCTTCATGACTTGAATTTTGAATACGATCCTATTCAGGTTCAGATTCTAGGTAAGGAGAAGCTTCCCTCTTTGTCTGAGATATTTTTTATTGTGCAGAGTGAAGAGACCTGACGATCAGTCATGCTTGATAAAGGAAACTCCAACATAGGATCCTCAATGGTGATAGGAAAAGGTCCCACAAAAAGATCAACCTCCAAAGGAAAAAGAGTAATCGTGGAGAATATTGTACGCATTGCAAACGACTAAGACATACCAAGGATACCTGGTAAAGCTTTATGGAAAGGAGAAAGTTCTTGAACAAATCGGTGGAAATAAAGGCTCAACTCAAATGTGGGTGAATCAAACAATCTCTGATAAGGAGAATGTAGTTGAACATTCTTCTACCTTGCAACTTGACCAGGATATTCAAGTCTTTAGTAGGGAGGAGATGAACCACCTTCGAGCCCTCCTAAACTCAACAAGTAAGCCTCTTGGCTCATGTGGTTTGACCATGAAAGGTAAGAGTTTCTTCAATATTTCTGGTTCAGTTCCACAAAGCATATGAATCCTTGATTATGGGGCAACAGATCATATGACTGCGTTTCCTTTATATTTTACATCATACCTTAAAGTATCCAAAAAGCAACTCATTACTGTTGTTAATGGAGATCGTGTTCCTATTGTCGGATCTAGCAACGTCCAACTTCACTCCTTTTTTTATCCCTACACAATGTTTTTCATGTTCCAGAACTAGCTAACAACCTTATCTCCATTCATAGACTTATATAAGATTGGAACTGTGCAGTGATATTTTTTTCGTTCTCATTATGTTATTCATGAACTTACAATAGGGAGGATGATTGGAATTGCTAAAAAGCAGGGTGGGTTATACTACTTACAACATACAAAGATAGGTAACAATACTAATAAGAAAGAATTGTCTTCCAGCCAACGAGCAACCTTAGAAACTTAGGCAGCTTCTCAAATTTGACTTTACCATAAACGACTTGGACATCCACCATTTTGGTTAATTAAGACAATGTTTCCATATTTATTTACAAAAGAGTCTGTCGAGTCCTTTAAAAGTGATGTTTTCCAGTTTTGAAAGCACCATCGTGCAACATTTTCTCCTAGTAATAATAAAAGTCTTGAACCTTTTGACCTCATTCATTCTGATATGCGAGGGCCAGCTAGTAACTCCATATCGGGGATTAAGTGGTTTCTATCATTTATTGATGATTGTACCATATGACATGGATATTTCTTATGAAACATAAATATGAGGTTTGTTAAATATTTGTTGATTTTTTCCATCTTGTCAAAAATCAATTTTTATTGAAAGACTATGGTCAAACAATGATATCGAATTTGTAAATCTTGAGTTCTCCAAGTTTAAAGATAATGGTGTGGTTAATGAATTGACGTGTGTGAATACTTCCCAACAAAATGAGGTTGCAAAAAGAAAAAACCGTCATCTCCTTGTGGTTGCTAGAGCCCTCCTCTTCCAAATGTCTATTCCTAATGTATATTGGGGAGAAACTATCTTAACTGCTACCTATCTCATCAACAGGTTACCCACTCAAGTCTTAAATAGTATTAGTCCAAATAAACATATGTTATCCTTTTTTCCTTCTTCTCCCCTAATGTTAAGCTTACCAAGTCATGTCTTTAGGTGTGTTTCCTTTATCCACTCTCATAATCCACATCGTGGAAAGTTAGATCCTAGAGTTGTCAAATGTGTTTTCATTGGTTATCCCTCAAATAAAAAGGGTTTTAAGTGTTATCATCATTTGAGTCGTCAGTTCTTTGTCTCAATGGATGTTACTTTTCATGAAACACAGTCATTCTTTGTTTGTCCTCCACTTCAAGGGGAGAGTTATCTAAAAGTTGAGCCTGTCATCGAGTCATTACCTTTTCCTACTCAGGATGTTCAAGTTCAAGTTCAAGAAGTCATGAAACCCGCTCAAGATGTTCAAGTTCAAGTTCAAGAAGTCACAGAACCCACTTTAGTCCCAAAGCAAGTCCAAATGTCTGAGTCAGATGTGAGTATTCCTAATAACTCCATTGAGGATGTTACTGATGACATGCCTATTGCTTTGAGGAAAGGAAAACAATCATGTGTCAAGTATCATATTTCTCAATTTGTGTGTACTGACCATCTCTCTAACCAAAATCAAACTTTTATTGTTATCATTGATGCAATCAAAACACCTACATCAGTACAGGTAGCTTTGAAAGATAAGAATTGGGTTCAAGTAATGAAAGAAGAGATGAAGGCATTAGAGAAAAACTCAACTTGGGAGATTGTTGATAGACCCAAAGACAAAAGAGTTGTATGCTGTAGATGCATATACATTGTAAAGAGTAAATCTGATAGGACCCTTGAGTAATACAAAGCAAGATTGGTTCCTAAAGGGTATACATAGACTTATAGAATAGATTATGAGGAAACATTTGCCCCTGTAGCAAAGATGAACATGGTAAGAGTTATTATTTCCTTAGCTTCCCACTTTGGCTGAAACTTGCAACAATTTGATGTTAAAAATTCCTTCCTTCATGGAGACCTAAAAGAAGAAGCCTACATGGAGATTTCCCAAGGATTCTATTCTCATAATGAAAAGAACACGATATGCAGACTCATAAAGGCATTGTATGGACTTAAACAAACTCCTCGAGCATGGTTTGGAAGATTTGCTCAAGTCATGATATCCCTAGGATATAGGCAGAGTCAAGGTGATCATACTCTCTTTATAAAATTTTCTCCTGATGGTAAACTCACCCTTCTCCTAGTCTATGTAGACAATATGATTGTTACAGGTGATGACGAGATTGAAAAACTAACTCTAAAAGAAAAGCTGGCAACACAATTTGAAATAAAGGAGTTAGGAAAGGTAAAATACTTCCTTGGGATTGAGGTTATATATTCCAAACAAGGTATCTATATTTCCTAAAGGAAGTATATACTCGATCTCCTCAAAGAAACAAGAAAATTGGGATGCAAGACCTTAGGGGTACTTATTGAGCAAAACCATAGGATTGAGTGTGAGGAAAGTCCAATCATAGAGAAGTCCTAATATCGAAGATTGGTGGGGAAATTGATCTACTTATCCCACACTAGGCTAGATATTGCCTATGTTGTTAGTGTGGTCAGCCAATTTATGCATGATCTTAGGGAAAGGCACCTTCAGGCAGTTGAAAGGATCCTTTAGTATTTGAAGGCAAGTCCAGAAAAAGGACTGTTGTTCAGAAAAGAAGGTACATTGTCCATGGAAATATATACAGATGCAAACTATGTAAGATCAGTTGTGGATAAAAGACCCACCTCTGGATATTGTATGTTTTTTTGGGGGAAAATCTAGTAACTTGGAGGAGCAAGAAGCAAAATGTGGTTGCTTGATCTAGTGCAGAAGCAGAATTTCGAGCCATGGCACAAGGTATACGTAACATCCTAAAATTTATTTTATTATTTTTAGAAGTTAATTACATTATTATTATTATTATTATCAATTTTATTTTAATAGAGGAGTTAATGATTTTATAAACTGATGAGGCTTTATCTAAATTATTTTCATTTATTAATTTAATTAATTGAATTAACGGGAGAGGCTGACGGGCGGGTCGGGGTTGACCTGACCCAGCTAGAATATTAGACAAGGGGTAATCAGTTTACCATAATTGGTGTTTTACGCGTCAGACAGCGAGACCTAGAGGAGAGAGAACGTCGACCTGCAAGGAAGAGGAGCTAGGGTGTTCAGACCGCCGTCCTAGAGTCGCATCAGATCATCACTATTCTTCGCATTTAAGGTACGGGGATATGTGTTTGATCATATATGAATGCGGGAGTGTACGGGTAGTGAGGGAAATCCCTAAGTCCCTCTAGGATCTAAATTCTCAATTTTGTTTGATTATGTTTTAAAAATATTTTAATCGGTAGAAAAGATTTGTCAATATGCTCTGTAGTCTGATTAACGTCTTGTCCTAATGTGATTTTTGTTGGGAAATTGTATGATTAATTGCCCTAATTACTTGATTCTTGTGTTCATGGTTGTTCATGTTCATGATTTGAGGCTCTTGTGTGCAATGATGAAAGTGGGTGAAATTCAATGGTGTTTTATGTATGTTTCTATGCTTTCTGATAAATGATTTATAATAATGATGGTTAAATTAATATGGTTGGGTATGACTGTGGACTGTGCGAATGATGTATAAATAAATCATGAGAATAAGAGTGTGGATGAGAATGCATTGAGCATGGACATGATAGGCATGAGATGCATGAGAAGTCAGACGTGGCTATAATACCCTGGCCATATGTGGTTTTTAACAGGGGACCCTGGCCAAAAGTGATGTTTAACAGGGTGGACTAATGATGGGGGACATTCATATGATGGGGGACATTCATATGCATGGGCCACATGTGGTGTTTAACCATGCTGCACGCCGGCCATAGGTGGTGTTTAACGGTTGCGTGGAATGTCTTCGCACAGGCCATAGGTGGTGTTTAATTGTGCGACACACCGGCCCATACGGGGTGTAGCACCCCAAAATTGTCTGGCCAAAACAACCTTTAACTGATAATAAATAAAATCCTGAAGATTTTATATGTTATCAACAAACAACCACAAGCTGGTTTTCCCTTAACTGATAACAAATAAAATCCTGAAGATTTTATACGTTATCAACAACAGGGGATAAACCTGTTAAATATTCAAAATTCAAAATAAAATATAATAAAATATTCCCTTCTCTCGAGAATCAGGGGATAAATCTGTTAAACATTCAAATTTCAAATATTAAATATAATAAAATATTCTTTTCTCCCAAGATAAACCGGTCAGCTTTTCAAAATTCAAAATAAAATATAATAAAATATTATCTTCTCCCAGAGAATCGGGGATAAATCATTAAACATTCAAATTTCAAAATAAAATATAGTAAAATATTCTCTCACGGGAGAGGTCAAGCCCCATTTAAGTAGCCTATATAAGACCTCGGCTGCGAATGGCAGGGTCGGACATTTTTTTCTACGGGAGTGGGCGAGAGTCTCCACCGGGAAGCTAGAAGAAGAAGTCGGGAAGTCGGAGGAAGCATCAAGACCAGGAAGCTAGAAGAAGGCGTCGGGTATCGGGTTAGTAATAAACTCTTTTTGTGAAACCGTAGTTAGATTCCTTCCCTCTCTACAAAACTCTAAGCCAAATCTCTCAAACCTCGCCCTTTCTAACAACATCAGGCTAGAACTACGTGGGCTCTGAGATCCTCGCTCTTCGAGGTGCGTGGCAGAGGACACACCCTTCTTGAGTCTGTCAACCCAAAAATCCTAGACTTCCCTTAGGAATAGACATTATTATCTTTAGCGCATAGCTCGTGTACATCTTATCACTCTAGCTCAATCTTAGGTAAGCGCCAAGTGGCGGATGTGTTGGGGGCACACTTGCCCTCGGCCAGCGTAACCAACTTCCGAGCGCATATATCTGGTTCCCAACCTAGCCTTATCCATCCTTGGTTTTCCAGCGTTCCTAATCAAAAATTTGGTGGCGACTCCATCCTAAAAATTTTCCTATGTCGCCGTCACAAATCTGGTTGTGACGGTTGGCGACTCCTGAGGATCGAACCCGAGAATCTGCGGTTTTGGGTTCCTAGAAAGTTAAGCCTAAATAGACTAGCTAGAGTTATGATTTTCATGTTATTTAATTTTTTTAAATTTCTTATCTATTCATATATTACTGTTATGTGCTATTTTTTTAGCCTAGGGCAAAAAAAAAAAAAAAAAAAAAAAAACCTCCCTCTTGACATAGGATCAATTATACTCAAATATGCATGCTCCCCCTAGCATAGGTAGTTTTCCCTTTCGTTTGTACAAACCTTCATAAGATTCTAATAATTAAGGGGTAGTCGTTGGGTGTGCTTAGGCTAATATTTTTTTAATTTTTTGAGTGGGGTCCTATTCAGGCACTGAGAATTAAGGAGTCGGAATGTGTAGTGGAACCATCTTTGGAGGTTTCCTCTGTCTTGGTGATCACGATAGTTCCACACAGGGTGACAGCCTTTGGAAGCGATCATATTCTGGGACACTCTCTCACAATCTATGGTTGCGTTCTTAGGAGGTCTATAGAACTAGGGGGACAGTGAGGATTTTCTTTTAGTAGCCTAATTGTGAGAATTCTTGGGAAAAAATCCTTCTTACTACTAGGTTAGTTTTTTTTTGCCGGCATGAATGCCGACTCAGAGATTGAGTTGGCACGCCTTGGGAAACTTCATCTTTTACGTTAAAAATTTGGCATAACTCCAAAAGGGAGTAGTGAAACCTAATTTAAGACTTAAGCTGAGGCTGACATGGAGTCAGCCTTAGCTGAATGAACTAACATGTTAGCCGAGATGGAGTCGGCGAAGATGAAACCAACATGAAGTCGCCTAGTCAAAAACCTTAACTTTCAAGATGAAGTCATCTTCTATGTCATCTGTCCTACTTTTCTATCGTATTCTACTTTGCTCCCATTACGACATGCATTCCATGCATACTTGAAACCTTAGCATTCATCGTAGAAAAAAACTAAAATAATTAATCATGGATATTTCAAAAAAATGGAAAAGAAACTTCTAGGAATAGGCGTTGGCGCCCCATTCAAGTCAAGGAACAGAGCTCCACTCACTTCATTTGTTGGGCTAGTTACCTAAAAGGTATCACCGTCGAACATTCGAAAAAGACATGGTCAACTCCTACTGACTCATTGAGGTAGACACTCAAGTCTCGACCATCGAGGCCTTTGTTCGATACTACGATCCGCCGATTCTGTTGCTTCACTTTCGGAGATTTCGAGATAGCTTGGAGCATTGGAAGAATATGGCGTCTATTAGGTATCCCTAGAGGAACCACTCCTTTACTTCCCAAAGGCGGCCAGGTCCCATGGAATACCATAGCCAAGCTTCTACAACTAGGAAACGGCGATAGAAGGGATACGAAGGGCCGCATGAGCGGCATAGAAGGAATATGCAGGTCCACCCTAGAAGGAAGGTTAGGACAACTCGAAAGAATGGGAAATTGGCCCACCTTCATAGACGCATTGGGATTGTTGGCCTTTAGGGTCCTGCTGTTTCCACGTTTAGAGAATTACATAGATGCAGCGGCAATAGAAGCATTCCTGGCTCAAAGAGATCGGCAAGAAAACCCAACTATGGCCATTCTCGCCAATACCTACTATACCCTCAACTACTGCGGAGAAAAGGGGGCAGGAAGTCTCCGGTGTTGCGTTCCATTACTATATCTATGGATCACCGCCCACCTATTTCACAATAAAGAGCAAGCTGTTTGCCCATACCAAGACTACCGAGGGAATTGGATAAAGATAACCCCTAAAAAGCAGTGGATCCGACTCTTAGACGAAGCTTCTGAACGGACGATACGGTGGTACCCCACGTGGAACGCACACGGACAAGTAATCATTAGCTGCGTGATGTGAAATTAGGTCAGGGTAAGATGATATGAACCAGAACAGGGTAAGGTACGAATCACCTTCGTTCTTTTCTAGGTTGGAATTCGTGAACTACACCAGAAGTTGAGATAAAATTAGGGCACGACTAGATCTCGAGCTACAGACCTCGGAATTGGGTGATTCCAAAACGAGAGAAACAATGACGTCCTGAATTGCGAAATTGACCTATGAATCACCGAAAACTACCGAGAATTGGTCGAGATATGACCCAAACTTAGTTTGCCTGAAAATTGGGAACGTGGCTGTTCTAGGGTTTCATACAAAATGCGATGATAAACTAGGACGCGAGAATAAAGAAAAGATGAAAGGAAATGTGTGAGCGTCACACTTCCAAGGATGGAAGATAAGCCCGGAGATTGAACACACAAAGGGGTGAAAACCTTTGATAAATCTCAATTTTTGGATAACAAGAACCCAGGAGAAACACTCTCTCAAACAAATGAAAATTTTTGATGTTCTGTTCTGTGCTGTCATTTGAGCTCTTTTTATAGTGCCACAACCCTAACCACTAGGTTTAGTGAAGGTCCAACATTAAGTCAGCCCACACTACAGAAAATAAAATAACTAAATATTTTCTGGGCCTATGGATTAGTGCAGCCTAGTATTTTTATTTAAATAAGAAAAACAAACTAAATATCTTTATGGGTTTGTCATGCAATTCAGCCCAAAAGCTTTATTCCCCAAGTTGGATTAAAAGATTGATCAACTTGGGCTTGCATCCTTCTAGGTTCAGTTCTTTTTGAATAAGGGCTGCCAACACTTGTTGTATAGCTTCCTTAGCTCTCTTTGTCCTTGCCCTTGTCATAGGCCCTCCAAGTCCTTCAAGTGCCACACTCTTGGTCATGTCCTCATCACTGCGGGTCATACCCGAACGTCCCTTTGCTAGGAACGCAAGGAGCCATCAACTATAACCCCCAACTAACATTACGACAAGCAGGATACCCTATAATGCAACCTCCCTCGGACGAAGCTTTGACCCCTTTCGTAATTCATGGGTTGGAAGCCCTCGAAATAAGTAATCTCAGAAAAATTAAACAAGCTTGGGGACGTGTTGTACGAAAAGGAGTCGAACTCGGCAGCAGGAGTTGTGGTGCTTCCCGAAGTTATAAGATATGGCTCCAAGAACGAATACAAGCAATTGGATTGACCGGGGGTCTCCCCTATTCGCAACCAATCCAAGAGATCAAACTCCCAGAGACTATCGAAATTGAAGAATTTGAACAAATCTTAAACCAAATGGAAACTGAGCAACGGACCCTTAAGAGGAAGCTGGAACAAACACAACATGAAGTTCTCCAAGAAAGGCAGCTAAAGGAAGAAAGCATCAAGAAAGCACGAAGCGAGCAACAACACCGTTCGAAGATGGCTAGCTGCCTACAGGCTGCCGATCGAGAAATGTGCCTCCGAAGAATAGAAAGAGACCAGGTAGCCTTAGAAAGTGGGTATTTGAAGGAAACACTGACCGCCCTCAAAGCCAGCGAAACGGAAAAAGACAAGCAACTTCGATCCCTTCAGGAAAAGATTCACCAGATGGAGGACGAGCAATCAAAAGCTCAAACCGCTATGGAACGCTAGGTAGAGCAAAGATGGCAGAGTTTGCTTAAGCTAGCCAAAGCTCAGGCTAAGGCCGACGCTACTCAAACACAAGCCCAAGATACCATCCAAGAATTACAAACAACCATAGAAGATGGGAGACGCAAAGCCCAAGCAACGTCTAAGATAGCCCAACACATGGTCGACACCCTCAAAGCCCTTTAAGCAACCAAAGATTCCTCCAAGATTTCAAAGGAACTAGCCCAACTTCTAGAACTATGTGAAGAATTTCGCGACACCACCAGCACTTCTTCGGAAACTTAGACTTTTGTAGTAGGAAATTTTTGTAAACGCCAGGGGCGTTCGTAGAAATATTTTTGTAGAGAATCTTGTAAGCACCGCGGGCCTTCTTAGAATTTTTGTAATAGGGATTTTTGTAATGCCATTGGCGTCCTTAGGAGTTTAATTTTCGATGTAAATCTTAGTTCGAATTAATAAAAGGTTTCTCTTTCCAATTTTTATGAAATGATGCACAAGCAAGACATTCATGCATACATGCATACATGCATATTAAACCTCTCTTTCCACTTCTTTTTCTCCCCTATACTCTCTTTCCACTTCTTCCTGTCCTCTCTTTTTCTCCCCTATACTCTCTTCCCACTTCTTCCTGTCCTCTCTTTTTCTCCCCTATACTCTCACGTGTATATATCGAACCTCCGCTAAAACACAATCCCTTTTAAAAATGAACCAGAAACAATAATAGCGCACCTTCAAACAATACAGAATCTACGCTCAAAGACCACGACCTAGCTAACGCACCAATCGAAGATACAAACGCAGAAGCAGAAGCACTAATGGAGATCGAGAAACGCATGGAATGGGATAAACCGAAATTCCAACCATTTGTAGAGGAGCTTGAAAATATAAACTTGGGGGTAAAACAGAAAAGAAAGAAGTAAAGGTGGGCAAGTTAATGCCACCGGAGCCAAGATCACGCTTGATTGAACTCCTGAAAGAATACGTCGACGTATTCGCCTGGTCCTACCAAGACATGCCAGGATTGGACCGCGAAATTGTAGAACACAAGTTGCCTTTACTTCCTAACTACATCCCGATCCGTCAACAATTAAGAAGAATGAAACCCGAAGTGGCCTTAAAAATTAAAGAAGAAGTTGAAAAACAGTGGAACGCAGGATTTCTCACAGTCTCAAAATATCCACAATGGGTGGCAAACATTGTACCTGTACCAAAGAAAGACGGAAGGTTCGTATGTGTTTCCATTCTGAGGGGATCTAAATCGTGCTAGTCCTAAGGACAATTTCCCTTTGCCCCACATCGACACGCTCGTTGATAACACCGCTCAACATGCATTCTTCTCCTTCATGGATGGTTTCTCAGGATACAACCAAATCCTCATGGCTCAAGAGGACTTAGAAAAAATGACCTTCATCACATTATGGGGTACTTTCTTTACAAAGGTGATGCCCCTTCGGGCTTAAGAACTTGGGGGCAACATATCAAAGGGCCATGGTAACACTGTTCCATGACATAATGCACAAGGAGATTGAAGTATACGTAGACGACATGATCGCAAAGTCCAAGACCCCAGAACAACACATCGAGGACTTGCGGAAATTGTTCACTAGACTCCGCAAATATAGGTTAAGACTCAACCCGACGAAATGCACCTTCGGAGTAAAGACGGGGAAATTGCTCGGCTTCATAGTAAATGAGAAGGGCATAGAGGTCGATCCAGACAAAGTTAAAGCCATCAGAGAAATGCCAACTCCCAGGACAGAAGCAGAAATTCGAGGATTCTTAGGACGGGTGAACTTCATAGCTCGGTTCATCTCTCAATTAATAGCCACATGCAGCCCTATCTTCAAACTTCTCCGCAAGAACCATGAACTCAGTTGGAACTCTGAATGCCATCAAGCCTTCGAAAAGATCAAGAAATACTTATAAAATCCACCAGTCCTTGTCCCAGCAGTCCCAGGTAAACCTTTAATTCTATACTTGACCATATTAGAAGAATCCATGGGTTGTATGTTGGGCCAACGAGACGACACCGGAAAGAGGGAACATGCTATTTACTATCTTAGCAAAAAGTTCACGGACTGCGAGCAAAGATACTCAGCATTAGAACGAACCTGCTGCGCCTTGGTTTGGGCCACCAAGAGGCTCAGGCAGTATATGCTAGCCCACACTGTTTGGCTAATAGCATAGACGGACCCCATCAAGTACATATTCGAAAAGCCCGCACTAACAAGACGAATTGCAAGGTGGCAAATGGCTTTATCGGAATACGATATAGTCTATGTAAGTCAGAAAGCTATTAAAGGGAGTGTCATAGCAAAACATCTAGCATATCACCCTCTGGAAGATTTCCAACCCCTACTTCATGAGTTCCCTGACGAACACGTCATGACAACCACCGAGACTAAGGATGAAGAATGGAGAATGTGGTTCGACGGAGCC
The DNA here is from genome assembly GCA_025330945.1 of Mucuna pruriens. Lineage (NCBI taxonomy): Eukaryota > Viridiplantae > Streptophyta > Magnoliopsida > Fabales > Fabaceae > Mucuna > Mucuna pruriens. The sequence continues at coordinate 3,259,689 of JAENHJ010000537.1, forward strand.
TCTAACACATTAGGAAATGGAATAGGAGTTGTCCTAGTCTCCCCCAAAGACCAATGCTTCCCCTTTTCAGCCAAGCTAGGGTTCGACTGCACTAACAATATGGCGGAATACGAAGCCTGCACCATGGGACTCTTAATGGCAACAGAATATCAGGCTAAGCAACTCAAAGTCTTCGGTGACTCAGCCTTGGTCATCTATCAACTTCGCGGTGAATGGGAAACCCGAGATGCCAAGTTGCTAACTTACCACGAGCACATAAAGGAACTAATAGACTCATTCAATACGATCACCTTTCACCACGTCTCTCGAGAAGAAAACCAAATGGTCGATGCCCTCGCAAAGCTATCAGCCATGGTCCAAGTAAATGAAGGTCAAGAGCTAACCATCCACGTACGGCAACAACCTCGCATAGCTTACTGCCAGTACTTGAACATAAACTAGAGGAATCAGATTGTAGTCGTGGTACATAGATATAAAGAGATACGGAAAAGGAGAATAGGAAGGAGCGGAAAACAGAAGAGAACACTAAGAAGGTTAGCCACAGGATTCCTCTTGAGCGGACCCATATTGTACAAAAGAAGCGCGGATATGACACTTCTACGATGTATAGACCAACGGGAAGCTAAACAGATAATAGAAGAAGTTCACGAAGGAACCTTTGGTACGCATGCCAACGACCATGCCCTGGCCTGCAAAATCCTCCGAACAGGATATTACTAGACCAAGATGGAATCTGACTGTCATCAACACGTGAAGAGATGTACCAAATGTCAAACTTACGCTGATCGCACTCACTTAGCTCCTTCCGCCCTACACAATCTCACTTCCCCGTGGCCCTTTTCTATGTGGGGCATAGGCGTGATCAGACTATCGAGCCTAAAGCTTCAAACGGACACAGATTCATCTAGTGGCTATCGACTACTTCACCAAATGGATCGAAGCCTCCTCCTATTCTACTGTTACACGCAGCACCGGTAGTGCGATTCATCAAGAAAGACATCATATGCCGGTATGGTCTCCCACCCCCATCATCACTGCACAACGGAACCAACCCGAACAACAAGATGATGACCGAAGTTATGTGAGAAATTTCAAATCCGCCACCACAACTCCACACCCTATCGCCCCTAAAAAATGAGCGGAGCAGTAGAAGCAGACCAACAAAAACATCAAGAAGATAGTACAGAAGATGGTAATTACCTACAAGGATTGGCACGAAATGTTACCATACGCCTTACATGGCTACCGCACCTTAGTTCGCACATCTACGGGGGCAACCCCTTATTCTTTGGTATACGGAATGGAAGCTGTACTTCCAAGTGGAAGTTGAAATACCCTCCCTCGAGTTTTAGCGAAGTAGAACTGGGACGGCAGAATGGATTCAACAAAGACTCGATCAGTTAAATATGATCGATGAAAAACGCCTAACGGCCCTCTGCCATGGTCAACTCTACCAAAGAATAATCAAGAACGCTTTCGATAAGAAGATCAAGCCCCGTACCTTCAAAGAAGGAGATATGGTACTCAAGAAGATACTACCAAATGTCAAGGACCAGAGAGGAAAATGGGCGCCCAACTACAAAGGACCCTACGTTGTGAAGCACGCCTTCTCAGGAGGAGCTTTAATTTTAACTGACATTGAAGGGCAGGACCTTCGCTATCCCGTTAACGCAGACTCTGTCAAAATGTTCTATCCATGAAGCCTAACTTGCGCAAGAGGCCAGCTCTAGTTCTAGCAAGTCTTTTCTGTTTAAATAAGGCATTTTTGTAATATGTTTCCCATTAATAAAGACCACATGCATACACTCAAGCTTCCATTTTTCACTTCTTTTCCTTCTCCCTCCCCAATAAGATAAAGCAATGGCCAGGTTCAAATCATTCCCAAATCCGATTCCATCTCGGTCAGACTGGTTGCGTTGAGAGGCCGATCTCATGTCAGCCAAATCAACATCTTCCAAGGACTGACTCCATTTCGGCCAGTCTGACCCCCTTTGAGGAAGAAGACTCCATTTCGGTCTAAAAGACTCAGAAAAGCTAACTCAGTTATTTCAGTTTAGAACTTAGGAAAATTCCAAAAGGCTTCAAGGCTTAGAAAATTTATAAACAAACCCAAGAAAGGTAACTCAAAGACCTCTACAGAACCTACCTCACATGAAATGTTTTAAGACCTATAACTTAAACAAAAGAATCTACCGCATATCCAATAAACCCATTGACTTAAGCATAGCATTACACCAAATAACTCCTCAAATGCGATGTTTCAATTTCAAATCAAATAAAATAAATAGATAAATAAATAAATAACAATAAAAGAAAAGTCGTCCCCATCTCAGTCAGCACGCACAGGACTCCGGAACTAATTCACCTTGGTCAAACAGCTCTACCATGGTTCAACAAAGAAAATAAGGCTCAAACTAACAAGCCATCGCAATCCGACATAAAGGCATTCATCAGTCATCAAACTCAAGACATCACTGGCCGCCTCGAGTAGAGTTCAGTGATCTCATTTCAAACTATCCCTTAAATTTCAAACTATCTTCTAATACGGTGGTCAACCATCAAGTCATCACGACCAAATTCATACCGTCTCAAGTCACCTCAATCAGTATCTGCTAACTACCAAATTTCTAACCCGGATGCCAGTGGAAAATCCGGTGTCTCATTCTAGCCTGGACGCCAAAGGAAAGTCCAGTGCCAAATTTCTAACCTGGATGCCAATGGAAAATCCGGTGTCTCATTCTAGCCTGGGACGCCAAAGGAAAGTCCAAAGGCTAAATTTCTAACCGGATGCCGGTGGAAAATCCAAAGTGTCTCATTCTAGCATGGGCCTTGAAAAGGAAAGTCCAGTGCCACATTTCTAACCCGGATGCCAGCGGAGAAAATCCGATGTCTCATTCTACTTTGGACGCCAAAGGAAAGTCCAAAGGCCACATTTCTAACCGGATGCGGTGGAAAATCCTGTCTCATTCTAGCCGGACGCCAAAGGAAAGTCCAATTGCCAAATTGCTAACCCGGATGCCAGTGGAAAATCGGTGTCTCATTCTAGCCGGACGCCAAAGGAAAGTCCGGTGCAAATTTCTAACCCGGATGCTAGTGGAAAATCCAGTGTCTCATTCTAGCATGGACGCCAAAGGAAAGTCGGCCACATTTCTAACCGGATGCACGGAAAATCCGATTGTCTCATTCTAGCCACGACGCCAAAGGAAAGTCAATGCCACATTTCTAACACAGGTGCTAGTGGAAAATCCAAGTGTCTCATTCTAGCCTTGATGCCAAAGGAAAGTCCAGTGCCAAATTCTAACCCGGATTCCAGTGGAAAATCCGATGTCTCATTCTAGCCACGGACGCCAAAGGAAAGTCCAAGTGCCACATTTCTAACACGGATGCTAGTGGAAAATCCAATTGTCTCATTCTAGCATGGACGCTAAAGGAAAGTCCAGTGCCACATTTCTAACCCGGATGCCAGCGGAAAATCCGGTGTCTCATTCTAGCCTGGACGCCAAAGGAAAGTCCAGTGCCACATTTCTAATCCGGATGCCAGTGGAAAATCCGATGTCTCATTCTAGCCTGGACGTCAAAGGAAAGTCCAGTGCCAAATTTCTAAACTGGATGCCAGTGGAAAATCCAGTGTCTCATTCTAGCCTGGACGCCAAAGGAAAGTCCAGTGCCACATTGCTAACCTGGATGCCAATGGAAAATCAAGTGTCCCATTCTAGCCTGGACGCAAAAGGAAAGTCCAGTGCCTCATTCAAACCTGGACGCCAGAGGATAGTCCAGTACCTCACTTCAAATCTGGATGCTAGTAGATAGTCAAGTGTCTCTTTCAAACCTGGACCTCAAGAGACAATCCAACTCCAATAAAATCAAGCCTAGATAACTCATTGACCAAGCCACCCTAAATACCTATAGGATAGTCCGATAATCAATCCTAGGGCAGCCTATAGGTCAACCACAATGATCAACTACGAAAGTGTCGACCACATTTTCCAAAGAATATCCCAATGATCAATTATGCCAACCCACAAATCCACAAAGCAAATCCCCCAAAATATGCCTCTTTGAGTCTTTATTTATGTTCATCACACTGTCTCCCTGGATGAACACAAATAAAAGCGGGGGCAATCAGAGCACCCCAAAATTGTCGGCCAAAACAACCTTTAATCGATAATAAATAAAATCCTGAAGATTTTATATGTTATCAACAAACAACCACAAGCTGGTTTTCCTTAACGATAACAAATAAAATCCTGAAGATTTTATACGTTATCAACAACAAGGATAAACCTGTTAAATATTCAAAATTCAAAATAAAATATAATAAAATATTCCCTTCTCTCGAGAATCGGGGGATAAATCATTAAACATTCAAATTTCAAATATTAAATATAATAAAATATTCTTTTCTCCCAAGATAAACCGATCAGCTTTTCAAAATTCAAAATAAAATATAATAAAATATTATCTTCTCCAGAATCAGGGGATAAATCATTAAACAGTCAAATTTCAAAATAAAATATAGTAAAATATTCTCTCACCAGGAGAGAGGTCCAAGCCCATTTCGTAGCCTATATAAGACCTCACTGCGAATGAGTGGGTCGACATTTTTTTCTGGGGTGGGCGAGACTCTCCACCAGGAAGCTAGAAGAAGAAGTCAGGAAGTCGGAGGAAGCATCCAAGACCAGGAAGCTAGAAGAAGACGTCGGGTATCAGGTTAGTAATAAACTCTTTTTGTGAAACCGTAGTTAGATTCCTTCCCTCTCTATAAAACTCTAAGCCAAATCTCTCAAACCTCGCCCTTTCTAACAACATCCCGACTAGAACTACGTGGGCTCTGAATCCTCGCTCTTCGAGGTACGTAGGCAGAGGGGCACACCCCTTGCGAGTCTGTCAACCCAAAAATCCTAGACTTCCCCTTAGGAATAGACATTATTATCTTTAGCGCATAGCTCGTGTACATCTTATCACTCTAGCTCAATCTTAGGTAACTGCCAAGTGGCAGATGTGTTGGGGGCACCCTTGCCCTCGAGGCGTAACCAACTTCCGAACGCATATATCTGGTTCCCAACCTAGCCTTATCCATCCTTGGTTTTCCAGCGTTCCTAATCAAAACGCTGGTGGCGACTCCCATCCTAAAAATTTTCCTATGTCGCTTCGTCACAAATCTGGTTGTGACACGGGGTGTTTAATGGTATGGCCATCATTAGTGATAACTAAGGGGATTGAGGAGGTTCACCCATGGTGTGGAGTTCCGACTCGAAACTCTTAGGTGTGGTGATGAGCACATGCATTGTGCGAGCATGTGCATTTTGTAAACACGAATGAACTGTGATTGATTTTGAATGAATAAAATGTAATTGATATATGAGCATTTGTTAATTGTTAGTAATTGAGTACGACAATGGGTGGGATTTGGGGCATTATCTGCCTTTATATATGATTGAATGCGATTTCTCACTGTACTTTCTCTCGTTGTTTTCTTTTAGGTAACGTTGAGGGCACTCATGGTGCCAAGTTTTGAAAAGGCGGGGTCTTACTCTGATTAGTGTGACATCGGGGTTCTAGAAGTTAGAATAGTTGCTCTATGCCTTGATGTTTGAATGACTTATTTTAAAGATGATGATGACTTTAATTTTCTCAATTATAATGTTTAGATCTAAAACCTCCTTGAAAACATTGTGCCTACCTTTTAATTAACATGTGAACCTTTTATCCTTAATACAAATTGTGCTTTTTGGTTTTAACTATTACCCTGTCTTCATTTTATTTATTTTATTAATTTAATTTAAGTATTCGGGGTAGAAGGGTGTCGTAGTATATGTGAAGGATTGTGGATGAAGATTATTTTTGATGACCTCAAAGTAAAATACAAAGAACCTATAAATTTGTTTTGTGACAACAACTCAACTATTAGTATTGTCCATAATCCAGTCCAACATGATAGGACAAAACATATTGAGATTGATAGACACTTCATTAAAGAGAAGTTAGACAGTGGATTTATAGTCACAATACATGTTCCTATAGGGCTCCAAGTGGCAAATGTTTTCACCAAAGGGCTTCCTGCAACTAGATTTCAAGAATAAATGACAAGTTAGGAATGATTGATATTCATTTACCAACTTGAGGGGGAGTGTTGGAGATATTGTAAATATCTAATAAGATATGGTAGGTAACTCATTAAGAGGTTACAAACATCTAAATATCTTATTAGATTAAGTGGTTACAAATATTTAAATATCTCATTAGGAAATTGTGAATATCACATATTATCTAGTTATCTTTTAATATGTTATTAGTTATAATATCTTTAGGTAATTGACATTTACCTTATAAAAATGAAGATTAGAAATTGTATAATTTAATTCTATCAATACATAGTTTCTTTTACTCCTAATTATTAGTAAGTGCTTTTGTTGTCTCATTTCCATCCCTATATTGAGGTATATGGGGCAAGTGCTAAAAAATAGAGAATTTTCTAGAGAAATATGAGAATTTGAGATAAAATGCTTTATACTAGTTTAGATACATGCATCACGTGTGTAACATTGATGTTTTTTCTATTTGTGTTAATTAAAATGATTAAATAATTAAAAGAGTAAGTAAATTTAATTTTTTGTTGAAAAGAATTAATTAATGTTGTGTTCCATGTTTCGCGATAAACCTCAAGAAAAGGCCAAAACAGTCAAATCATGCATTGTCGCAACCCGGCCTGCGACCGCATCTGTGACAGCTTCGCGAAAGGAGCCCTGCGTCCCTTCTGAGGAAAGAACAGGGACAATGGGAGTCACCATCGATATTTTTATAGGAAGTACCAGGAAACCTTTGGGTGGATAAGGCAAGTCTAGAACTAGAGCATGAATTCGGGAGTCGGTTATGCATGGGGTGAGACACCCCTCATACGTCTGCCAAAAAGACAATTACCCTAAGTCATGATATAACCTCCTTTCAATGGTTTCATACTTTTCAATGAAGCAACAGATATTTACATGGGATGGATGGAGAAAACCTTTTTGGGTTTTATGAGGGAATAACTTGACAAGAGATGTCTCTTGCTCCTACGTATCTCCTACATAATGGAGAAGTCAAAGTTTATGTAGTTCTGGCCAGAGGCTTGGAGTGTGTTTTAGTAGGGCTGGACTATCCATTAGTGTCCAACAAGAGTTTGGATAGTAATGAGCTATCCATCAACACCCAAAGGTAGTCGGATAAGAGGGTGGCTATCCATAGGCGCCACAGGGGTGGTCGAACAAAGGTGAGCTTTCCATTGGTGCTCAACCATGGTTATTTTGAGTGTGGGCAATCTGTAGGTGCCTAAAAGGTAGTTGGATGAAGGTGGGCTTTCTGTTGGTACCCAAACGTAACTACTTTGAGGGAGGTAAGTGAGTGTCAAAGGGGGTTCAGACCATTCTGGTCCTACTTAGATACCATTGCAGGTTGTCAAAGTCATGGATGCAAGAGGCCATACTTGACCACACAAAAAACTCCAAGCATGCGTTCACATGGTATAAGAGCGATATCTAAGACCATATTGGGTAGGTAATGACCAACTAGGTGTCGGCCAGATCACCTACATAACAAGGAAAAGCTGAGAGCGTCTTTACCTAGTAGGTGTCAGCCTTTGATGTCGACTCGTGCATGCTAACGAGGTTGACATATTAAACTGGGGGTTGACGAGTGCATGGTTGATAGGTAAAGAACTAGAATTGGGCTAGAGAGTGCCAACTCTCATCCCTGCATGGTTTTAACTACATGGATAATTGGGTTTGAACTCTGGCTTCGGATTGGGATTGATTCCTAAATTATCTAGGATAGATTTAAACCCTTCACAGGAGATGTAAATGTGCTTACATGCATTCAGAGACTCTAGTCACACTTACCTAGTATCCAGTGGTTGTTTTTCGAGTTCTAGGGCAGCATCTTCTTCTTCTTTTAGCACAAGAACTCTTTCTCTCTCCTTAAGAACTCTCTTTTTTCTGCGTAAGTCCTTCTTCAAGTGTAAGAATTCTTCTTCAGTTTGAATTCTAGGACTCTAGTAGTGGAAATTCAAGGGTATTTCCAAAAATCCTCTCTTTTTAGTGACTGTCTTTACTTTCTTTTCTTCTCTCTGGGGTGTTAAGGATACACTCTCTTTCTAAAGAACTACTTTTTCATAGGAGACCTCTTTTTACCAAGGTTCTTGGTATATAGAGGAGCTCCTCTCTTTCCCCTTTTTTTTAGGAACCTTCTTTCTCTTGTGAGCTTTTAGTGTAAGGATTTCCCTCCAGTTTTTAGTTTTTACACTCAAGTAATGGAAAAAACTCTCCTTTCTTCTTTACTGGGCTTTTTATAGGCTTGCATGTGATCCCTATATTCTTCCCTGAAGATCTTTGCCATAAATGCAGTGGTTCTCCCCTAGGCTCATTCAATGCTCCAGTGCGCTTATAAGGGATTTTCCATTTAATGCAACAGATTCACCATTAATGTTGTGGTGACCATTTTTTCCTTTTGTAATGCGCGTATCTTCCACTCTCTCCACTTTCTCAAAGAATAATGACCTAGGTGAAAGCACACGGATCCCTATGTCAGCTGCTTCTGCTCGAGGTGCTTGGGAGGGAATATAGTGACATATTCCCTTTCGTCATTTATCTACTATTCTCTACTCCACTTTCCAATTTTAGCAAATCCACATTCCTCCACCGTTGATCTCCTGCTATGTTCTGTGATTCAGATTTTATTCTCTTTGCCTTTTTCTCTCTACATTCTAAATAGACAAGGCTTTCGTAGATGCATTGGATGCATGATTGCAGGAGGCCCAAACCACGCTCACATTGGATCGTGATAGGCCCAGGCGTTGTGCCTGTTTCGTGTGTCGCATTATGATTGAGCTTCCAACTGCCTGCATACCCACACCTTCTGGATAACGCTGTGTGGATTGTCGATGCATAGTACGGTTGGGCCTCCAACTGTTGAGGCCCGAATCACATGCATGTTGAGGTAAGTCTTCCGTGCAAGTGGTTACTTGAGTTGAGTTGTCTCCTTGAGTGAGTTAACAATATCTCTAGTAGAGTATAGTCAAACAGGTATCGTCGACACACTTTTCAATTTTTCAAGATAGAACACTAGATGACCAGAGTTTTGGAGAAACCCCGGAATCCCAAGTCGTCACTTAAGTCGTTGCCTCCTTTTACCCAAAGGATAATGAAGCCTCCAAATATCCAAGGGATATTAAAACCCCAAGGACCTTTGGTCCAAAGGACCCTTATTACCTTATGGACAAATACCCCACCCAAAACCCTTATTTATATGCCATAGTAGGTTGAGTGAAGGATTTTAGAAACCAAAAACACCTCTCCTCCTTCTTTGAATGTCATCATATTCACCCCAATCCAAGATCAAATTGCCTTGTTGACCAAGTTTCTACTCTTTTCCTAAAGTTTTCATTTCCCTTGTATCTACAACAAGTAAAGGAATCTAGACCTCTATGTGTTTTTGTTGCTTGCATGTTGTTATTATGATGTTATTAAAATGTTTTGATGCTTAGAAATACTTATATGAAATCTATTTAGGAGTTAGTAGCAATTTTAGTTATTTTGAGTTTTTAGTAAAAATGATGGTTGTTGATGAATTTGTGAATGTATGATGATTTTGTTGTTATTTTGACGTTTAAATGTTGTTTTTATAGTGATCTAAAGTTGCTGGTATACTTGCATTTGGGTTTGGTTAAGTTTGGGAAGATTTTGTTAAGTTTGCATGTTGTTATTCTAGGGTTTCATTGAGCGAATCCCTGATTCACTAAGTGAACCCTCTTTTCTTGGTTTTTGTTTGAAGGTTCACTAAGCGGACACATGAATATTGTGAGAAAACACTAAGGTGAGTTTCTAGAAAACCCAAAAACTCATAGATTCGTTGAGCGAATCTTAAGTTTGGCTATGCGAGTGAGTAAGAGCTCTTTGTGGCTCTAAATCGCTGAGCAAAAAAATACCTTCACTAAGCAAAGATATAAGACTTAAAATCTACTAAGTCTTTGAGAGGCTATTCGCTGAGCAAATAGACAACTTTGTTGAGCAAGACAGGTGAAATGGTGAGCTTGAATTCTTTGTGGCTTCATTCGTTGAGCAAGCAATCCCACTTGTTGAACAAGCAATCTCACTCGTTGAGTGAGTTAGTGAGGATATTTAGAAGATGATTTTGTGGCTTTTTGGCTAGGCAAGGGACGTGTTCTCCTGAGCGAGGATGTGAGGACTTTAGGAATTTGGCCACTATGGCTAATCTCCCTGAGCAAATGATGCATTTGTTGTGCGACCAAACTTAGTAGGAGCTCTTTGTGGCTCTATTCGTTGAGCGAGACCAAGCCCTTCCTAAGTGAATGAAGATGTCTAAATGGTAGCCTTTATTGGAGAGTAGGATTTGTTGGGCAAGCAGACTTTCTCGTTGAGCGAAATCCTACGGCAATGAGAAAACAACTATTGTAAAACTGAATGGATGAATGATTTATGAAACAAAAACCTTTTACTTATGTTGTAAAAGATTAATTATGGGTAGAATGAGTGTAAAAAAATAAAGTAGAATAATAATCAAGTGAGTTTAATAAAATGTGGAATGTTGCTATCTTTAAGGTATAGAACACTTGTATGTGAGCTCAAGTAATAACTTTACTCTGAAGGGATGGTTGATCAACTATTCCTATTGTTGTGATTCCAATTTGTCTTAGGGAGCCATGTGAAGATGGTGGGCGTGTGTTGCTGGTATCGAGACACCTAAGAAAATTAGGAGTGATAAGAGAATTTACAGTTGTGGTTATTGTTGTTGTTGAGTCACAAGTGGATGCTACTAATGAGTTGGCACGTAAATCAAGAATCACCATGAATTTGCAAGGTTCATTACCAGTGTTGGATTAGGAGAGGCGGGACTGCGTATCATTGGGGATAGGTGGACAGACAATCTCCCATAAATGGATGTAGTCTTTGCAAGGACTATTGACTACGGAAAGTCACTACCCACGTACAACCTATCTCAATCCTAATGTTTCTCAATCGGTAAGATTACGTCCTTTTCCCCCAATACCAAAAATGAGGATATGTCAAGGAAGTGATAGGAGTGATCACTCGACCTATATATCTCCATGAAGTAGTGGTATATTTATATGTATAATTGTCGAATATAGATTATTAATGATTGTTGTGTGGTTGAGGGTCTTTGAAAATCTGTGAAATTTATAATTATTGTGACCTTGCACATTGTTCTTATTTTCTTTCTAGACTTAAAGTCTTTTATGAAATAGCTTACCCTTATGTTTGCATATTGTATGTGTGTGTGCGATTGCAACTTGATATTCACGGAAGTAGATACCGAGGCTACCCTAGTGATAGAGGTTTCTAGGCATTCCATTGATCATGGCTCACTTGGGACCCTTTTGCACTTGGTTTTAGGACACTACGGTGGGTTCAAAAGGAGCATGGAGGATCAACCATGACCTTCAATGAGTCTCGTACCGAGGAAAGGTGAGCATGAAGCATGCTAGAGCAAGAGTCTGAGGTTGTCTATCATATTCTACACTAACATAGAGATGTTTTGCCAATTCCTATTGTGTTGGGCCCAACCCATGGGGATGACAAGATCAGAGCTGGCTAGGAACCAACGCCAAAACTGTGACGCTCTAGGCCCTTGCCTGTGTCATTTTTAAATGACTAAGAGAGATGTTGAAGCTTCTACGTCTGCACCGCCACTGCCTTAGTGATATATTTGTTGTTTTTTCTTTTGTAAAGGTTAGCTTGGGTTGTATATGGTGTTTTGTATATCTCATCCCCTCTATTGTATCTTTTACCTTGGGTACATGTTTAACATCAACTTCATTTCTATTATGATGTTGTAAGTGCCATAAGGCACAACATATTTGGTAATGGTTGTACACACTTTCTATTTTATTTTGTGATAATGCATGTTCATTTTCAATTGTTAAGTAGTATCCACGTCAATGTTGTTGGTAATGCACTTATTGAGAAAGAAAAATTAATTGTCATTTTTAGAATTAAATTAATTAAAGATCTTATTAAAATTAACCTTTCGTGTGTAGTCATTTAGTTGTGCCAGCATTCGAGTTGTTATAACATGCATTGTTAAGAATGATCATGGGTGAATGACGAGATTGGTACCATGCAAAATGTAGGCAAAGACTCAAGGAAAGTTTAAGGAGTAAAGGTAAAGGATTTGTGAAATCCTAATAGCAGTGACATGTAATCCTGAGTTAGGAGCTCACATAAATCAACTTGATAACCTTGGCAACTGTTGAGCACCATTGGAGTTGGTTGAGAGTATTCCTTAAGGGGGAATATGATATGACACAAACCTCTTGAACATCATGTTATGTACTTGAGAGAAAGAATATGTATTCCTAATTATTCCTAAAATGATCATGAAGAGAATGAGCCCACAAGTAGATGTTAGTACAAATTAAAATGCGCTATCGGTTCCCATTACATGACATATTTCATATTATCACTAATAGTGATTACTTAGTTTATTTGATTCTTAAAGCTGCATTTTATGACTAGTGATTTAGAGATTAAATCACCTCACTTTTTATTTTTTGTTGTATGTTATGTCTTTAGTAAAAGGTGATGAATAGTAGCTAATTGCGATAACGAGAAGACCTAAGTTGGGGAGGCTAGCCCTCCATTTCAACACCAAGGACTTTGGACCCATAATGAGTATTTCATGAAAGATACCTTTAATGGAACAACCACTTTTACTTTTTTGCTTGTTGATCTCATGGTATTAATACAACCTACCACTCTTGACATTTCTTGGATATTTACCACTTCATATGCTTTGAGATATTTTAGGATTCCTCTACATTCACCATTATCTTATTTCTCTTTGTATGACCTTCATCTAGCACCAATTATACAAAACTACGTTCCTCTTTCACCGAAGGGTGTACTTCCTCCATTGACACTGTCTATGTATACTCCTAGTTCTCAATTTGGGTTTTTATTTCCTACATGGGCTACTACATTATCTTCTCGATCCTTAGGCCCAATGAATGGTTAGAGAACGATGACTAATTAGCTAAAGATGAGGATCTAGAAGATGATCCTTTTGATGGATCAAACTAGATCTCAAGGATCTTTAAGTAAGTATGAATATGATGTAGATACGTAGTTGATTGTTCTAAATATGATCACTTTCTTTTGTTATATTTACATGGAGGGTTAGATTTAGACTTTTTGATGTATATTGTAGTAAGCTTAGCACGATGTATTTTGACTAAACTTAATTTTTTTTATAATAAACTTATGTATATTTTTTGACTAAGTATTATGTACTTATTACGATGAATCTGATGTATAGTATTATCTTTATGCATATTTCTTTGAGTTGGTAAGATTTTATATCATGGTGCTTTAAACTTCAAATGGGATGCATGTATTTGTATAAAAAAGAAAATTTCTCAATATTTTCTACAAATTAAATTAAATTATTTTAAACTACATAACAATAAATTAAAATTAATTAACAATATTAGTAGGATTAATTAATGTGATAAAAGATGCCACGCTGCAACACCATTGTTGAATTGAAAAGGGAAACATTGACCGTACATGATTTTGATCTGTATATGTGTGTAGACAACAACAACAGACGTAGTTTTAAGGGTTTTTTTTCTTAATTTTTTACAATAATTATATATGTGCGTAGTCAGCGTAGACAAGTTACTTAATTGAAAGGGTGAGATTAAATTTAAATCTGCGGTATAGATTTATTCAGTTAATTATTTAACAGCAAATTAAAAGAAGATCTATTGGAACAATCATAAAAGTTTAAGTTAATTGACCTAAAATATAGTTAAAGCTATATATTGAAAAAAGAAGTAAAAGTCCAGGGAGCTTACATGCTCTGTTCCTAAAAAAAATAAATTACAATAAATTTTTACCAGAAGTAATGTTAGTTTCATGTAGTACGATTCTATGTACTTCATCATTGAAACACCTTAATGATAACTATTCGTCAAAAGAAGAATGGGTAAATAGTTTCATTATCATGCACACTAATATTGAAAACATTATTATATAATATTATTGTAAAAAGCCAACAAATTTATTCTATAAAATAAATTGTAATTGAGTTATTATATAAAACTATTTGATAGTATCTAAATAAATCATTCTCAACTCATCGATAAAATATATTCTTTTATAATCTAATACTTTATAAAAAAATATTAAATAAAAGTAGATAAATTTTCTTTATTTAATAAGGAGATTAGTAAAAAAAATTGTAAAAAAAATTTAATTATAATTTTGATCCCATTAATTTGGACCATGTGAAAATTTGGCCTTCTCAACCTTTTAAGTTAATTAAGTCCTTCAGTTTTAAAAATTAAGTAAATTTGATTTCTTTATAATTTTTTACCTAAAATTCTCAAAAACTCTTTTTTCCCCCAAATATTTAGACTTTATAACAGATTTGATATATTAAATAATTATAAAAGTTTAAAAGTAAAAAATTTCATGAAAAGTTAATAAAATTTTAAGGATTCTATACAATGTGAGGTTAGGATATAAAGAAGGAAAATTTTGAGATTTTTTATTTTGGATGAAATTTAATGTTATGATTAGTGAATTTTGAGCGAACAAAGGTTTCAAATAATTTAATTGATTGAATTTGTTAGACCAAGTTTATTTAATTTAAAAATAAAGAAACCTAATTGGATCGAGAAAAGCTTGGAAAAGTAAAATACACATAATTTAAACTAAAATAATAAAAAATACAATTAAACCTAAAAACTTTAAAATATTCATAAATTAATTATAAAGATGCATCTACAGAAAAAAAAGAAAAAGGCAATCCTTGAACTGAGCAGCAAACAAGCATGCTTGATGAGTGGTATGAGAGGGTGAACATCTACTTTCACAACTTTCTAGTTTCTTGCTTTCCTTAATTTCACAACAAGCAAGGACACAACACTAGCCAATTGTTCCTTTAATAGTTTATTATTTTAACAACCCAATTCTAAACCATCAGTCATTGTCACTTTTTTTTTTATATTTATTTCAAGTAAAATTTTTTAAAAGCTAACTTCTAACTTTTAAATTTTTATTTTTATTTTTCTTTTATCTTTAAAATATTTATTAAAATTTATTTTTATCCTTTTAAATATGATAAGAAATTATTTTTAAATAAAGTGATTTTATTTATAAATAAGATCCGATTTGATTTTTAAATAAGGTATGTTTTATTATATTATTTGATTTAATCATTATAATATTTATTTTATTATTTTAGTATTATATTTCAATATATTGATAATGATAATAAGTTTATTTTATTTAATTTTTGTTATTATATTTTAGATATATTTTATATTTCATTGTTTACTTTAACTATTATACTATTTACCATTTGTATTTTATTAATTCAATATTACATTTCAAGATATTGATAATGAAAGATGATATATTTATTTTATTTATTTTTATTATTTTTTGAATATTTTTATATCACACTATTTAGATTATTTATTCTATTATTTTTAATATCATACTTCAAGATGTTTTAATCATTATATTGATAATATAATAAAAATATGACATTTACTTAGGTGTATATTATTTTTACTTTATTTTAAATTTGATTAAAACTATTTTAAAATATAATACAAGATTAGCAATAGAATATACAATATAAAAAAATAAAAACAAAAATGTACTTAAAATAATTGATCTATGAATATAAATTATGACTTAAAAATTAATTAAAAATATAAAACTATAAATACCTAAAAAAATATTTTTATCAATAAAAATTAATATTTAGAAACAAATATATATAAAAATATTATTTTATATTTATAAACTATTTCACCATATAAGTTACCAAACATATATAATACAATAAGTTTACTTAATGAATTTCAGCTACCAACTAATTTTTTAGATTTTACTAACTTTTCAACTTTTAATTAGTTAGTTAGTTTTCAACTAGTTTTTCAAGTAGTTTTATTAAACATAATAAAAAGTTGATTAAACAAATTTATTATATTATAAAATTAAATGAATTAAAATTTAAAAGTAACATAAAAAATAATATATTAAATTAAATTATAAGAACATAATTAAATTATATTTTTATAAAAGTAGAAAATTAAGTAGATTATTTAATTGAAAAGTAAAAATAATAATATTATGTTTCCTCACCCATGCCTGCAACTAGATTTTTTAAGCCTCTCACACATTAAGACGTGATGCATGACGCAAAATCAAATTAATTAAAAGAAATGACAAAGTCAAACGTAGTTGCAAATGATTTGAAAATGTTGATTCTCTAGGCCATGGCATAAAACTCTCCATCAACCATGCATCTTCTTGATTCGTGGCCCACATAAATTCCTCATCCAACTTCAATCAAAAACATATCTGGCAATAAAGAATGATAAAATAGACTAAAGGCCTGTTCGTTACATCTTCTGTTGTAAAATAATCATTTTAAAAAAAAAAATAGAATAACAACTTCTTTTAGTTTTTGTATTTGTTTCGGCTTTTCAAAATAATCAGAAATAAAAAAGAATATAAAATTTAGCTAAAATAAAAATTTATTTTTAATAACTTCCTATAAAATTAACTGTTTTTTTTTAAATTTTTTTTATGATAGTAAACAAACATAAAATAAACCCTTCAAAAGGGTGGACCCAATGGGAGGGAGATCAGTTGAACGAAAAATAAGTCTAAGATATTTATTGGTTTAAAAAAAAACATAAAATAGCTTATTCTTTTTTTAAAACTTCTAAAAAATAATTAAAAACTTCTTTTTTAATGCGTAACAAATTGACCTAAATATATTGACATGGACTCTTAACCATTTATCAAGTCCAACAAAAAAAAAAAGTAATGAAAATGGGTCGAGTAAATTTTTATATAAATTATATTTTTGTTGACTCAATCTAGTTTGTTTATCATTTTGTTTTGCATGATTTTTAATATATATTATAAGAAATTAAAATATAAAAAAAACCAAGCCGAATAGATGAGGTAGCTTTCAAACCTACTTTTCTTCAGTTCCGTCTAACCAACCTAGTCTATTGGGTTAGACCCAATTGATCCAATTTATTTGAATTTAAGAGCCCAATCCAATTTACTCCATTGAGTCATGTCAGTTATCATAGATAAAATTAATCGGGTCATAGGGTTGACGTGCAAGCCCCTTTAATTTGATTCTTTCAATTTGAACATGTGGTGTGGGAGATTTGGTTATAATATATGCTTTTCCTGAAATACAGAGGCTAAAAGGAGAGTGTTAGTTGAGATCCTTCAGGCTATATACCAACTTACACCAATGGATGCTCTTAAATGTGGTTAATTATTGTGCTTGCTTTCTTGGATATAAGCTTTATCGTTTCCTCCAATGTCTTTTATTATTCTTGATATTTCCCACACGCATCAGATATTGCCTAAGACATTTTATTTTGTATAGGTACAAACAAAGTGCCTTAGGAGTTAGGACATTGTTACTAATTTAATTTCGTTACAACTTATAAATATAAATATTATTTTCTCGAAGACCACGTCATTAGAATATACCAATAGGGGGCGAATGATGATTGATGAGCAGGTTAGAGCAGTTGAATATAATGGATTATCAGAACATAATGTTAGATAATGTCTAAGCTTTTTTAAATAAGAAAATACAACGAGTACAATAAAACTCAAACCTATAAAATAGATATACAAAACAGACCAACTATAATTAATCTCAATCCAAGACCATATATTATATGAGTAGTGATAAATCTTAAAACACTTAGAAAACATGATAGACACAAAGTCATGTGAGAGTGGAACAAAAACTACTCTTATGTCTTAAAATACGTGTAATGTTCTAATCTATTTAACAGCATAACAAAAATATCCAAGAATGTGTTTGTTGGATGTTTTGGACTCTTATCCATTGAAGGGTCCACCTTAACTGCTTTGCCTGTTCTTTAGTTTTGATTCCATTAGGTGGGTTGACTACACAGATAAAAAGATCCTATGATGCTCTATTGTACACCATGTTTATAGTAAAATTATTGACATCAAAATCCTTGTTAGATTTCGTTTATAATTTTTCTTGGTCCCCTTTCTACTTTTAGTGATTGGACATAAATCTTCTCCACACAAGCAAACCACTTAAGATGAGTTTCTACCATCTTTTCTACCTACCATAGGTGTTGCCCTACCTTTCTTTATGACGTATTCATTTGTAACTATCTTTTCTAATATGTGTTCACTCATCCAACTTAACCATTGAAAAAAATTTGCAATGCAACAATTGAATAAACTTTTTCTCTAATGGATTTATTCTCTGACACATGCATTCATTCCTAAACCCTAACACTTTTACAAAGAGAAATTTTCCTTTTTGCTACCTGCAACACGACAGAAGCAAAGGCATCAGAATGAAAAAATATAGTCAATATTTAAATTAACATAACCTGGGACCTGAGGTGAGGAAGCTTTCCAACAAATTATCTCTAGGGAAAGAGTTGCTACTCATCCAAAGCCTCATAGGCTAAGGCATCCTGATCATATAGTTAGATACTATTAAGTCCAAATCTACATTCCAAGGCCCAAAATCCAAAATATTAATATTTTAGAATAAAAAATGACATCATAACAAACTGGTTAAGTACCAGAAAATATGCTATGAAAACAATGATTAAATTAGCAACAAGATTGCTTTCAGCTCTTAAAGAATCCATATGATTGTCATATTAAGAGAATCACATGATAAAATCATAGGCACTCTTTCTTCCAATTCCACCTTGCCTACCACTTTTATAACACTGCAACACAACACTATGTTTTTGCAAAAGGCTCCCTTGTTCCAACTCAACCCTAAACTTTTCTCTGGTACTGTGTAGCTGAAGAATAAACACTTGGGGAACTGGTACCAGTAACCACTGAACCTGAAGCCAATCCAACATCCTTGGTCACTATGTTTTCTAGGGTCATTATTTGTTGAGTGTCTTATTGATCTCCATGTAAGACATAATAAGACAATAACCGAAATGCAGTCAAGCATCCAAGGAGAAATGGATTTCGACAAATTCCATCCTAAATAATTTCACATGACATTGATACCATAGAAACTTGAACACTTATCCCTGTTAATAATAAGTTAGTATAGCATTGACATGTTAAATTTCATCTCCAAACCAATTGACAATAAGTGAAGTTGTTTTTCTTCTACATATGCCTACCAGAACAAATGGCCACGATGTCAATCAGAATAGGCATTTTCTAAGAGAGTTATAAGCTCCGATAGCATGTTAAATTTCAACTTAAAACTAATTGGTTAGAGGTGAAGTTGTTCAACATATATATATAAGCTACACATCAAGGATTGAGGCAAATGACACAGGACTTCCTAACAGAACATACCACTTGTTTGTTTTGAATGGTGAGGCAAACAAATGTGTAATTATTGTCCTTGGAAATTCCTTTAATATGGTTTTCTAGCATGAATCATCATATCTTTTCCGAAAACTTTCAGGCTTTCAAGCATTACCAATAATCTCCACAGGAACATGAACCGTTGGAGAAATGATGAAACCTGCTGATATCTCTGACAACGATATTTCTCTCTGTAACCTTAGAAATAAATTTTAATGCAGAGTGGCAATCAGAGCAAACTCTTAAATTTTTCTTGACAATGATCGGCATCCCGGTTGGACAGGTTAGTAATGAATACGCCACGGCAATCCTCTCACTGTGATGATGAAGAAGCTTCTCCTTCAAATTGTCATCCATGTCAATCAGAACCAATTCTGTTTGAGGAACATAACCAATACTCTTTATCTGATCAAGAAGACTATCAAGCTTTTCATAAATTTCTTTCTTTTGAGGATGAGACCAGTCCTCAACCCCAAACACATGGGTTTTATTTCTAATATCAACCCAACTATAACCTGGTAACTTATTCATGTTGCCATCTTTTATCATCTTCCTCAAACTTCTTACATCTTCCCATTGTTTTTCTTTTGCGTAAATATTCGAAAGCAAAACATGAGCTCCGCTATTTTCAGGTTCAAGCTTCATCAATTTGTCTGCTGCAAGTTTGGCCCTTTCTTTGTCCCCATGGATTTTGCAAGCCCCAAGAAAAGAACACCAGCCAAAAGCATTTGGTTCAAATGGCATGTTGTTTATAAAATCTTCTGCTTCTATAAGCTTTCCAGCTCTACCTAGCAAATCGATAACACAACTGTAATGTTCTTCTTTAGGCACTACCCCATAAATCTTCTCCATGGAGTAAAAGTAGTTTAACCCATCCTCAACCATTCCTGCATGACTACATCCTTTTAAAAGGTTAACAAATGTTACTGCATTTGGTTTCAGTCCCCTGTGGATCATCCCATAAAAAGTTTCAACGGCATTTCTTCCTAAACCATGCTGTGCAAAAACTCCTAACAATGTATTAAATGCTACATCATTAGGATTTTCAATCTCATCAAACAATTGGATTGAGTGGTCAAACAACCCACACTTTCCATACATATCAATTAGTGTTGAAGAAACAAAAGGGTCTCTGTCAAAGTTGAATTTGACAACTTGGCCATGGAGCTGGCTCCCATGTTCTAGCTTTGCTTGGTTAGCACAAGCCTTGATCAAGCTAGTGAATGTAAACTCATTGGGTTCAATTCCCCTCCACCGCAAGTCAACAAAAGTGCTTAAAGCCTTCTGAATTTGATCCATCTCAACATAACCATCAATAATAGCAGTCAAAGACACTATATTCATACAACCAGAATGGATTTGGAAGACATTTGAAGCACTTACCATATCTCCAGACTTTGAATACATATCTGTCAAGGCATTTCCTATGAAATTCTCGTATTCGAATCCCAACTTCACAATGGTTGAATGAAGGGACTTCCCAAAACTAGAAGCTTTAAGTGCACTGCAAGCACTCAAAGTACTACAAAGTACATGCTGATCAATAAAAACATCACCAGTGACCATTTTCTTATAAGCTGTTAAAGCTTTCTTAAGATGTCCATTTTTCACATAGCCATCAATCATCGACATCCACGAAACCTCATCCTTACAAGGCATTTCCTCAAAAACTTTACAAGCATCAGACACCTCCCCACACTTCGAATACATATCAGTCAAATTACTACCCACAAAAAGTTCACAGCCAAACCCACATATGACTACGAGACAATGCACCTGCATACCAAACTGAATTGCCCCAAGCGAGGCACAAGCTTGAAGCACACTTGAAAGTGCAAATTGTGTGGCTACTTCTCCTTCAACCCTCATTTGACAAAATGAACTCAAAGCCTCCTGAAACCTCAAATTATGAGCAAACCCAGTAATCATGGCTGTCCAAGAAACAATGTTTCTCTGTGACATTCTGTCAAACATTTTGATGGTGTAATCAAGATCTCCACATTTGGAGTACAAATTGAGGAAGTGATTGTTAAGAAATGTGCATGGCAACCACCCTCCTCGGATCAGCCTAGCATGCAACTGTTTTCCTTTGTTTAACTCATTGGTTCGTGCAAAGGTTTGGATAAGGTGAGCCACTGCTTTGGAGTCACTTAGTTCGTGACCAAATACAAAAAGGTTCTGAAAGTAAAATGCCAAATCAGAGGGTTAATCATGTGGAAAAACCAAAAAATCAATGAACTGCAAACAGATATAAACACATACCAATCTAAAGATGTAAACTAACCCCCCAGAAAAAAAAAAAAAAGGTTTTGCACAGAATCAAGCAGAACAAAAAGATAAAAACAGAACAAAACTCTTAAAGAAAACAAAATAAAAAACTTGAGATTTCTACAGTTGAAACACAAAATTAAGCACTTACAATTCTCTGTCATGATTTTACACCCTCCTATAAAGGGCTGTAGTTTTAGGTGTTAAGTTTTAACAGGAACCATGTCATGTAAAATTATTTTGATTAGGATATGTGTAAAAAAAAAATGTTTGTGTTAATTACCCTAGAACACATTTTGATGGTATGGTGCATTTGTCTCGTGTTTGGTAGGACTAGCTCATCCCCTTGAATCAGCTTAATTGAATAAGTGAGTGTTTTTGGATATCAATAAACGCATGTACAACGCCAACAATGAATCATTGATCCAACTTTTGAAAATGAAGAACCAAATGTCTTAAACTTGTTGAGAAAATTTCAGTTCAGTTCATCTGTTAACTAATGCACAAATACAACTTTTTACTAACTACTTGAAAATATGTAAGGATGTGACTTTCTGCTTTTCTCTCAATGCTGTTATTTTCCCGGGCATTCTCCCGTAATAATTTTATAAGATGTTGGCATCTAGTCTATTTTGTTATTTACTAAATTATTTTATAATTAATTAATTTTTTCATTTAAAATTATAATTTTTAAAAAATCTGATTAGTTTAAAAAATATTTTGATAAATCATCTAGTGATCATATGCTTTCATTCTCATCTTTCCTTGTTACTAAGAGAATAAATTAATATAGTAATATTATGGAGTATTTAATCTCTAAGCACCAGTAAAGTTTTGTTCATTCCTTCTCATGCACAAATCAAGATACATGTTCTATATTGTGATATCCTTGACATCATTTTCATAAATTAAGAAGAAAAAAGTCATTCATATATTTGAATTTTCTCCCAAACAAGTCTCATCGTCCTTGTATTATAATGACTCATTTTTATTCTTTTCAAAATTTCCACTACAGTACAAACAAGAATAATTTCAAACAATATCTCATTAAGACAAACTATATCAAACTAAATATACCCACAATATTGAAATGTGTTAGAAGCAAAACAAAATAAAAAATGAAAAAACAAAACACACACTCCCACAACAAGGGAGTGTATTAGAAACAAAATAAAATGAAAAAAAAACTCATAAAACGATCATATTTGATACAAAACGTCATAAACTTAAATGCCGACAAATTATTCTTTATTATCAAACAAAATGACATATTCGATGCAAACGTTATAAACCTAAATGTCAACAAGTTATTCTTTATTAATAACAAAAATGACGAAATGTTGTCATAATAGTCAAAAATTGACAAAGAAACCACCATAATCCATAATTCTAAAAATAATTTTTATTACAAGCAATATTTTTAAGAATTTAATTGAGAATTTAAAAAAGACATATTTACTTTTTAAAATATTAATTTAATTCTTCTTCGTATCATAACGGTATAGTTTAGGTGAGACTTCACGTTGTCACATAATATATTCGTTATTAAATTTATTATATTTTACGAAAATTATTTAATTGAAAAACTAATTTAATTGATTCAATAAAAAAATTATTTGATAACCTTCAATGATTAAAATAATCAGTCAAGAGTTTATTCAATATTATTATCCACTTAACGTCTAACGGGATGAAAGTTAAAACAATTTTCAAACAGCAGTTGGCATTATGCGAATGCATAAATTAAATCATGTAAATGCTAGTGTTAGAGATGAAATCGTAAGTTTTACGGTTCTACAGTGGAAAAATGTGTTTAATTATTGTTGAAATGGTGTAATTATTATACAATATATGATACTATAATAATGAAAAAAATCAATTGTTATAAAAATCCTCAAATTTAGAGGTAGAATTTCTTTAATGATTATTTTAATTAGGTTTATTATTTAAAATTGGTGATAGAATGAAAAGACACCCTAATATTAAAGGATAAGATATTAAAGACATGTTAAGTTGTAAGCCGAATTTCGATAAGATAAGTGAGAGAAAATTTTAACTAAAAATTTGTATCTTTCTTTAATGCTTTATTTAATATGTGGGAAATAAGAAAGGGAGGAAAGTGCAAACCAAAAAACGGAGAGAAGAAAAGAAAAGGACAAAAATGACATGTTGACAAGCATGTAACAGGATAAAAGAGAAATAAAAAAAAATGTACAATTCTCACATTCTTTATTTTATTTTTTGTAAAATTTCGTGGAAAATAAATAATACTCGAGTGAAGAGTGTAATTTTGTGGAAATATTGAATTTTATAACACGACAATCAATTTTGATTATCGATTATCCTGTAAAATTTTTAAAATTATAAAAATTAATTATTTCAATTAAATTAATAAATTCTAATAATTAATTATTTTAATTAAATATTTCAATTTTAAATGTTAAAATTTATTACTTTAATTAAATAAATAAATTATATTTTTACTTTTTCTAATTTTTTTGAATTAAATTTTTTATTTTTATTCTATTAATCAATTAAAAAAATATTTTTTTTCGTATTTTTCTCCTTCCTATTTCTTTTTTACTTTTCTTCTACTAAATACTTATATTCCTCGTCTATTTTTATTTACTTATTTCTCTCCTTTTTATTTTCATCTACTCAATTTCTCGTCTATTTTTTTTCTCTTACCAAACAAACTCTAAAGAGATTCAACATCTTTTTTTATAAGTTAAAGAGATATTAAGGCTAAAATTTTAGTTGTTGTTTTTTAATTTATAACTAGAATGTTGCAAATTACATTTTCTAATGTGACAAGGTTAAGTAAAGCAATGAGTAGTTTTAGTTGAAATAGTTTTATATCAATTTTGTAATATCAAATTTGTAATTTAAATCAAAGTACATTTTTTTATTATAGTAGTGCAATATAAAAAATCATGTCTACATTTATGTATAAAAATTGTTTAAATATATATTTCTTTATGATTGAAAGGTTATGTTTTCCACCCATCATATTATACAGAATAATATGTACAAATAATTACACATAGGATGATGCTATGAAAGGCTTGCCTGCATACAAACATTCGAACCACATGAGGAATTCATAATGTGAATATAGTAGTTGACAACCGAGGATTTCTTAGCCACAACTAGCATTTTTAAGTTATAAGTTAATTTATTTACTTTTATTACAATTTATTTTGTGATTTTGCTAGAAATATCTTATTTTATCCATTTTTATTAAAACAAATTCCATATAACCTAAGAGAACAAAAAATTTAAAAATTAAACTAATTAAATAAATGATAAACTTATAAATAGCATTAAGTACTAAAATATAATTTAGAAAACGAATTAATATAATCCTTTTATAATCTACTCTTTATATTAAATTAGAATACAAAGACTCTAACTTTTCTCACTTTCAATTATATATATAGTCTCATCTTTGAGTAGAAAAGTTTATCTTATTCTCTTTATCTTTCAATAACTTTTTTATTTTAATTTAATTTTAAATGATTAAAATTATTAATAAATTAGAAAGTTTTTTTTATCAATACAAAAATTTAAATTTATTATTATTTAATATTATCCATTTTATTTATATAAAACATATTAAAAATTTTCTTAACATTAAAAAACTTAGAATTTCTTCTTAACTAATATTTTTACATGAATTTTTTTAATTTTATTTTAGATTATAATAGGTAAATAATTAATAAATTGAAAAGTATGTTTATTTTTTAAAATATCTCTTATACTTGATCTTTTTTCAATTTTTTAAAACAATATCAATAATATATGAAAGTTACCCATACATTATACAAATTAAAATACAGTATCTCTTCTCTTTATATGCATATAAAAGTAATGAAAATTGTATACACAAAATTATATATATGCGTATAATTTTAGTTTAGATTGTATTAGATCAATTTTCATAATTAAATTTGAATTTCAATCTAATTTAACACAAAATTCATTTTAGTTTGAAATTTATTCATTTTTGTATTAGAAGGCAGTAAGTATTAGCTTTTGATTCAAATAAACGACATCGTTTCCTATAAATAGTTCCCTTTTCCTCACGGATAGCAGAAAATCCTACCCTCTTTTGTTCGTTCAATCAAGGAAGCCCACATTGGCATTGCCACCTGAGGTTCTTCTCTCTGTGATGTCTTTTTGGATTTTCTTTTAGTTAATAGTAACTGTTTCTTTGTTAATTGCTTTCTCTGTTAACTCTGTTTCTTTGAACATGATGACTGAAGTTTTCACCCATGCCCAGATTAATTCTCATTCTTCTGTGCTGTGTTTCTAAACCCCAATTACGTAAAGTTTTCATTTTTAATGTTGAATACATTTTGGTTGTTAAGTTTTGTTCTTGGGTGTAAAGATCTCAGAAATGGAAACTTTTCTTGAACTTCAGCTCTGTTTCTTTGTTGTTGTATTTTTTGAAAGAATTGGTTTCTGTTTATGTGCTTGGTATTGCTTTTTTATGATTTGAGTTGTTTTTTTTTTACCTCAATGTTATGGTGTGAAGTTCAAATATGCTTTGATTCTTTCTCAAGTGCAGGGTTGTGACTAGTTTTTTCTTGTGATTTTCAGGATAAGCATCGTTTTCTATTATTTTTTCTCGGCTGATCAAAGTCATTTTCCTAGTTCCTGGTGGAATAAGCATTTTCAACTATGGCGCTTTATGGAACCATCTCATCCTTCAATGTGAGTTGCCCTTTTTCTTTAAATCCAAAAGTAAGTGTCTTGCTTAGGTTCTTGGAAAATTACCATATAAGAGCATTTTGTGTGTTGAATGTTGATCAACGAAATATTGATTATTGGATTAGAATTCTAGGATTGAATCTTGATTTAATTTAACTGTTTGAAAACGAATTTTTGGAAAAGTTTAGGGTTTTTCAATGGCTGCGTATCCTCTTGAATTGATTTCTAACTCTGTTGGAAGCTGGTATAGTATATATGCTCAGAATTCCCATTGCATGGCTGCAAATAAGATGAGCTTGAATTTAGCTGAAGTAAATGGACTGTAGGGATTGCTGAGGAGTGAGGAATGAGGATAAAGTTACACTTTTGATCTAAATGATTCTATATTTTTTTTATTTGTTTTAGTAGATTTGTTCCCTTGTGACACAGTGCATTGATTTTAACTTTTCAATGAAGGGATTTTCTTCTATCAAGGAGTTTAACATCATGCGGGGTTCATTTGTCAATCACTTTCAGAAGCTACATCATGTTTGTCTGCCTTCCTTTACTCCAAACAAGTTAGTGTTTGGCAGAAGTTTTGGCAGAGGAGACCAACTGTGTCTTTTGCCTGACCAATTTCTCAAGTTGCAAATGGGAACATTCAGTAAGTATCTTTACTTAAAACCTTATAATTCACATTGGGTTGCCTTTTGGAAAATATTATGAGTATAAGGCCAGTGTTTTTTTCTCTCATCTTGATTTTGCTTGAGTCCAATTCTTTTTGCATCTAAAGCCCCAAATTTTCAGTACTTAAGACATGTTTGAATAAACTTCTTCATAAGCACTTATAGGAAGAAAAAAATAAAATAAGTTTCTTTTTAACCTAACTTATGGATAAGTTAAAAATAAGTCTTTGGAAAAGCTAATATGACAGAGCTTCTACAAATTAGCTTATGCTTAAGCTACTTTTAGTTTATGGAAAAACTTATTTCATTTTTCCTTCCTATTTTCTTCTTTTGTAAGTATTTATGAAGAAGTTTATCCAAATAGACCCTTATTCTTTTGCTAAATTTAGTCTGTCATTGTCAAAAAATGCCTTTGGTTTGTTTCTATTAGGAAGACCACTGGGAGTAAAAAGTGAAGACTCAGAGAGCATATTGAGCAGCGAGAACATTGCATTGGATGAACAGACTTTGGAGGAGGAGCTACAAAATGCCATTGCTGAAGAGAATTATGCTAAAGCAGCAGAAATAAGGGATATTCTGAAAAGCCTTCAGAAAGATAGCAAGACAACGGTATTTGGAGCGAACAGCCGGTTTTACGAGTCATTCAGGACCGGTGACCTAGCAGCCATGCAAGCCCTGTGGGCAAAAAAGGATGAGGTATGCTGTGTCCACCCTGGTTTGAAGGGAATATCTGGTTATGATGATGTTATGGAGAGCTGGAATTTTGTATGGGCCAACTATGAATTTCCACTAGAAATTAGGCTAGAAGACATTAAGGTTCATGCTAGAGGGGATATGGGGTATGTTACTTGCATGGAATTTGTAAAGACAAAAGGAGGCAGATGGGGAGGTCAATTTGTAACAAATGTGTTTGAGAAGATTGATGGACAGTGGTTTGTTTCTGTTCATCATGCTTCCCCAGTAGACCTATGAATACATCAAAATTATACATAGGAACTTCACTCCATTCATTTTTGTTCTTTGTGCTGAATCTTCACGTGTCAAATGATCCTTTGTGACATGTGGATTTATCGCGTCCAAACTTGTGTTTAAACTCTAGAATGTTTAGTTGTAAACTTAGCAGAAGTTGCTAGTATTGTCACTGACAAGTTGCTGCTAAATAATCAATTGCATTGCCAATTCCTAACAATTTCCTTATCTACTATATATTTTCTGAGTCATACTGTTCACACATACACATTACTTCTACCCATAAACCAACTAAAACTTCATGATTTGCACATTGCTTCGACGTGAAATGGTAAGTGTCCATTTTGGGAAGTTGTAATTTTTTGGTATTTATTTTTAAATGTAATTTTTGAAATAAAACGTATAATTTAAACTCTCAATTTTAAGTAAAAACTTTGGTTCGAAATATAAACTCTCAATTTGAAAGCAAAAAAATATAAAAAAATCCAAAAAAACAGGTATTTTAGTACAAAAACAATTTTAGTACAAAAACACTTCAATTCCTACGAATTAAAAAATTTTAAACTTACAAAATTCACTTTGGTATTTTAGTACAAAAACAATAAAAAACGTGAAAAAGTTGACATTTTGTAAAATTAAAATTAGACAAACGCCATGAAACAAGACTTGGACCACCACTTTATAATCAATATTTAAATAAGTGAACGGTAAAAAATGATTATTTTATTTTATCCATTGATTATTATTTTATTATTTTATCTGATCTAATAATTATTGACGTTGCCAAGATATGGAAGACTTTAAAAACTCGTGTCATAATCTTCAGTGTGCCAAGATGATTTCTGATTTTTTAGTTTCACTTCTTTTAAAGAGTGCAGAGGATAACCCTGCTGGTTTTATTTATTAACGTTTTGTTTTGTACAATACAAAGATGGTGTTGCTGCATCGGTTTCTTTTGTACAATGATTATGAGAATACAACCACCATCCCATTTTCTGCCATATTCCAGTGGAATGGACTATTTATCTATTTCTATACTGCATTGCATGTATGAAAGGAAAACACAAGAAAATAGAGAAACCAAAATGTTACTCCTAGACTTGATGTTCTACACTTCCATTTATACTCACCTTTTAAAAGGGTAAGCGAGAGAGTTTTCCTTTTTTTCCCCCCTCCATCCCTTTCTCAATCAAATAAAAGGTAGGTGTAAAATAGAAGTGTAAAAATTCAAGTGCAAGAATAACATTTATGACACAATTGCATAGCATTAACTTGCTATTCCTCAGCTACTTGAAGATCTTAAAAGCTAGTAGTAATAACTATGAAGTACAAAATGGATTTAAACTCTGCCTACAGGGGATAGTGGTGGCATTGGAGCATATCTTAAAGGTGCTTTCCCCTGAAGTTTGCTGTGGTTCTTGGAACTGGGTTCCTTGAGGATCTCTTCATGCATGCAACCCATTTCCAAGGAACCTGGTAGTTTATGGCAGCTTAAAATTGCAACTGAAACGAAAAATGCCTGTAAATGAGTGATTGTTGAGTCGAATTCAACCGAGTAGAAACCATCCTTCAGTGGCAACAAAGTGAAAAGTGGTGAGTCTTGCTCAGCTCCTTCCTGAAAGTAATGATAGAGATAGTATGTAAGAAGTCCACAGTATTTATAATTCTATACAAGCATGCCCTCATGTAGAACTACTATAAAGCTATACCTTAACAAAAAGTTGAAAACGATCATGGTAAGGTTTATAGCTCTTTGAAATACTTGAACTCTGCATCTGGTTGGAGAGCACAAGCAGTTTGCAACCAATGTCCCAACCCCCGCAATCACATGATCCCCCAGTTTTCCATCGATGGATCAATGGTGTAGGTTCGCCTTTGATTGGTGAACCATGTACACCACCTGGAAGTATAACCGTAGAGCAAGCAGATGCATCATTTTGTCCTGAACTGCACAAACATCTTTCATCTTCCAAGCACTTTGAGCATCCTTTCTTCACCAAGTTATTATCACCATGCAGTCCTTCATTGCTTTTTTCACATGATGTCTCAATAACAACGGCTGCAAGCTCTGCGCTCTGGATGAACATCGGCGGTCCTTGATCCGTCTGTCCAATTTCAACACCCAATAGAACATATTCTTTAACCATATGCTTTCTATTGGAGTTCTGATTCGTTGGTTCGGTGATTTTAGAGCTAGAAAACTTCATCTGAGCAATAACATTGTAGGCATAGCCACAGTTTTTTTCTTTACTTCCATGACTTATCCATCCACCACTCTTTTTCTTAATTTCATTAACCAGGTAGAATGTAAAACAGCAGCCTAAATCACCCTTCTCCAGTGATGATGCTAAACTATTCCTGGTAGCAGCAAAAATCTTCCTTTCATTGTTGAGCACAAATTTAAACAAGGGCACTCCATTTTTTACTGTAAGCTGCAAGAGGCCTTGGACTGATGATCCTTTGCTCTTTTCAGGAAGCAGTGACTCATTGACACCGATAGTCCTGAAGCTTGAATTTGCGCTTCCCTCTAGTGACTGATCACTTTGAGCTGAATGGTGTTTGTCTGATGCCTTGACAGCCTTGTGCTTCAATATAGGGTCTAACAACCTCCGTAGGGGGCTGGACCGGTTTCTGTTAAGACTATTAGCTTCTTTCCTTGGATTATCCCAACGAACAGAAGACTGAGGTGTCACCGGACCAGACTTTGCAATGACATGCATGGAGCTAACCTGTGGAAGTGTAGGCCCCTCTTTGAAACTGAAACTTCTTCCAATCCGGCTTAAGCTGAAGCTAAACCGGCGGTTGTGGGATGGATTCATTTCCTTCTGAGCTGTCAGCTCAGCAGTTTCTTGGTCCAGTGATTCCTTCAAATTACTGAAAACATACTGATCTCTCAGCTTAGCATCTAACATATCCTTTTCAAAGCAAGCACCTGCAGATTGCAGACTAGACATCTTATTTATTATGGAAGATGGTGTCTCAGACACAACAGAAGAACAATCTATACCCAGATCAGTACTAATGTTGTGTTGCAGTGTTTCCAAAGAAGAAGAAAGCTCAACTGCAGAACTTAGTGCCCCTGATAGTGGGATTTTGGAACATCCATCTTCAGTGTAAACATCCTCAGGAAGGGAAACGTATGACAAACTACTTTTGGATGATTCTGAAAAGTTTTCATCGGATGATGTTCTTGATTCAGAAAGCTGAAAATCCTCTGAAGAACTTGACTGGGGAATTTCTTGGGGATAAAGCAGCACAATATTACTTGGCTTGCTATGGCAGTGTTTGTGACCAACATCTAAAACTGATTCCTGCAACTGATCCACCTTTTTCCTGGTTTCACTACAGCTGGAACTCGTTTTCTTAGAACTGGATGAGACCCCTTTGCCTTTTGATTTTACTGATGGCTGTCCCATATCAGAGCTGAACTTATGATTTCTCTCTTTTTTCTTGTGGTTATGCTCTTGCAAACCCTCCATGTTCTTCTTAGCTCCATCATCCTTACCATTTGCATTTTCATTAGGAATGGATGAGATCCCATGGAGCCTTGAGTTTGACGCAATTTTTTTTACTTGTGAAGTTCTTTTACTATACTCATTCCTCCTCTCCTTTTCAAGTGACATATCTGAGTGAGTTTGACCACAGGACTCAAACGCCCGGGGTGTCATTTTCTTCTCATCCCCAATGCTCTTAGTTACACTTTTGGAAGATTCAAATCGTTTGACATCATGATAAGAAAGTTTGGCACTTTCAGGAAGGGATACCCTATAAGATGGCCTGATGCCTGAAGAAGGCAAATTTCTCTTATCATTGAGTTTTTCCTTGCTTCCAATACTGGTGGTAGATGGTTTTGTCGCCGTTCTTGACGATGATTCGCTGTTAATGAATGATGTGAAATTACTAGCTAGTACCGGGATATGCTTCTGCTTGTGCTTCCACTTCTCAAGCCGAGACCAATCTAGAACACCAACATTGAAAGCTTTCTCTTGAGAGTTATCTACTTTATCGGTACGCAGGAGATAACCTGGCAAATTAGACATGTGCTTGACAAGTTCATCACTTTCAGTTGCCTTTCTCCTCACAGTTTCCCAGTTCTGAATCTTCCCTTCTGCATCCAGCTTGCCTTTCTGTTTGAGATCACTCTTTGACTTCAACTTATCAGCATCCTTTGGACTTCGTTTCGAATGGGACAATACAGAATTTTCTTTAGCTGTCTTTGAACTGCTAGGCTGTTTTGAGCTGCTCTTTCTGAACTCCAAACCAAATCCCATATCCTCAGAGGGTTTCAACAATCCATTACTTGTCTGTATATTAATTGGCATGGCACAATCTATACTCAAACTTCACACTTCACTCTGATGTTTCACCCATATGCAAATGCTAGATGAGTTTCTCCTTTACCTTACCAATTATCTGTCAATAAATGTTCACAATTGAATCAGTTGAAAAAAGTGTTTGAAAAACAAGGTTCAAATTATGTAAGTAAATAGCCTAAAAAGAAGTAAAATCAAGAAATCAGGGCAAAACAGTGTGAAAAACATGAGACAAGGTTTGTGAAAAGAAGGGTTCAAGCCATGCCATGACACAATTAACAATCAAACGATCTATAAAGGAAAATAACTGATCACATTAAAGGGGATACCGTTTTTTCATGGCACCAAACATAAATAGCAACATTGATCCAGAAAAAAATGGGCCATGATTTTGACATTGTTCAGAAGGGATTATGGAACGTGAAAGGGAAACAATTGAATGTATTACACAAAAGGAAATGCACATAGACTTGCTCAAACCCATCCTTTTTCTAATTCAATGAACAACGTGATGATGGATACCTACTCCTCACTTCCAAAACAGAGACAACAGTAGACTAAATTCCCCTTACCATAAAAAAGATATATCAATTTTTCTAAATTTGATGCTAACCATACACATAATCCCACATCGTGTAACCCGAATCAGAAACACAAACCAAATACAGAGAACCATACACATCATTCATTACACATAAAATGACATAAGAAACACTGTGACAGTGATATCTACAAACTCGTTAATAACGAAAACGATGGGTTTCTAATACCAAGAACACAAATATTTAATTAAAAAAAAGAAAATTAATACAAAGCTAAAGCTCTGTTTGGCCGATGAGAAAACATTGTGACAAGAACAAAAACTGCAAGATACCCTCTTCCTAGAAAATCAAGACAAAAAAAACCCACATTCCCAAAAAAAAAAAAAATATATAAAAATTGATCAATTCGTGAACTTTTAACCAAAAACTCGATTTTTCCTTCATATTCACAACACTTACCAATTAAAAAAGAGAGAGAGAGACCCAGAAAAATACAGTGATGCAAAACGCAAAACGTAGAATCAAAATTCAACAACACAATGTGAAAATTTCTCAGGAAACAAGAGCATAAAATCTTACCCAAAAAAAAGGAAAAAGAAAAACCAAAAGAAACGTGGGTGTGGCTGCAATGATCGAGAGAAAGATCCAAAGCGTAATGGGAAAACGAAAAGGGACGTAGTTTAGAAGCGAAGTAAAGAATTACAATGAGGCCACTGTTTTTTCTTTCATCATTTCGTTCTTTCTTCTTCGTTCATCTTCGTATATGTTTTCTTTTCTCTTCTATTTTTTTTTTCGATTTTGTATTAACGTGCCGCGTTTTTCTTTCCCTCTGAGAAAAGAGAAAAGGAATAATCATCGATTACGTTACTACAGGAAAAGAAAAAGAAAAAAAAAAAGAAAAGAAAAGAGAGAAAGATCTTCATTTAGTTGCACTATCAGAATATCTTTAAAAATCTACTCATGTATTAAATTTTTATATTATTATATTAAAAATGTTAATGATATCTTTTTAATACACTCATTAATTATATTTTTTTATTGATTAAAATTTATTAACATTTATGAATTTCATTTTATAGTTAATAAATTATTTATGATTTTATAATTTTTAATAAATTTTAATTAATAATAAAGAGTATATTAAAATAAATGTAAATGTTCGTCAGAGATTAGAAAATAAATTAGCCTTCTTTTATTATTCAGTCATGATATTAATTTTAAAAACTATATTAATTAATAATATAAAACTTGTATTCTTATGAACAATATTATTTATTAAATTCTTATTATAAAACTCGTATATATATAGAATCTCTGATTATGTAATTCTTATTACATTTAAATTAACTGGAAAAAGAAAAGAAAAAAAAAGGAGGGAAACAAACATGGCCTTAATTAAGGGAGTGGGAGTATGTGAGTTAGTGAGTGAGTGAGAGAGAGAGAGAGTTTCGTTGTCAATGGGAACGGTGGAAAGAAAGAAAGGAGAGTGGGACCCACTAACGGAGACTTGTTTCACTGTCACGAATCCCAAAGGCCGGGAAGTGGGACCCTCTTACGTGTTGCCATATCTGAATGTTGAGCGCGTTTCCCTTTATTTTATTTTTATTTTAATTTATTGCTTTGTCTTTTGCCATAAAAGAAAGAGTAAATAGAAATTAAAAATAAACGCATTTCGCGGGAACCGCGATATCGTTGAAGTCGCATCGCATGCCACCACAAAACAAAATTTCCCAATTTCAACGTTTTAATCAGCGTTTTAACATGTGATCTTATCATGTGTTAGAGGGAAATTGAAAGCAAGGTATTTTTTATTCAAAAATGCATAATGTTTGTGAGAATAAATGAAAGATTACAATGTTCATTATATTAATCTATTATTTTATTTTTATTTTAAAAATTATTAAATTAAAAATAAAAAATTAACATTCTATTATATTTTTGTGAAGTCTCTAAGCCAAATAATTAGAGTTCCAAATATTATCTATATATTGAGTATTTAAGAGAAAAAGTGAATAACTTTTTTTAGGTCTTACAATTTGAATTATTCTATTTCACACGGTTGAACTTGATTAGAGAGAGACCAATAACACATTCCCCCATTTTTATTCCCTCACATATATATGCATTTTACAAGGATATCCACGTCACCAGACAAAGAGTACAGACAACTCACAAACAAAACGACGATGTGCTGCTAGGTGCGCCTCTCTTGACATGTCAAGTGCAGGAGTGACTATGTCTTCATTGTACGATTCTTACGTGTCTTGTACGAACTCGAAGATTTTCCGTTCGGCCTGCCACGTAAGCTGTCCGGTTATCTGCTTGGACCATCTGGACGGTACACAATTTGATACTTATACGCTAGTCTCTCCTGTTTCTTGTTAAGATTGTGCCACTTGGTTAATAGAGGATGACCATAATTCACGAATATTTCTTGGATCGTTAAGCAAGTTTATGGTTAGATAGTTAATCTCAATTGGACAAGGCCTCTAGTTTTCATATAATAGGTTGTTTCGACAACTTAGGTACCGATCTAGGAGGGTATACAACCCTATAACTTTAAACTCCAAAATATAAAGGCTTTCAAGTATAATTGTAATTTAGGTATTCACTTAGGAAGGTATAATTTTATTTTAAAATTTCACTTAAAAATAAATCTTTAATTTATTTGTATAAATTCAAGATTAAACTAGGAAATCCTCCATGTCTAATGTGTTTAGGTTCTGAATTTTTAAATTATTACGTTATAAGCATGAAGTATTTCCTTATAACTCATTTTTGCTAATTAAGTGTTTGGTTTTATAAAATTTTAATCGAAATTAAATTTATTATTTAAATTGTAATTTAATGTAATTCAACTCGACAATATTTTAAGGTGAAACATAATTTATTCCTAATTTTGGTTCAATCGGCTACTACATTTTTAATTAGTATTCTTTATTTTTGTAAGAATGGCAATATTCTTAATAATTAATGGCTTGTTAATATTTATCGAGTATTTTATTTGATTGAAATATAAATATGATTTTTCATATTTATATTAAGTTAGTAAACTACACTGGTTAATGATAAATCAATGTAAGTAATCATGGCAGCCTAAGAAAAGAAAAGGATTGAAAACACCTCTGTTCTTACATTAAAATGTTAATGAGAGGCATGATTGTCTTGATAAGACGTGTGATAATATTTATTCTTATCAACAAAGATGTCTTACAAAGAAAATTGAACTTCCTTACAAATTAAATGCTTTGGTTAGTTTTAACTGAATCAACTGAAAACTATTATGGAAAGCTTAATTTTCTTCTATTACTCCCTCCGATTTGATGTATATAAAAAAATTAATTTATTTGTTAGACATTATTTGATTATATCAAATTTATTTAATAATAAATATTTTTAAAATCAGTCTTTATTAAAATTTGAAATAAAAAATAAAATAGAATTATTGTTTATATTGACTAATGTCCATGATTTTTTTTTCCTTATATTTAAGAGTAGAGGAAGTAATGGCTGAAAAAATGCTTTAACAACCAAATGACGAAAGAAAATAATATTTAAGAAATATTTATAGGAGAAGAAAATTATTTTGTATATAAATATATAAGTTAAAATAATTTTTTTGATAAATTAAATAATTAATTTAATCTATGTATAAATTTATATAAAATTTTTATATTATTTATTTATAAGTGTTTATGAAAATACTCGTCCAAACAAAACTTATATCATTTTAAGAAAAAAAAATATGAATAAAAGTATTCTATACAAATTATAATAAAATAAAAATAAATAATTAATAATAATAATAAAGTTAATTTTGTGAAGCAATGTTTCTAGAGTATGAAAGAAGAAAAATATATAATTCATACACACTTTGCTATTATTTTGACATATATATATATATATATATATATATATATATATATATATATATATATATATATAAAATAAAAATAAAAAATTTAAAAAGTATATAACGATAATATAAAATTATTTTCAATCGTCGTAACCTATTTTTTCACATTTATATATCGTTAATCGCGGTAAAATATTAGCTTGACATTAACACAATGATTGGCCATACGGCTATATCGATAAATGAAAAGTCACGTGCTACAAAAATTGCCAAGAATAAAATAAAAATAAAAAATCCAACTCAGGCACAAATTTTTTTTCGTCCATTTCAGTTTTTAAAGAAAAAAAAATTCAATTTTTAAATTATAAATTATAAATATGAGACATTTTAATCTTTAATTATATTTTTTATTTTTTAATACATAACTAATTACCAAAAAAGTGAATATATAAAAATTGTTAATAATTTAAAGTGATCTTAAAAATACTAATTAAAATAAATAAAAAATAAAACGTCTTGTACTTAAAATTTATAAAAAAAAAATACGTCTTGTACTTGCAATTTTAAAAAATCATTTACTGATTTTTAAATATTAAATTAAGTTGAATAATTTATTTTGAGAATTGTTTAGTCTATAATAATTATAGTCGTAGTCCTAAAGAAGCACTAGAGTAGGTGTAGGCTTGGAGGAGGAAGAAATTATGGACATTTTTCTTTGACGATTTCCACTACGGAATCTTGGATCAACTTTCACTACCTTTTCCTTTTGTTCTCACAACACTTATACAATTATTCGTTTATTCAAGTAATTCTAAGCTCAACTCTTTTCATACGGATACACCAACTATAAAAAAAAATTAGGTAAATTGAGTTCTATAATTATTAAAAATATGATACATTTATAATTATAAAGAATGTTAGTCAAATTAAGTAAATCTAATGATGAACAAAATTAATTTATAAGATAAGAATGTGTATAGATATATTTTTAAATAAGAAATATCTAAATCTAATTTTATGAAAAAATAATTCTTAAGAGACGATAAATTAGTATAAATTCCTATAGGAGTAACTTAAAAAAAAAAACACTTAGGAATACATAAAAATAATATGCATACAAAATTACTTGTAAATTATTTATTAATAAAATCTTTATTTGATAATGAAATTCAAATTTATATTTTTATAAAATATTACTATAATTTTTTTATTTTATTACTAAATTTAGTTACCATTTAAATTAGTAGCTAAATCATAGTTAATTAATTATTAATTAACTAGAAGATTATTTTTCCTAACTAAATTTGAATTATATTCATTTATATTTTTTATTATTATAAATTAGTTAGAAAATAACTATAATTTTTAAAAATTTACTACAAATTAACTAAGATTATATTTTTAGCTAATTTACTACTTATTTCATGTTACCATCAACATTATAGTAATTTTATACCTAATTATTTTTATTAAAAATTAGTCACGAAATAGTTATTTATTTTAAAATGTTGTAGCAAATTTAATTTTTTTTTTTAGTGTATGAATATTATTTTTATCAACCGGACCAATCATATGTAGATTGAATTTTTATTTTATATATACCATTTAGAAGTTTGATAATTAGATTCACCTGTATAAAATGCACGAACGGATTAATTAATGAAAAATAAATAAATTAAAATTCATTCTTATAGTAATACTATTAGATATGTTTGAAGATTTATCGGCAAAAGGAGCCATTAATATAAATAATGACCTGATCAGATTTAGGTTTAGAAATTAATAATAAATGTGACAGCTATAAATATGCACATGAAAAAGATAAACTAATTATGACTGGTGGGCATTAAAGATAAAATTAAATGTACACATTAAAGACTGAGGCAGGCATTATATATATATAAAAAAACATGCATATAATTATTTGTGTTAGTTTAGAACTTATATAAAAAGGTAAATTAATTATGACAAAATAATAGTAGTACTATTTAGAAAAATTATTCTTACGACAACAACGGAATGAGACCAATGTGTGAAAATTTTATTTTATGCAGTATATTATTTTAATAATAATATTATACTTAAGTAGATGTAACTCTCATTTTTTTTATACGAAAAAGGTATAAAATTAATAAAGTATGGAGAGAGATATTACGGAAGTCATTAAAGAAAAAAAAAAAAAAAAAAAGAGTGTTGCCTTTATTCAAGTAATTAAGAATATGTACAAGGGGTCATAACTAACGTTGAAATATATACAAGGTGGCTCATAGTAATTATCAAATAATCATAAGACTATATTAAGAGTGAACTTTCAACCCTCATCTTTTTACCTTGATCTAATAGGCACTTATTGCATATATCTAAGACAGTGTCTTCATCCATGTTTCTTGTAGAATCTAGTTATAATTAGAGAGTCAAAATAATTAAAGATATGGTGACAAGTTTTAGAATATATAGAACGATAGAGAAATAAATGAAGGATGTAAATTAATCTTATGATTTAAGTCAATGGATGAAATGATAAGTGATCCGAGTGTTTTCTATAACAAAATAGTATTAGTGTTTCACTTAAGAATAAGGAAATATTTTTACCATTTTTTTTTTGTGGGAGGAAATTTTTTTACCATAGAACTATAATACTTGCAATGTTGTAGTAAAAGGCCAACAAGAAAACTATATTTTATTAATTAAATCAATATGTTTTTAGGTATTTTTTTACCTTAGTGCAATTCAACGGATACTCGCTAGTTTTATTTAGTGTTATTGAACGGGATAACGATTGTTAGGGTTTGGATAAAGTACTAACTATTGATGCCTATACTAATATTTTATGAAAAGACGTATACCTGGAATATACCTGTATGAATGGCTGGACCAGTTTAGTTTCATATTATTTTTTTTTGTTTTTATTTTAAAAAAATAAAAATAAGGTTGAAATTGAATTTAGTTTAAATTAAAAAATATATTTTTAAAGAAAATAATTTTTAAATGGACTTAAATCAAAAACAAAAAAATATTGTTTTTAATTTTTTTCATAAACACACTGTGACGTTCTTATCATGATCGTTAAAATCTATATTTTTAATTGTCTTATGAATTGTTACAAAAATCTTAGAGTGGTTAAAATAATATTTTACCACAGTTTAGATCAATTACAAAGAAAATCTTTTTCTACCTTTATGAAATTATTTTAAGAAAATAAAATATAAAAACTTATACTAAACATGTTTTTTAAATTTTAAGAATTGGAAATAAAAATAAAAAATATTTTTTAAAACCAAACGACCATGACAATTTTAGTTTCTTTACCGATATCCATAATTTAGTACGCATTTATTTTTATAATTTTAAAATTATTAATTATTTTAAAAATTTCTTTTTATGTTATAATTTTTGCTCAAGTCATAATTACATTTATTTTAAATATTCTTTTTTTATTAAAATTTTCTTTTCGTTTTATCAACTCGAAGTAGTTTGTACTTTCAAATTAATTTAATTTTTAGAAATCTTTCTTCCCCAAATATAAAAAACTTATACTTTTTTTACCTATCTATTTGAATTAGTTAATTTTTTTAAATTTCGATTTTATATTTTATATTTTAAAATATTACGCAAATAATTACACTTACACAGGTCAGGCACTTTAATAATTACACTTATAAAATTTTTTGCCTAACCATCCAAATCGGAATTAAAAACTCTTCAACACTAAAACTTAATAAATTTGTGACGAAAATTTGCTTTTTCTTCGTTAATTCTTGAATTTAGCGACAAATTTCTAAAAAATTACATATAAATTATTTTATTATAATTATAATTTTAATATTATAATTTTTCGGTAAATACACGCATTGTCGGCATTGACTGATTGAGTATAATTCTAGATAGCGGAAAGCCTGAGAATGTCCTGAAAATCTCTATATATATACCTTTTGTCTCTTTTAATTAAATTATTTTAGTTTTTTAATTTATTGTTTTCCGTCGGTTTAAAATAAAGGTGTGATATTTGTACTTAAAAAAGCAAAATATTATGATATATACCCCGCTGAAAAGAAAAAGAGTGGGAGGGTATGCTTTAATTCGATAAAGAAGAAAGGGTATCATTTTATTAGTGAAACATTAGCATGAAATTGTAAAAAGCTATTTCCATCTTTATTGTACATAACCTTTCAAGTTTTGACGACCAATAATTGTTCTATATTAGATGGGTCATGACTCATCATCAAAACACATGAAACAGTTTCCCGTACTCTATTAACTTCAATTCTTTAATAGACTCTTAAATTCAAAACCTCACACTCAACCAAATTATTTTTGGATCTAATTTTAGATTTTTTTTATGGCTCTTGGAAGTTTTTTTTTAACTAAGTGAGAAGTATTTAATCGCTATGTTAGTGATTGTTTATTGCCGGAAAAATTATATAAAAATTTGTATCAATTCGTTTTCTTTTGAAGAATTGTTTTTTTTTTATATATTGAATTAGTTTGGTGATCCCGAGACTAAAGACAACTTATGTTTGGTAAGTGATTTTAATATTTTATAAATTACTTTTACAGTTTATATATTAGTTTAATTAATATAAGTTTTTTTTACAAATTTTTTTAATAGATTTTACTTTGTTTTTGCAAACTACTTCACCTTGCTTATCAAAATAAACTAACTTAAAAATTATTTTTTTAATATCTTTTTATCTTTTTTTAATTTAGAAATTAATACTTAAATATATCATTTTATGTTTATCAACTAACTTATTAACTAATCATAATTAAACACTTTTAATTAAATTAACTAGCTTATAAGTTTTCAGTTTTTCAACTCTTATCCTATAACTTCTAAGCTTTTGGTTATGTTCTAAACTAATTTTACTAAATACACACATAATATTATATTATTGATATTGTTTTTCGTTTAATTAAATTAATTAATTTATTAACTAATCATAATTAAATATTTTAAATTAAATTAACTAGCTTATAAGTTTTCAGTTTTTCAACTCTTATCTTATAACTTATAAATTTTTAGTTATCTTCTAAAATAATTTTACTAAATACACACGTAATATTATATTATTGATATTATTCTTCGTTTAGAATTGAAGTTTTATCATAATTTGCATTAATATTTAATGAAATCCTTTATTTCATGTATTATTATTGGAGGGAAACTTTAATTTTGATTAAATAGCAATACTAATTGCATCTAACGTATTGTATATAAATTTTGCCAATAGACCAATCTCTGCATGATCGATACTTTTTTTGTTATTAAATGAAATTTATTGAAATCCATAAATTTGATTAAGTTTCACTTGTTTCTCTTAATTTAGAAGTGATAATAAAAAAAAAATATGATTCTAATAAATTTTATCCACTAACAAAGAGACAGTTAGAAAAAGAATGTTAACACTTTTCTTTTAGATATATAAGAATTTTATTGTTTAAAGTATTTTTCATCTACCTAAATAAATTTGTCTCTAAAAAAATATAATACGGTCGAACAACATGTAATACTGACCAATTTTCATGATATATTGTTAATTTTTTTATAAATTAAAAATATAATTATATATTACGTAAAAATGAATTGAAATCACTAATTAGCGATGGCGTACCAAAAATAAAAGGAAAGTCTGAGATAAGGTGCTTGAAAACTTGAAGTGATGAAACTAGGTTGATATTCCATGTAACTGGAATTGGAATGACGATTTTGTCAAACAGAGAACTGTAGATTGTAGGTTGGTATTATCAATGTTGACAAATCTGGAAGTGGGTAGTAATTGTCCTCCAGCGATAATCTTGTTACAAGATTGTACTTGAGTGCTTTACACCATCACCATTCTGTACTCCTTTTTCCCATCTTGAACCAGCCACTTTGTCCTTTGTAAACCCACATGTCAGGTTTTTCAGACTTTGAAGTTTTATCTATTGAGTACGTACTAAAGTAAATACCTAAAGTTATATTAGAGTTCCAGCAGTCCAAGTTCAGTGGTTTTATTGAATTTAGTTCAAACTCCTCAACCTCTATTTATTAACGCCATATCTAGCTCTGTCGGTGGCTGTAAAAGCTCCATAAAAACGTGACTATTGTTATTGATATGAATCAATCCATGCTGTGTTGGAATTGTTGGATAGTGTTTTTCTTTAGCTAATATGTGGAACCTTGTTTGGCTTTCATGTTCTTCAAAGAAAAATAATAAAAGCTTCGATATATTTTTAGTGATTTAAATTTTAGTTTATTTTATTTTTCACCTACTAAATTTGAAATTGTTATTTTTAGTCTTTGTACTTTAAATTTGAAATTGTTATTTTTAGTCTTTGTACTTTAAAAGATAGTTGATTTTATTCTTTCATCTTATATGATAAGTTATAATTTGTTATGTCTATATTTAAAAAT
Source organism: Mucuna pruriens (assembly GCA_025330945.1). Classification (NCBI taxonomy): domain Eukaryota; kingdom Viridiplantae; phylum Streptophyta; class Magnoliopsida; order Fabales; family Fabaceae; genus Mucuna; species Mucuna pruriens. Next base: position 3,302,818 of record JAENHJ010000537.1, read on the forward strand.
TGAAGAACATTAAATTTTTTTTAAGATTAATAATATTTTTTTTATTTTTGACTTTATATGTAACAAATGATGATTTGTACTTCATTTGTTATGTACGTAGGACGAGAGATTTAAACCATCTTTTTTCAAAATATGGGGACTAAAAAAATAATTTTAAATTTAAGAGAGACAAAATTAACATAAATTTAATGAATCAAAATTATATTTAAGCATATATATATATATGAACTATGCGACCGACCTTCAACGCTCAACCCATAGAAGTTTCCATCTTATCAAGCTGCCTTAGTCTATGCTTTGCTCGACACTTGTGGGGTTGTGGACTATCCCATCAATCTTCAGAAGTTGACCTATAGAAGTTTCCGCTCTTTCAAGTTGCCTTAAGTGCCTACACTTTGCTTGAGATTTGTTGGGTTGGGGACCATTCAACCGACTTCCCATGACTAGCCCGTATTAACCGTCTATGTGTAACCGACTTAGACTTACTTAATATTCCATTATCAACACCTAGTCTAAACAATTGGATAAAGCTGATCAGGACATTACAAGCTATTCCCTCGTATTGCGCTTAACACGACCAAACAGTACAGTGGCAAGAGATAGACCCAAATGACATTTGACACCCGACATAATCAGTACGAGGTACGCTTTGTAATTGTCTCCTAACATGTCAAAGGACATGACGTTGGAGGCACCATCTAGGGTGTTAGAGACAAACAACGCGTGACTCTTGAGAGGATAGCAAGGAAAGTAACAGGGAAGGCAAATATATAAGGGGAAAAGACAATCCACCTAAGGGGTTCAAAACAATCATTTGAGACATAGAGCTTGAGGGAGATTAATGGTCATCTTTGGTAGCTCATGTCTTAGATGAGAATATTTGGTGCCCACCATAGGGTTGTGAGAAAACTAATCTCGACGACCACCACATTTGGAGAACCCGCGACCAGCTATGCCAATCAACAAGCTCACTCCTAACTGGGAGGGACCATTCTGAGTAAGTGAAGCAGTAGGAAAAGGAACCTTTCGTTTGAGCAACTGAGTGGCAGAAGGACATCCTACACTTAGAACTCTGTCAACCTATGTATATACTTTAGCTAAGTTTTCTTAGTTGTTAAGATTTACTTTATGATGTTTAAATGTTTTGTACTATCCTATGTTTGAAACCACTTTTCAAGAAATATATGAGGATCTTTACCTAATACACGGTTGAAGGGAGAATTGAAAGATCTGTGAGTGATGGTCAACCAATACGCCCCCCTAGGCACCGAAAAGACCTGTGAGCAATAGTCAACCAATACGATTCGCTAGGCATACAAGTGATGGTCGGCCAATACGACCTCCTAAGAACCTTAAAGACCTGCAAGTGGTGGTCGGCTAATACGATCCCTAGACACATGAAAAGGCCTACGAGTGATGGTTAGCTAATATAAATCCCCATACACCTAAAAAAACTGCGAGCGATGGTCGGCTAATACAACCCCTTAGGCACACAAAAAGACCTACTAGTGATGGTCGACCAATATGACCCCTTAGGAACCTTAAAGATATTATTGATGGTTGCCTAATACGACCCCCTAGGTACATGAAAAGACCTACAGGTGATGGTCGACTAATATGACCTCCCAGGTACACGAAAAGACCTGCAAGTGATGGTGGGCCAATACAACTCCCTAGGTACCTTAAAGACCTACGAGTGATGGTAAGCTAATATGCCCCCATGCACATGACAAATCTGTGATGTGGTCGAGTGCAATCTCAAGGTCATATGGGTGATAATCTAAATAAATATAGATATAGATCGATTAAATGAAAAATGCTTTGATAAATTTAAAATAACCCAAGTACAAAAGTTGTAGATTAAGACAATCGTTTGATACAAGACAATTTAAAAACTAGAAATCTATTAAGGTAGGATAATATAAATACAAAAGGCCTAGAAAAGGGGAGTCTACTAAGGTGTGGCCTATGAGGAGTCATAATCTACAAGTTGACCATTAGTAGTATCTTTATAAATTTCAACCTTGGAATGGTTGATTCCAGGATGAAGAAAGGCTATTTGATCAAGGGCACGCTGAAAGGTACCTTCAAATTGATCCAAAGCAAACAATTCTTTCTCATCCACCTCTCATTGTTTAATAGAAAGGGAGGACTTTAGTGAGCTAACATTCTCCAGGAGAATGCATTCCTTTTCCTCTAAACGATCCTTAGTGACCAAATACTTATTGGAGTCCTCAACAGTCAACTAAAGCTTTGCTTTTAAATACTTAGATACTCAGTCAGCGACTTTAACCTTTTCCTCTACAATATGTAATGCATCTTTGAGATGACTCATTTTGACTTTGACCTTCTTGGAGTAGTCGATCATTTTCTTCTTTTGAGTAGCAAGATCGCCATATTCCCGCTCAATGGTATGAGAAAGGACTAAGGAATAGCTAGAATATGCCACAAGAGCCTTGTAGACGCCGATCAATCCCAGAGTCTTGACCTTATCAACATCTGAGGGAGTTGATAGATGTTGGTTGATCACCTCATCTAGTGGGAACTTCATGTTCCAGATTGACTTCATGTTGACGTTCTCACTGTTTGTAGATAGTACAACTCGCCAATCTATTTTGTGATCAAGAACATGTTTGGATAGATGAGATGATATGTCCAAGATATCTTCTACACCTCCCAATGTCGCTTATGAACAGGCTCCCTTGATTGGGTGGTTGACAAATCTATACCACTCGAAGAAGGAGCAGAGGTTCCAACGGTACGAATGGCCAGTTGAGACTTCTTCTTGCGAAGAGCTTTCAACTCAACAGGCACAATGGGGGCAGCAACACCTGAACAAGAACACATTAGAAATCACACTAGATCAAACAAGACAAAGACAAACATAGATAAATTAGTACATAAAAACATGAAAAAGGCGTTGAGGTTGTTAGCCTGTTTGATCAATTCGCCACACAAAAATACTAGGTAACTTTGAAGCTATTCAATAAATGCATCCTCCCATTCATCCAAGTAACTCCACTCCACCTGAATCACCACAATCAGGTGACTAGTCCAATACAAAGGAAACTACGAATCCCTAGAGGCATCCAGAATCTATCCCTCCATCGCACTCGAAAGAAATGGTCTTTAAAAAACTTGTAGCTTTCTAGGAAAGTACAAATTAGAGAACATCTCGACCGGTTATTAATAAAAAATGAACCAACTTTCTCTGCCCACCAAATGGAGAAAAACCAGAAGAAGACGTTTGATAGTGGTGGCTTTCCCAAATCCTTAAAGAGAATTTCAAAAGCTCGAACGAAGGCCCAATCGTTTAGATGAAGTTGAGTTGAAGTGATGTTTAAGGTCTTCAAAATCGAGCATTGAAAGTCAATGAAAGGGATCCACGCTCCTAACTTGAAGGGAATTGTGTCATACAAGCATGTATAATTTGCACAATCCGCTAGTGGTGTCTTGCACACATACTCATCTAACCTACATATTTCAACTTCCACTAGTCAACATTTACCACAACTCACTCTACCCGTCATTTTATCCAATAGCCAACTACTTGTCAAGATCAACATCATCTTGTGAATGCTACTATTGACCCAACCATAATCATCACTCGATTAACCCGCAACAGTAACCCCTGTCCTCCTCTTAGTATTCCTTTCAACACCTCCCTGGTCTCTCACATTATTTTCATCTTCCTCCCCTTTAGTCCTCGCAACGATACCACACTGGTAGCGACCCAACTTCATCCCCCTTTGTACTCGAGGAGGAATTTCCCTCCTTACCAAATCCCGTTGACTTAGAAATGATGATAGGGGTGGCACCCTCCATTCCCTCGATAAGCATCAAGGTTGATCATCCACTATCCCCTCAATGACGATAATGTCTATATCAATAATATTTGACGAGGGTAAAAATGCTACCATAACAAAACTATCCACGTCAGCAACCGAAGGGACGAATAGGGAAGCGCAAACCAAAAACCAAATACAGATAGAAAGACCCACGAGAAAGAGATATAGGGATAAAACACACACCTTTTTTTATGGAGGAACTTAAGTAGTAGTTGTGAAGACACAAAGTAGTCAACTAAAATGCCTGGATTTCAATGAAACCTTGCTACTGAAATCACCAAGTCTAACTGATTGGATATAGCTGACCGGGATATTACAAGCTATTCCCCTCGTACTGTGCCTGACCTGACCAAACAGTACAATGGCAAGAGATAGGCCCAAATGACATTTGACACCCAACAAAATCAGTATGGGGTATGCTTCGTAATTGTCTCCTGACATGTTAGAGGATGCAATGCCTGAGGCACCAGCCAAGGTGTCAGAGACAAACAAAGCATGACTATTGAGAGGACAATAAGGAAAGCGATAGGAAAAACAAGTATATAAGGGAAAGAGACAACCCACCTAAGGGGTTCGAAACAATCATCAAGGACATAAAGCTCGAGGGAGATTAGTAATCATCCTTGGTAGCTCATGTCTCAAGCAAGAACAATATATACTCTTAGATCCAAAATTATCCAACACTTTTTTTTGACTTTTGATGAAAACAAATAATTAATAATTATATGAATTTGAAGAAAAATTGATTATATTTATCACGTGTTCAAAAATCATAAGATAATATTTAATGAATAAATATTAAGTAACAACTTGTGTTAATGTCACGAGTTAGTAAGTATTTTAAGATGGACAGTTGAATGGAGGGACTACTTTGGTAGTTGAAGAATTATCTGAAGACTACTTAGTGCTTAAAGGCAAAATTTCAAAGACACACGTCTATTTATTTAGGGCTCAACTCTAGTTTAGATTTTTCGAGCTTTATGATTGACACACAAATAAGAGACGTGACATAAAGATTTTCTCTATAGAGTCTTCTATTTGAGCCAAGAAGAAAAGTTGCCAACCATTGATGTTAGCATTTCTATTTATCTACCATCTCACCACTTATTCTGCATGAAGATATGAGTCTAGTGTCAATATGCATTAAATGCATAAAGTTAATAATAAAAGATCAAAATTGTTAGGATAAAAGACCTCAATAGTTTTGATAAGTAATTAGACTATAATCAATCGTATTTAAAAACGAAGTCAATCGTCTTATGTAAGACTATAGCAAAACATGATGATCTATTAAACGAATAACCTTATGAAATATACCTGTATAGTTCTACATCATTTCCAGGAATAAAAGATGGTTAAGTCTTATGAGTGCTGAAGCGTATTGAAGAAATCTTAAAAAAAATTCACGCAAGTATAAGCTCATCTATTTAATTAAAAGGTGTGCCTATGCGAACAACAATACACAACACTTTTATGATTGAAAAGCAAGTTTGTTCTTTGTAACCGATGATTGTATAAGAAAATAAGATAAACAAAGAGTTTTATCTTATTAACACGTATGTTAAGTTGATGAAAAATATTTAATATTTTAATATTTATTTTTCTGTTACTAAGAAGAAGGACAAAAGAAGACACAATAATCTTATAATATATATTGTTGAAGATTGCCTATAAATACCAAAGACTTCAACATTGAGAAGAACTTTCATCCTAAACAACCAATGTAACACCCATGTTTTTAATTATTTATTATTGTCTGTAAATATGATGTTTTATTAATGTTAAATATTAATAAGTGTTTGAATGATTTATACCCATCACTAATTCAACGCTATATGGAAATATATATATATATATATATATATATATATATATATATATATATATATATATATATATATATATATATATATATATATATATATATATATATATATATGAGGGGTTTAAAAATGAGTTTTTATTTAATTAAATAGAGAAAAATATCCTTTGGAATTTTTTAATCATATGTGTGTCTTGGCTCATAAAAAAATGAAAATTGATGCAACCTTACATGTTAGAGTCATTTTAACATGAAGTTAATTTCTTTAAACACATGATTTTAGACTAGTGAGTAGAAGAAAAGAGAACCTTTGGGGGAAGCTTTAGAGGAACGTTAATAGGAACCTTGAAATCATTTTATGCTCTATTTACTCATGGGCTAAGAGGGCAAGTGAGTTTATCTTGCTATTTTGGATTTCCTTTACGTAAGTACGAGTAAAATAGTCATCTCTAAGACCTCGATTTTGCCTAATTTTGGTGGTCTTTAAAGGGGGATTAAACCTATGGACTAGTGTGTGTCTTTGTGCTTAATTTCCCCAAGAATTATGATTTTTTGCTAGTTAATTGGATTTTCTATTGTTCTTGAATGCTAGGGTTTGTTGTTTGGGTTTTTTTTTTTGGAAATTTGGGGATTTTTAGTGTATCGATGAATTTGGATGCAATTCGGTGTTGTCTTGTATATGTCTTTATGTGATAAACTTGTATCAATTAAGAAAACATATAAAGCCTAGGTTCCCCTTTCAATTTGGTCAAGTTTTCTATAGAATTGCGAAATCAGGAACAGTTGTCGTCTCACTTTTACTGGGCTAGAAAGTGACAAAGAGGAGAAATTCTCCTCTACTTGTCCCTATTCGCGGAGCGAGACCTTGTACTTGTTGAGCGAATGTGAGCCTTTGAGCCTTTGTGATTCTCCTCGTTAGGTGAGTGGTGAGGCTCGTTGAGTGAGAGTCTGAGGGTCTAAGAGTAGTGCTAGGTGAGAGAGTGAAGGTTATAAAGTAGGAACTCTCTATGATCCTATTCGTTGGGCGAGTACCAGGCTCGTTGGGCAAATAAGACCACTAGAGCCCTTGTGGCTCAACTTGCTAAGTGAGAGCAAGCTTCACTAAGTGATTTGTTGGGTGAGTTGAAGGTCTGGACTCTCTATAGTCCCCTTGGCTAGGCGAGCAATGAGACTCAATGAGCGAGAGTGACCTATTCATTGGGAAAACGAGGTGGTTTGTTGGGTGATGACCAATATAGGGCTCTCTGTAGTCCTTATTTATTAGGCGAGTGTGTGGACTTGTCGAGCAAATGACATAAACTTAAAGAATATATTCCCTTGTTATATAAACTAGAGATGAATTTTCTTGTGAACCTTGTGTATGCTTTTATTTATTATTATTTATGGATTAAGTGAGATATAATTGTCATTGCATTGAGAAATAAGAATGAGAATGAGACATGAAATTTATTAATGGATGAGTGGTTGTTTGACGACTTTCCTAAACCAAGAGTTGGTGAGAAGGAACTTAGATAACACTTATCAAGTGAGCTACCTAGGTCTTTGTGAGGCGAGAATGGTACTCACTATTGTGGGTTTAGTGAGATGAGGTGCCTTGCTTGTGAGAGGCGAGCATGGTCCTCATCGACCTAACTTCAAGAGAAATGATAAGAAATGAATTGTTATGACATGCATAATGTAATATTCAGTGAGAGAATAGCTTTTTACAACAACAAGAAGACTCTCCGAGCGAGAGTGGGAAAAATAGAGTTGAAACTCTTTGCCAAGCTATTCCTTGAGTGAACATGGGCTTCGTTGGGTGAATAGGAACCATAGAGCCATTGGGCTCTACTCATTAGGTGAGGGTTAGCCTCACTGAGCGAGAAGGTGAGGGTCAAAGAGTTGGAACTCTTTGCAACCCTATTCGTTGAGCGAGTATGTGAACTTACTGAGCAAAATGAAATGAGCTCTCTATCAAGAGTATTTGCTAAGCGAGAGACAGTCTCACTGGGTAAGAGAGTGACAATCAGAGAGATGGAACTCTCTGCCAGTCTATTCATTGGGCGAGTTTGGACCTCTTTGGGACTCTCTAGAGCCCTACTCGATAGATGAAGATTGTGCCTCACTGAGCAGACGAGAGTGCAAGATCCCCAAGAATCATCATTCATTGGGTGAATGGTTAGACTCACTAGGTAAGACTTGGACTTATGATATGTGTGATTTTTTTTATTGAATTGTGTTTATGTTTTATGTACAAATGTCATTGCATTGAAGCATTGAGAACATGATATAAGCTTGTGAAAGTTAAAGTTAAGGAGTTGTAGGCACCACAACAAGTGACCTAGTCCTAGAAGGGGAGAGAATGGACTCGAGTAACATTTCTCAAGTGAGCTACCTAGGTCTATGAAAGATAAAGATAAACACAAATTTGTGTGACTTGTTAAATGAGTAGCCTAGTCCTAGCATGGTGAGAACGATCCTCATCGGCCAATCTTGTGATAAGAGAAATTATGAAGAATGTCTATGTGAACATGCATTATAATGCAATAGTTGTGAAGGAAAGTAGATACGAGCCAATTGGTAAGGTCACTAGACCTACTAGAGGCTACTCGATATGGAAACCCCAATGGTTGTGCTTAATCCCATGAGTTGGGGTGTACAATGTAAGATGAGTAGATCTTGATGTGCTATCAGAGAATATCATGCTAGATAGTATGACTAACTAATAACGATTGAGGAGAACTACCCTAGCCTATTGTTCCGATTGTGATGGTACTACATGCATATGAAGTAGAAGATATGATGCATCTCTATCATAGAATATACATTATGATATACGTTTTATGCTACCTATGAGTGTTCTTTTATTTGTTATATGTTTTATGGCCTACTTGGCCTTGTTAAGGTACTTATGCATAGTAGTGAGACGTATTCTCACATGTCTTGTTTTGTTGTGTTGTTTGTATTTTGGTTGAACACCACTTGTAGGTGATGAAGAGCTAGAACATGAAGAATAGTGTCCTCATGCCTTATAGTTTATTTTCTTCTTTTGTTTCATATGCTTTGATAGGTTGTGTCATTAGGGCTGGGTTTTAAAGTTTAAGTTTATGATGTTTAGTTATGTTTTAGATTCCTTTTTGACAAAAATGACCTTTGGAGTGTCATTGCCTTGGATTTGATTTAGTTTTCACATTATTTTATGAATGTGAATTCATTATTTTTTGAAATAAATGAGAATGTGAATAAGACTTCATTTTCCATATTTTCTTATTAAGAATGCATGCTAATGGGGGTAAAGGGTGTCACAAGGCACACGGTAAAGGTTGAGTAGATCTTGATGTGCTACTAAAGGATTTCATGCTAGAGTGGTATGGTTAACCGTAGAGGTGAAAATTAGTAGTGTTGTCCTTAGCCTACATTTTTGGATTGAGTTAGTACCACATGCATATAGAGTAGTGTGTAAGATGCATCACTATCATAGCATGGACATAAATGCTTTTGTGGATGTGTATGTTTGTATATTTATCTGTTTGTGGTTGTGTGCATGCTATTTGGCCTTGCCAAGGTTGCCCTAATAATAATGAGACATATTCTCACTCCTCTTGAGTATTTATCTTGTTTGTTTGGCTTGAATGCCAATTACAAGTGACGACGAGCATAAGCGAAAAGAGTGAACTAGACTCTTCATTTAACTATCTTAGTTTTTATTTCATTTCTTTTGGCTTTATGTTGCTTTGATAGGACATGTGACACCGGGTCATTGTTTTATCTTGGTTTTTGTTGTTTAACCTTTTTATGCTTAGTAATCGAACATGAGTAGTTTGGATTGACTTTTGGAGTGCTAGTAGGTTTACGTTTGAGTTTGTAGATTTTAGTTGGAAGTACATGTAAATCCTTTATCGATGAATGAATGACATATGTTGTTATTTTTTAATTTATTTTATTGAGAATTAACTATTTAAATATTAGTAAATAGATCACAATATAAATGATGTCACATTTAATGATATCAAAGTAGGTTGATTTATTTGTCCTTGTGTGTTATGTGTTTGCTTGCTTTTTGTTGTGCACTTTGAGTGGTTGTTTTTTGTTGTTGTTTGTTGACCTTTTCCTTGCTTGTTTTGCTTCCTTTTAAGAAGAAATGACGAGAAGGAATGATCGTGCTATAGCTAACGTTCTAATAACTCTACTTGAGTTTATTGAAAATAACCATCACCAGCAATAACTATAAAGATAAGTTGTTATTCAAGGGTTAGATCGCTTTCAAAGAAGAAACTCATCCATGATAAAAAATATTATGACTTGGGCATTATTTAGAACTGGATCAGAAAGATTGAGAAAATCTTCCATAGTATAGAGTACACCAATGTTCAAAAGATAACATTTGATACCTACGTGCTTGTTGAGGAAAGATGTTTAAGAGGAATGATTATGTAAATACATTAACTGAACAAGGAATAAGGATAAGAATTATGATGCAAGAAGAGTATATCAGCAAAGTTTCCAGGATGATTTAGATGTCTAGAAGCAATCATAAAATATAATTCCTTTAAATTTTTTCCAAGACCGTGGATAGGACACAATTCAAGAAAAAAAAGTGTGCTTAGGAGAAGTTTCTTTAAGACGAAATATGATGACATCATCCCCATTAGTGATGATTTACTTGTCATCTCAACGTTGATTAGAAATGTCAAGGTATGACATGTTTATATTGATCAAAGGAGTTTTAATGATGGTGTGCTGTAAAATCAATTTGCTAATTAGAATTTAGTCTCTTAATTCTAGCAATCTGTTAGGGCTTGTTGAAGGCAAAATCTCTTAAATGAAAATAAAAAAAGTAAGAAAACTGAAAATAAGTATGTTAACCTTAAAATCTTTTTACATATTGTGAAATTTAACGTGTTAGGTTCAACTGATTTTTTTTTTCTTTTTTTATTAAGAAGAGTTAGAGCTCGAGGCAAGTTATCAAATGCTACTTGAAATTAAACTTGCCCTTTCATTATTTTTTTATCTTTTAATAGCCAATAATTTAAGAAGAAATCAAGGTCTAGCATACAAAATTATAGAAAAATAAAAGATGATATAAATTATAGAATTCAAGTGAGTAAGAAAAAAAATGTTATAAGTGTTATCTTGATCAAAAGATACTGTTCAAACATGTATGACCATACAAGATGAGATTGGGAATGAAAAAAAAGTTGTAGAATCTCACCTTAAATAGTTTGGACGTATGCGAAGAAGATTAAGAAGTTCTATACGAAGTGTAAATAAGATAAAGGGTTTTATACTAGTACTAGAACTAGAGGAAGCTTATAAAAAAATGAAGTATGAAACCATTAAAAAGGATTTAGAAGTCAATCAATGACTTGTGCATAGAAGGGTGGATAGGAATACATGCACAACTTAATTAATCACTTACATAAGAGCTTGATTGTAAAGTTTATTAGAATAAGCTAAAAGAGTTTATCTTAATAATCTTATCCATAAAATTTATTGAAATAAATTAAAAAAGAACTTATAAAAAAATCATAAATTACTTCTATAAATCTGAAATAACTTCTTCCAAATATCGTATTATATTGTTATTTAATCAAAGTAGCTAACTTCACCTAATAAAGGAGGAATTGTTATGGCAGCCAAACAAATTGTGAAGCTGCCAGTTTCCAATCACACAGAGGGTGCAGAGCAAATGGTGGAAGGTTCATTGTTGAGAATCATTTGAAATTCTAAGGCTTAATTGATCAGTGGTCCTCACCATGTGCTGAAATTTAATTGTTGCAGATGGGTACTGCACTAGCATTTTTGAAATTTTGTGAATTACTGCCCCTCAAAGTTATGGGTCTGGGCTTGTAAAATGTGAACCATCACCAAGTGTTTATTTTGGTCATATGAGAACTACACAGACCAACCTATGCGTTTGGGATTTTTCAACAATGCTGGGTTGTGCCCCACATACCAATCCTTCATAAATGGGTTTCACCCATCGGGCTCAACATCACCATCACCTCCACGTTGATACCATATGTTTGCAACCCCCAAAATAAATCAGAGGTCTAATGTTGATGTCTTGTTTAGGCATTTTTTCCACACTAATAATTTTAAAATAAATTATTTACAAAAAAAAAATTATGTATCAATGTAGGGTAATTTTGGACTATTAACAGATGGTGCATGCCAGTTTAAACAAGAAGGTGCCAAGCATCTTCGGCATTCTTTACTCAATTCAAAGATAACAAGAAGCATTAAAATGCTAGGTGCCTTTTATCTTAAACTGACTTGCACCTGCATGCTAATAGTCTACGTGTCCAAAGCTATCCTCCATTAAGTAAGGTTTTAGGTCATGTGTTGTAGATAAAAAAATTGTGATTGAAAAGAAAATTTTCACTAAAAATAAGTCAGGCTTCTTAATGAAGGTTGGTTATTGATAAAACCAATAAAATTTTCCCACCGATAATATGGTCATAAAAAATAATAATTCTTCAAAGAAGTAAAAACCAGAAAAGAAGATTAAGAAGTATTGTTCACGAATTCAAC